>VWZG01000022.1:1189061-1341371 GCA_013396735.1 Grallaria varia | reverse complement strand
CTTTGGGACCCTTTGAGAACCCATCAGGAATCCTGAGAGGAGCCCTTTGGAATCCCTTTGGCACCCCGAGGGGACGCCTTTTGGACCCTTTGGGGACCCCTTTGGGAGCCCTTCAGGAGTCCTTTGGGACTCTTTGACAGCCCTTTGGGAGCCTTTTGGGACCCTGAGTGGAGTCCTTNNNNAGTGGAGTCCTTTGGGACCCTGAGGGGAGCCCTTTTGGACCCTTTGACATTCCTTTGGGACCCCTTTGGAAGCCCTTTGGGACCCCTCAGGGAGCCCTTTGGAAGCCTTTTTGGACCCTTTGAGATCCCTTTGGGACCCTGAGGGTAGCCCTTTGGAATCCCTTTGGACAGCCCTTTGGGAGCCTTGGGCACCCTGAGGGGAGCCCTTTGGAAGTCTTTTGGAATCCCTTTGACAGCCCTTTGGGAGCCATTTGGAATCCTTTCAGGACCCTGAGGGGAGCCCTTTGGAAGGCCTTCGGGACCCTTTGAGAACCCTTCAGGAGTCCTGAGAGGAGCCCTTTCGGACTCTGAGGGGAGCCCTTTGGAAGTCTTTTGGAATCCCTTTGACAGCCCTTTGGGAGCCATTTGGAATCCTTTCAGGACCCTGAGGGGAGCCCTTTCGAATCCCTTTGACAGCCCTTTAGGGGCCCTTTGGAACCCTTTGGGACCCTGAGGGGAGCTCTTTGGAAGCCCTTTGAGGCCCTTTGACATCTCTTCAGGAGCCCTTCAGGACCCTGAGGAAGCCCTTCGGAATCCCTTNCGGAGCCAGGGGGGCGGCGGCCAATGGGAGGCCGCGCGGGCGGCGCGCGCGGCGCTCTTAAGGCGGCGGCGGCGCTGTCAGCGGGCAGAAGGGAGTGCGGGTTCGACGGCGCGGCCATGGCTGCCCTCAACGGCGCCGCGGAGAACGGGCAGCCCGAGAGGAAAGAGGCGCCACCGGCGCTGCTCCGTCGTCTGTCATCAAAGCTCAANCTTTGGGACCCTTTGAGAACCCATCAGGAATCCTGAGAGGAGCCCTTTGGAATCCCTTTGGCACCCCGAGGGGACGCCTTTTGGACCCTTTGGGGACCCCTTTGGGAGCCCTTCAGGAGTCCTTTGGGACTCTTTGACAGCCCTTTGGGAGCCTTTTGGGACCCTGAGTGGAGTCCTTTGGGACCCTGAGGGGAGCCCTTTTGGACCCTTTGACATTCCTTTGGGACCCCTTTGGAAGCCCTTTGGGACCCCTCAGGGAGCCCTTTGGAAGCCTTTTTGGACCCTTTGAGATCCCTTTGGGACCCTGAGGGTAGCCCTTTGGAATCCCTTTGGGNTCGACGGCGCGGCCATGGCTGCCCTCAACGGCGCCGTGGAGAACGGGCAGCCCGAGAGGAAAGCGGCGCCACCGGCGCTGCTGCCGCGGCCCCTGCGCAGCCTGGAGGTGAAGTACACCAAGGTGAGCTGCCCGCCGGGCCGCGGGCTGCTTGGGTGGCGGGCGGGCTTCGCCGATGCTCTGTGGGAGTCGGGGTGGCGGCGAGGTGTCAGGTTTTTTAATACGAAATTTCCCCCCTCGGTGTTGTTCTTCTCTACTTCTTTTATTCCTCCTGCTGTCTGAGACGGCAGGTTTATGGGGGCTTGGGGTGGAGTGAGCAGCTGACAGTGGCGCTGTTGATGGTGTGGTGGTTCCCCCAACATCAAAAGCCCCCAAACTAACTTTTTGGGGTTTCTTTTGAACTGCAATGAGCCCACAGGAGCTGTTGTCTGCCCCAGGTGCTCTGTGCCCGTCTCCCTGGCTGTGGTGCCCGATGGCACCTCCCAGCTCTGCGCCCGCGCTCGGTACAATCCGATTTGGACGGGGTGAGCCCGGCCGGGGCCAGGAGGGGGTTTATCCCTGAGGAAGCCGCTTGTCCACCTGGTGTTCATCTGTCCTTGACCTGGCGTGCAGCTCCTGTGCAGGGATGGGGCTCAGCGCTGGGTTTGGGGCTCTGGAGAAGGGCTGGGATCCAGCAGGAATGGGCCTCATGGAAGGCTCTGCCATGAGATCGGAGCCATCTGGTAGCTCTGGAAGTGATGTCCATGTGAGTCTTGCTGGTGAATCTCTCTCTGTCCCAACAGAGCTCCTCCATGGGATGAGGAGCCGGGCACTGAGCCCGCACAAACCCTCACCTCTCCCCTCTCCATCGCCCTTCCCTTTAACCAGTCGCTCCTGACCTTTTGGATTAAACCAAAGGCTCCTGAGCTCGCCAACTCCATCCCTCAGAGGTGGAGCTGAGCGTGGCTGCAGCAGTCCCACTGCAGCTGTGGCTCTGCCATAGCCCAGTCGCTTTTTGTTCCGCAACAGCCTGAGCTGCTGGTTCTGCTGCTAAGGAGCCTTAGCTGCCATCATTTCAACTTTGTGGCTGGGCTAAAAGAGCTGGAAGGGCTGAATGAGTGTTTCTCTTTTTTTTTTTTTTTTTGTGGTGTGTGTTAAGTATTAAAAAATAAGGTGAATTTGGAGTTCCTTCCCTTGTGGCGACAAGGAGTAAACAGCAATAGCTTATCCAGCAAGGTGTTGATTTGTATTATGCATCCAAAGTACTGAAACAGATTAGCAATTAGCGGTAATCTCTGGAATAGATTAATTTTTAACATCCTGAATTTATCTACTCTTTATTTGTGAGATAAACTTGTCATTTTGCAGCAAATCGGACCTGCAGCTGCTGGCTGCAGAATGGCGTAATGCTGCACAAACAGCTCCTTCCTGCTGTCCAAAATGGACACGGCCATTCGAGTTCTCCTCAAACATCCAAATGTTCTGGTTTTTGTTATTTTTATTGTTGTGAACACTTTTAAACACTCCTTGGGGATCTTATCCTGCAGCCGTGTGCGTTTTAAAACGCGCAGTTTATTCTCCAGAGTTTTGCCAGAGACTCTGTGTGCTGGAAGTATCAAGGTAGTCTCTTAAAAGTGCAAACCAATGTAAATTCAGAGTGGGAGTTTGAAGTTTGCTCTGATGCTCCTGGTGCGTCTGAGAAAATAATGAGCTGCAGTCAATTTTCATAAAACTTTGAGGGGTTTTTGTACAAGCTGAGTTTCACCAGATGTTTACAGCTGACAGTGCGTTCTCCTCTGCTTAGAGGAGATTTTTATTTTTGGTTCTACTAGTTACAGGGTTGGGGAGAGGAAAAAATTTTTAACAAAGATCTCACTTATAGAGTAGCTTAGTGCTTGTCATGGATGTGTGATGGAAGTGATCTGTCCACAATTCCTTTTCTCAAATCCTGGGTATGCAGCATGAATTGCTGAGATATTATTCCACTTCATTTCAGTGCCTGGCACCAAAGACCTGGGATATGTGCAATTCCCAGAATGATGCCAGCGTATATGTTACATTTAAAACACCCTGATCCTGTCACTCTCATGTTTTATTACTTGTAGGAACATCATTTTCCCATAGAATTCACATTGAATGCGAAGGAAACAGTTTCCTTCCCCAGTCCTCAGTTTGTGAGCATGTGCCTGATGCTGTAATTTTACAGTTCCAGTCCTATCTCCTGTGTTTATAATGTGACTTTCCATTAGTGAAACAAAGAAAAACTGACTTTAAAATATCTAAATATTAAAATGTAGCATTCGGATAACAGAGGTAGTTCTGGACCTTTGGTGTCTTAAAGAGGCATTAATATTTCTAACATTGTATCTTTGTTGTGACTTCCCTTGGCAACATTTTTGGCAAAATGTTCTATTTCTTGGCCTGCCTGAAACAGGTGGGTCCAACAGTGCAGTTTCTAAACTGGTTGCATTTCAGATGCTTTATGCAGAAATAGTAAGAAAAAAACCCTTTCAAGAAAAAATGCCTCCCAAAGAAAGAAAATTATGGCCCAAAGCAGTGGGAATTCCGAATATAAGAGATGCAACATTAATCTCCTGTTGGTGTGTAGAGACTCATAAACAAGATTGCAAATGTGGATGACTTCCAAATAAAAGTACTAGCTTACAGCCACTAGCAGGCTACTAATACGATTACTTCATCTAATCTTACTTGAAGTATATTTATAAAATATAACACTGCCAAATTAGATCACAGTGTGGATAAGATGCATATTGAATCAATTAATTGTATATAGGTATTCATGTTCTGTTTACAGTGAGTAACAGCACTCCAGTATTTAATGCATTTTCAGTTACGCAATGCTGGGACTGTTTGTTCTTGCTCTGGAAATGCAATATTTTGAAACACTTAAATCTTGTCACAGATGACTCCAAGTGACGTGGGAGGCTTGATCCAGCCTGTGACAAGGCCTGGTGGGGTAGGACTGAGCCAGTCCCCACCCTGCACCCTCCGGGTGCTGCCGGAGTGGGGAGCAAGATGTGGAAGTAGCCCAGGGCAGGCTGCGAAGAGCCAAGTGCTATTGTGATGTGTCACTGCACAAGGGGCTCCTTTGGCTCGGACCATGCGAGTTTCTCTGGGTGTCTGCTTGCTGTTCCCATGGAGATGTTTCAAAAATCGCCCGATTCTCATTGCCAGATCATGGTGGTGTGTTGTGTGAGCCCCATCCTCTGCCTTCCTCTTGTTCCACACCAGCTGGCTACACAAAGTTTGGGTAAATGCTTCTGTGTGACAGTCTCCCTGGAAGAGAGAGATTGAGCACACTTGACTCTGCCATCGATGGGAGCTGAAGAGCTTTGGGACCTTTGAGAAGCACTTGTGGTTTTCTGTCTGTACCAGTGTTTTTTTTTCTCCTGCCTGTCCCACTTCCCTTGCTCTCTCTTCAGATATTTATTAACAATGAATGGCATGAGTCTACAAGTGGAAAGAAGTTCCCCACCTACAACCCTTCAACGCTGGAGAAAATCTGTGAGATTGAGGAAGGAGACAAGGTAAGTGTTGTTAGAAAAGCAATGCAAAAGGCAATTTCTGAAGCACACAGAGGAAAAGCTGGCTTCTAACATCATCCATCTGGCCAGACCGAGTTGAAGGTCTGGATCACTGGATGTGCTGCTCAAGAATTACATGGGCTGGGTGGGATCGGTCCTGTCCAACTCGTCAGAGGCACTTTCCCTGGTAGAAACTGGCTGCTGAACACTGTCAGGGGAATGAGATTGAGCATCATTCTTGTGGCATAGACTGGAAGGGGAGCAGCCAGCCTGAGGAAATAGCAATGATGGTGTATGCACATCCCTGACAGGCCTTGGGTCTTGTGTTGGGAGTGGTTTATACATCAGCTGCACAGCAGGCAGCTTGTTGGACACACTGAACTCAAACTTGCCCTTTTCTGAACACAGTCAACCAATAACCTGAGTGCTTTGGGGAATTTAAGCTCAGTCATGCAAACACTGACCACTTACTGCTGGAGATGGGGTGCTGCTTTTCCAGCTGGTGTCATGGGTTCTTGCCTCCTGCACTAATGTGACAACTCCAGTTGAAAACCGAACCAGTATCTCAAGAGCTCCAGTAGTCTCTGGCTTGCCCTGGTGTGCTGCAGATCAGCCTGGGATGTTATAGGGTTTGGTAATAGTTTGAAGTGAGGAACAATCAGATGTGACACTCTTTGTCCAAAGCAGCTCATCTCATGTGGGCTAATTGGTCTGACCTATGGAAAAGAGCTGGCCCAAGAGCTGGCTTTTTGCAGAGTGTCTTGGGAAGGTGATTCACAACTGCTGTGCTGTGCCAGGGCTTTGGCAGCTGGTTACTGTGGGCAGCAAGTGATGGTCAGTGTGGCCATTTCTGCCCTCACTGAGATCTTTTTCTTCATGTCTAAGCTTGTCCAACACTTGTGAGGCCCAGTGCCTGGTTTCCAGTGAGGTAGCTGCCTTGGGGCTCCTTTCCTGGTAGGACTGATACCAGCTGAGCAGTGTTAATGTGTTTTCTGGTATCGTACTATGTAGAGTATAAAGCCTAACCCTCCTGGAGACAGGAGCAATCTTCCTGGGGAATACGAGTCTCCAGCCTGTGTGCCACTGTTGTGTTAAGGTAGCTGTGCTTTTTTGGATGGCACTGAAGCAGCCTCCAAGACTTACTGCCACAGGGGATTTGTGTATCCATGGGGCAATTACAGAGCAAGGCAGAACCAAACAGTATGTGTAATTTCTTTATCATCACCGGGTAGGACACAACTGTGTTTAATTGCAGTGGCATGTAAACAGTGGAGTTGAAGCTGACTCTGATGCAACTGTATTTTGATAGGCAGAAACCATGACATTGTTATTGTTCCCTGAGCTAAGTGTCTCCTCAAGGAGCTACAGAGTATTACATGAGCATTCCATGCCTGCTTTTTAATGTCTTGGTTAAAGGAAATTGTGATGCAGTTTTGCAGCTTGCCTCCTTGAGATTTGTCCCTGCCTGCGTTTGGCTTCAGGCTTGCAGGAGAGTCACTGTAAACCTTTCCATGGGTGCAGTCAGTGGATCCATCTGCCCCTGGATACTCAGCATGGGTGGCTGACTCCTTGGTGCATGAAAGTTGCAGGCAAGAATGCAGGGTAGCTGTGCTCTGGGTGCTGAAAGCCTCTTCCACCCCTTTATATCATACTTTAAAAATAAAAAACTTTTTGCTCTAAGTAGGTTTTTCCAAGGAACTGCTTGGGATTAGATCTGGATTAGTTGAAGGCAGCCATGGGTAAGAACCATCCCCAACTAGCTGTTTGGCTTCTGGTGACACTGGCCATAGGACAGTGGGACATGGTCAAGCCAAGTCCTCTGATGCTTCATTTGCCCTGGTTGAATGTCCCCTCCTGGGTTTGTAACTCCAGTCTGCTGGAGTTGCCACAGGAAGTGGTGAGTTGTGTTTGGTGGTGCTTTCCAGTGTCTTTCCAGGTGTGCCACCATACTTGTGCTGGTCAGTGCCACCCCAGGGTGCCAGTTCCTGGTACTGGCTCTGGCTTCAGCTGTGCTGTGCCAGGTTTGGCTCTGCCTTCACAGCAGGCTGGGAGCAGAACTCCACTTTCCAAGCCCTCAACAGAAACCTGCCCCTCCCTGGCCATGCAGAGTGTTTTGCTTAAGCTGCACGTGAGGGGTGGGAATTTGGCAGCCGATGTCTCAGCGATGACAGTTCAGTCTGGTGTTGAAACTTGGCCAATACTTTATGAGCCTTCAAGCAAAGGTTTTGTTGTTTGTTCTTTAGTTGCAGAATTGTCCTTGGTGGGACAATTGAGGGATAAAGACAAGTCTGTGTAGAAAAAGAAGCCCTGAAAATAAAATGGAAGATATTTTCACTGGATGTTGGGAGAATTTTTACCTCCCAAAAAGTGGCTTAGTGTCCAAATATTTGCCAAGTTGATAATAGAAGGAATAACTTTCTCCATTAGATTTCTGCCCCCAGTGAATAGTGTAGCTCCAGAACTTCTACCCTGTCTTGGTGTTACCATGTAAAGACAGAAATACTGGTGCCTTTGTAATGTCTCTGGTGCTGTTGATAACAACTGGAGACAGACTCTTCTTCCAGCAGCTTGCTGACATCCATCAAGGGCAGGGGAAAGGTGCTCCTTCCTCAAAGGAGTGGGTGCCCAGCTCAGCTGGTTCCCTCAGAGCACAGACAGCAGGTCCACAGCTGTGACTGTCGAGCAGACTCGGTGTTGTGGAGGGTCTGCCATGGTCATTTCTGAGCAGTTCACCCTCATGTTGGCATCTCTGAACCTCCTCTAAGTGAGAAACTGTGACATGCTCGTGGTCTGTGTCAGAAAAACACCTTTCCAAAGATGTGCACAGGCAGGCTTTTCACAGAAGTCAGGAACTGATCTGAAGATAGATGATCTCCACTGGGAGATCCATCCTTGGCATGTCTCCTGAGTGGCCAGACTGAAGTGGTGTGGTACACACTGAGACTGAAGCAGAGCAAGGCTTTTTTAACGAGTGTTTTCCCTGCTCACAGAGCTGGGGGGTTGATGTTCTTCACTGCTCTCACACTGCTGCTGAGGAGGAGAGAAAACAGCCATGAGCAGGACTTGAGATGGAAAATTAAGGCGGAGGAGGCAGCTTAGAACAAAAAGTGTGGGTTTTGTCCAGAGGGGGAAAGGTATGTGGTTGTGCAAGGGGGGGTTATATCACAATGCAACCACCAAAGGTGGGTCTGAGGCTTTGCAGGCATTTCCCAGTGCTGCAATGCTTGACTTTGCAACCTCAACGTTCTTAGTAGAGGTTTTTGTGTAGTACTCAATGTGTTATGGATCCAAACTGAGCACCAGGATGCACAGGAACTCCTCCTCCTGTGTTTTTTTTTGCACCACAGTGTGTTCCTGGCACCTTGACAGTTACGAGTCTGTCATGCCTTGTGCCTACCTATTGCAACATGCCTGCAATGAACATGCCATTCAGACTCCCCTAATGCCTAGTCATAACAGGATGGATTAAGAATGGCATTTCAGCCTTCCTGAAGAATTTCCTTGTTTTTGCTGGTCTCTCAGCTCTGTTGAGGCTGTGCAGGCTCTCAGGAGCTCACTTGGTAGTGCTACCCTGAGGGTGTTCAGGGAAAGCCTGTTTGCTGGTGTGACAGTGACTGCAGTCTCTGAGCCACTATTTGTACCCTGCATGTCTGAGAAAAGAGACAAGAATGAAGACAACCATCTACAGGGACTGCAGTGGGACTTGTTCTCCCATGTTTAGAGGATAGGGAAGATCTGGGCATGCACTGAAGGCCTCTGCCACAGCCACCTCAGCCCAGTCTTCATTCCAGCAGGCGAGATGGAGAGTACCTGAGTGTGTAGTGGCCAGTGGTGCCTCCTGGGTTTCATGATGTGCCAGTTGGGATCCAGACCAACTCAAGTGGAGTGAGCAATTCTGAAGGCCTGTTGTGCCTGTGGGTGACTGACCCCAGGCAGGACATGCCTGTCTGCATTTGGTGACTCCTCACCACCTCTTCCTTACCAGCATCCTTTGCTAGACCAGAGCCATTCTGTAGCAGCACAGGTTTGCTCCAGTAGTTCCCCATCACTGCTCTTCCAAAAGGGTGGGTTTCTTCAGTGTGAGTCAGGCTACAAAAAGCACAAAAGCTGTTCAATCTTTTGGTAAAGAAAAGGAGCCAAATTTAATGTTAGGTGCTGTTGCCTTGGGTGATGACTTGCTGTTTTCATCAAGAACTTCAGGTGGCAACAAGTCCCCCTACAACACTTTTCCTTTGCTGAGCACCACACATCTCCCCCTGAGGAGAGAGTGGCCAGACCTTGTTGGATCAGTGCAGAGGCTTATTTTCTAGTTGTATCCAGACGAGACTTGGGATAAGACAGGAGAGCAACGGGTGAAGTTCTGGGAGGAGCAATCGAGGTGTGAAGCCCTCCCTCCTTTCCCACCCCTTGGAGCCATATATTGCAGAGAGGTGCAAGTTCTCAATCAGCTGAAGCGAGGCACAGGCTGTGCCAGGCGTGACATACAGCAGGACACTCTCCAAAGCCTTATGTATGCTTGGGGTACAGCCTTGGCCGTGTGGATGGTGGTGGCAGCATTCCTGGTGGTTCCATGGGATCAGGAGGTTTCACTTTTTTAATCACAATGTATGTGAGGTGAAAGGAGGAGTCCAGGGTCTACTGTGGCCCCAGCAAATGCATGAAGCTTTGGGGGTGATGGTGTGGAAAGAGAGGGAATTTGCTGCCCACTTGGGTAAGCAGAGTTAATTTGGTCCAGAGGATCGTGAATCTTTTGGGAGATGAAGGGAAAGTGGCACCAAGTGCATGTAGGTGAAATGCCTTTGCCATGGCACTGCACAGCAAAACCTTCCCTATCTGGCCGAAATGCTCTGGACGTGCTTTTCAGGATCTAAGGGAGCTTTTTAGTGTGGTAACTGCTGTTGGCACAGGTCCCAGGGGACTGAACGGTGGGATCTGAGCCGTGATTGTTCCTCTCCATAAAACCTTGGTCTCGTGGGGGACTTTCCTGCCCACACTTGTTTAGAGGAGGCTGTCATGCTTGTTTCTCCATCCTCCCCCAGTGTCACTTACATCCTCCACTGGCAGGAACAGCATTCTGGATTATTTTATAAACAAATCAGTTACATTAAATTGCCCTTGAAAGACCCTATTGGTACCTTGACCTCAAGGTTGTTTATGAGTGCAGGCCAAACCTAAAACATATTCCAAGCTTGAATTCAAATCCAGGAGTAAAATGGAAGTGCTTTTGCTGGACAACTTGGTTTTAGCCCCCACAGCATGGATAAGGAATCAGCCTGAGTGGGGTTTCTGTGCCATTGTCCAGCTCCTTCCTTGTAACCTGAGGTTTTCTTGTGTCTGTGGTGGCTGTAGCCTGATGTGGATAATGCAGTGGAGGCAGCAAAGGCAGCATTCCAGAGGGGCTCTCCGTGGAGACAGATGGATGCCCCAGGCAGAGGACGACTCCTGCACAAACTGGCTGATCTTCTGGAGCGAGACAGAGTCATCCTGGCAGTAAGTACAGGGAGCAGCCAGACACCACCAGCAGCAGCTGGCTGGTAACTCAGCTCCATCCCTCTTATGCATCCACGTCTACCTATTATTTTTCTTTTCTCTCCCTTTTATGAAGGGCAGAAGAGCCCATATAGGAGTCATGACTTTATTCTTGCTGCAGGATGATCTTAGGGGTTTTAGAAGGTGTTTTAGAAGGCTGTTAGTTCTTCAATGTAGTTGACTCTTCTAAAACTTTAGCTAGCTCTTGAAGTGATTATGGATATTAATGCTTGAATTTTCAAAGCAATAAACACAATTTTTCTTAGTTTAACAATTGTTAATGTTCATAGTTCTCTCCCTGCTATCTTTTAAAAAAACAACATTGAAACAATGAAACAAAAACAATTTAAAAAACCAGCCCCAAACCACCACAGCTGACTCTGTCCTTCTTTGCAGAAACTGGCCCTGCATTTTTGTAATAAATTCCTTCCCCTAAAATGAGGGGCTGGAAAGAGAATCTTTCTCTTGCTGGGTATCATCCAAAGTTTAAAATGTGTGGAAGTGGGAACTGTTTCTTTCCCTACTGAATGTACTGGATCAGGGAAATCTGTCTATAGCTGTGAAGCTGTTTTAACTTGGCCATCTGCACTGAACCAAGATTGCTAATGGTTCTGTGATCCATCCTGGAGGAGTCCTGCTGGTGCAGAACGAGGGGCTGAGGACCTGAGTTAAACCACGCTGCAGTTTGTAGAAGCCTTTTGACTCTGTGGAACTTGTTCATCTTTCCAAACCACACTCATGTCCTCAGTTTAGGGCTGCTGTCCATCCATCCATCCCCAAGCTCTTGGCTCTGAGCACTCTCCAGTTCAATGCTGCACTTTTTCCTTCAGGGGAATGACATCTATGACATTCTGTGCTGGTAGAGGTGCAGGTTCCAGAGCCAGTGTCCTGCTGAGCTCAGTAGGGATTAACATACGTGGGATGTGCCCAGGAGCCTGTCCTTGCATGACTGCTTTGAGCTGAGATTCTCTCCCCAACACAGTGTCTCTCAGCCACATGACAGAGTTCAGTTTCAGCAGGACAAAACCAAACCATTGGATCTAAAGGCAGCTCTGGACAGCAAATACAAGGAAAAAATAAATGCGTGTGTGAATAAGCTCTGTTCATTTTTGCTCACTTTTTTGATGTGACTATAGAGCTTCATGTTTTTTCCATAACCAGAACACTCACTTCAAGCTCTCTGCCCTTCTGGTCTGGGAGGGCTTGTTTGGCATTGCTGTTTGCGCTGCAGAACACCAGCCCTTAGCTGCCTTGGCTGTGTGCTAAGTAATGACTTATTAAAAATCAGTTGTTTTAGCAGACATTTGGTGGATAACAATCCTAGTCATTCCAAGGGGAATGTCTGTTCAAGTGCTGTTTGGACCCTAATGTCTGTGGAAGATGACAGGGTATGACTTCATATGTAAACAAAGATGTTCCAATCTACCAAGGGATAGTACTTCCTTTATGGATGTGCTGGCCATTTGTACCAATATCCCCTTTAATGACCTGTGTGGAGAACAAAGCATTCCCAGAGCTGAAGGACACGGGCTGAGCCTGCACTTTGTTCAGAGCTGCTCAGCACCGGTGCAGCTTCAGTGGAGCAACTTCTGCTTTGCCTTAGCCCAGAGCTCAGTCCAGAGGTTACTTTACCAGAACTCAAAAAAATGTGTTTTCTATCATTGGAAAAAGAGGCTTTTCAAAGGTTGGATTTGGGGTTTTGAAGTAGAAAAAAGATTTTATTTTTTTTTTTCCATATCAAAGGAAAGAGGGTCTGACTGATTTCAGTGACACCATCTGGACTGCAGAACATCTGCCTTGTAGGGTCAGTCATGGTGAAGTCATGACTCTTTCTTTTTTGTTGACCAGTGGCCCAGACCCCCCTGTGTCCCACCCACACTCACCTCCTGGGGGCTTCTGGAAGGTGCACTTTATTAACAGCCACTGGGCAAAGCAACTCCTGCATGAATCAGGTTATCTGGTGCAGTCTCCCCTCTGCATTATTTGTATTAACAAGCTTAAATAAGAAGGGAAGAACCCCCTGTGTATTCAGAATAAGGCAAAATAAAGCTGAGGAAGAGTTTCTCTAAAAGCTTTTTTTTTTTTTTTGAAGGAAAAAACCCCATTGATTTGTCTGACAGTGCATACAACCT
Organism: Grallaria varia; assembly: GCA_013396735.1. NCBI lineage: Eukaryota > Metazoa > Chordata > Aves > Passeriformes > Formicariidae > Grallaria > Grallaria varia. Next base: position 1,328,881 of record VWZG01000022.1, on the reverse strand, counting down.
TTTTTTTTTTTTCCAGACTCTGGAAACAATGGACACAGGAAAACCTTTTCTGCAGGCTTATTTCATTGACCTGGAAGGCTGCATAAAAACACTCCGGTATTATGCTGGATGGGCTGATAAAATTCAGGGCAGAACTATCCCAGTGGGTGAGTTCCTTCAGAGCTGTGATGGGACCAGGCTTGAGGGGGTGGGAGGGAGATCCATGGAAAGCAAAGCCTGCAAAAATAGTCTGCATGTCCCTGCTGTCTTGAGATGTGTTTTAAGCAGATGTGTTTCAATATGTAAACTAATGTGAGAACTATGGCAGTGCCTGGAAAGATAAGTGCCTCTGAAAGATAATGGATGAGCTCTTCTGTTGCTTTTTTAATGGAGAAACCTTTTTGGTTTTAAATCCAGACTGATTCATAAAGAAAAAAACCCTCGCATTACAGAGGAAATTATTCATAGGCATCACTGAAAGGAATTAGGATGCCAGAGAGTGTAAGGACAGAGGTTTCTAGGGACAATTGTATGAAGGCAGCAGAGCTTGTGCTGTCCCAGGTGCCACAGGGATGTAGCAGAGGGTTGACGTGGAATCCACCTCACTGATGTTCCTGCATCCCTGGCGCTGCTGGCTCAGATGTTCAGGAAGATCATGTAGAGCTTGTTCTTAACTTCTATTAAAGAGGAGGTCTGAGATGTTGTCTCCTCTCAGGAGTCAAGGCACTGGGCTCTTAGAGGGACCCTGTCAAGTTTTCTGACAGGTGACCACTGAGGCTGTGAAAAGGACAGGAACTGCAGACAAAAATCAGTCACCAGAAGAAGGATTCTGAAGAGCCGAGCTGGTTCAGTCTGTGCAGGCAGCAAAGGGAGCCATGTCAGTCTCATAAGAGAGACATCACCCTCATTCAGAGCAGTGTAAAGCTTGCCTGGACACTGCTTGTTTGTCCTGACTTGAGATCACTCCCAAAAACTGTCATTAGAAGTGTTTGTGTTCTCTGTCAGATCTTCCCAATAAATGTGTTCAGCAAGAATGAATTTAAAAGCCAAATGTCCTTCTTGCTTTTTCTCTGAAAGAGTAACAGCAGTATTTTAAGATGAATGGTATTACTTTAGTCCCAGTTTTGTCTTTTTGTGATTTCTACCAGAAGTGCAATTCCTGTTACACTGAACATGATTCCTGTACAAAGTGGCTTTAAAAACTCTCCCCTTCAGGGAGGCAAGTGCTTTGCTTCCTTCAGTGAGGCCCAACTTGAATGAAATTTGTGCCTGCTCTTCAGCGTGGTGGGGAATTATCCTCCCCTCAGCCTCAGTGCAGGGAGTTTGCAGAAGGAATTGAACCCTTGGTTTTAAAACCGTGACCATGAGCAGTGTTTGGCTTTTGAGCTGACACAAGACTTACTCAAAGAGCTCTTCACCCATCTGGGCTGTCCCCAAGCCACAGGTTAAGGTGAACATATACTAACGTGGGTTTATTGCTGTCCCAAACCTGTTAGTGTGCAGTTGTCCTACACACTTCCTGTAAAAGTGAGGATTTTGACTCTTGTCTTTTATCCTCTTGTCTTGCAGATGAAAACTTTGTCTGCTTCACGCGGCACGAGCCGATGGGTGTCTGTGGAGCCATAACCCCAGTAAGTGATGGTGATGGTGCCCTGCATCCCCCCCCAATGGCAGGAGTCCACGCGCACTCCCACCCCACGCTGCAGCCTCCTGCTCCCTGGTCCAGCACAGCTGTTCTGCAGGGAACTCCCATCTCTGTGGCCTCATGTAGTTTCTTGGTTTACCCCCATGCCAATTGCTCTTGGCAACAGCAGCCCTGTGCCGTGGGAGGGTGGGTCTCCTAATCAGACGCTCTGTGCCTCTCGGAGGCTGACACCAGTCACCAGAGACCAGCCAGGGCTCTCTGACTCTTGCACCACTGCTGGGACAACCAGCTCGTCATTACGTCTGCTGGCTCTTTGCTGTCTCGTGCTGATGCATAGTTTTAAATTGTATCCATTATTAATAATGCCTGGCTGTTCTCCGGGCTTTGTGGGATTACATCTTGCTGAATAGAGTTTTCTTTTCCTTGAGGTCTCATTCTCTGCTGAGGGGACAGTGTGGCTGGTTCTTGGAATACCTCCTGTGTTAGCATGTGTTGCTTGCTCTCTTTAAACAGCCAGCCAGGAAGACTTTGCAGCTACATAGAAGACATAGTTTGTTCCCATCTGATTGTAAAATGCTTTGAATGTGGTATCCTACAGGTCGTGAGGCAAATGGTCCTGTGCCAAGATTCTCTGTTTGGATGCAGCACCAAGCCTGCCAGAGTTCAAGAGGCATTTGGACAGTGGTCTCAAGCCCATGGTGGGATTCTTGGGGCTGTCCTGTACAGAGCCAGGAGTTGGACTTTGGTGATCCTAATGGGTCCCATCCAACTCAGGCTATTCTGTGATACTTGGATCAATAAGAGTCCATGGAGGATTTTGACCTTTGGGATAAAGTTATAGAAGAGACTGACAGAAATGCCTGTGTGGCACTGGATTTGCTGGACCCTGGGAATACCAGGTCTGGACCAGTTCCCAAGCATGTCTGGGAAAATTCTGCTTTTTCTTTCATCAGGATTGAATTTGTATCCTGGCTGATAAGAGGACATGGTCTATTTGGCAAAGTCAGGGTGAGGCAAAGTGGGAGATGGTCAGTAGTATTTATCAGAGGTTTGTCTTGGTGACTTCTGCACAGCTTTCCTGCTGAGCAAGAAATGTGGCTGCTTGTGAGCAGAATTTATGGCTTAATATCAAAATCTCAGATTCCTCACATTGTTCATCAGTTAAAAGGTCACACTCAGCCACCTCTGGGACTCGGCAGTGCTTTGGAGACCATCCCTCTCAAAGCCTACAGGATGTAGGATGCTTTGGAAAGCCACTATATGGGAACATAGTGGGACTTGTAAGATCTCAGGTTGACCCTGGATCAGCAGTCAATACAATAGAAAGTACAGAACCAATTTGACTCCAGTTCAACACTGTTTGTAAAAAGGATGATTGGGGTCAACAAAACCACATCTGTCTTCAGTTTACTCAGAACAAATCTCCAATTTTTTCCCTGTTGGATCTCAATAGCACCAACAGTCTGTGGGTTTGTAGAGTCCTATTTGATTGAAAAGGATTCTGTCACTGTTCTGCATATGCCTCCCTACACCAATTAACACTTCTCCCTTTTTCCTGTGGCTTGACTATATTTAAACCAATGTTCTCAACAAGGCAATTTCTAACAAAGTGCAGCATATGGCTGATTTTTATCCCAAGGTGATACCCTGAGGCAGCCCTGGAGTCCTTTCCTGTTACTTTCACCAGCCACTCTGTGGCAGAAAGCTCCTAATGGAGTTATTTCATGCCCTGAAAGTGCAGAAAAGTAGTGTAGGTGTGAGTGGCTCGGGCTGCAAAGTCAGGCCTTCAAGAGGGCTTAGGAGGAAAGACAATTGGGCAAATTATGGTATGTGGCCATTGGGGAAGATCACTGAAATGGAACAGGTCTGGGAAAGAGGGTGAAGCAAACTGAAGAATAGCACTTGAGACTAAATTCCGCTTTGTCTCAGGGCTGCTGGGTTAGAACAACTCACTGCTTAAAAGCTACACTGCTAATTTATTTGTAAGTGTGAATTTGTGGATTCCTAACATATTTGGCTTCTTTGTTGATAGCTGAAGGCCCTTGGCTTGAGTCTTGACAAGAAGTCCCCTTACAGTTGGCCTGCTTCCATCATCCCTGAAGCAGCATTAATTATTTTTAATGAAGAAATCCTTTCTGCTGCCAAATGACCTTTCCGAGATTTATTGTGAGCTAGATTTTCCACTTCTTGCTTAGGCTCCAAAATCTACAAATACACATGACCATGAAAGAGATTAGCACGGAGTAAACTGATGTGGACTGGTTCCTAATTCTAAATTAGAAAACTAATTGGAAAGGAACAATTTACGATCTGAAGGGAGGATAAGACCTCCCCTAGATTTCCATGACTGAACAACCCACTGCAGTTTCCTAGTTATAAACCTGGAACTGAATGATATTGTATAACTCCCAACTACTCAGTTTCTGTGCCTAACACAGAAAAATAAGTTTTTTTTCCAATGAGTAGTTGCACCCTGCAATTCCCCATATACGGATGCTGTACGAGAGTGATACATCAGAAAACTGCCTCCAACACAGTTTGTGTGAACGGCCAAAATCCTACAGAAAGTGTGATCAAACTCCTGTAAAGAATGAGGTCAGAGCGTGCAGAAGTTTGTCCAACTTACAGGATTAGTGTGAGGACTGCCAGCAATATTAGGGATCCCAGGGGGAAATCAAGGAAGTTATACTCTCTAACCCAAGCAAACACAGTATTGTAGCAGACACTTCCCTTTGTGGCTTTCCTCCCAGTCCCTTTTCTCCCCGAGCTGTGCGAAGGTGGGGAAGGTGCTGCGTGGGAGCGAGGGGGTGACAGTGCCAGGCTGCTCTGAGCAGTGCCTTGTGCTCTTGCAGTGGAACTTCCCCTTGCTGATGCTGGTTTGGAAGATGGCACCAGCCCTGTGCTGCGGGAACACCCTGGTCATCAAGCCAGCCGAGCAGACCCCGCTCACGTCGCTGTACATCGGCTCCCTCATCAAGGAGGTGAGGAAACCCAGACACCCCCTCGGGCTCTCCTTCTCTGATGTCGTAAGCAGGACTGCCATTCGAATTGGCTGTCCAGATTTTTAGGGTTTAGAGATATTAAAGGCTTGCAAAGGGAAGTGAGAACCCCCTCTCTATTCAGCCTTTCTTTACAAAGGCCGCAGTGACTGGCTGGGAGGTAGCAAAGATCACCAAACCTGGACGTTTTTCTCCTTTCTCAGGAAGCTGCTGAGAGGGGAAAAAATGGTGCTTTTATTCCTCTGCCTTGCTGCCCTTCTCCCAAATGAGGGAAAAACAACAGCTCAGTTTTATTAGTCAATGGGACAAAAAAGAGTGTGATTAGACAGCAGGGTTGTGTTTGTTGTTTTTAAGTGGGATAATTCAACCAAGACAGAGTGTCCTGGGAAACAATTCTTGGTCACTTCTGTGGTTTATATAACAATTTCGCTCTGTCTGGCCTGGAAAGTCAATGGAAATAAAGGGAAGGTAATAGGTTGGGATTGTAAAAGTTGGTTTAGGGTTTGTCAGGTAGGACCTCACATGCCCTGTGGGTCCTGCAGAAGGGTGGGGGGCACACAGGATCTTCCAGCACTGCTCAGGACATCAGCTTCCCATAGCGACGGGTGGGACTCGCTGAGCAAAACCAGAGTTGTAGCTGTGCTTTCGCCTCTCAGCTAGAAGTGTGTTCGTTAGGCTCAGTCGAATGATAATGATGATTTTGTTTGTTCTTGGCTCAGCCTGGGAGAAAATAGAAGGATATGCTGATTGACATTTAGGGCTCCTGCATCAGCAGGGGAAGTGGAAAAGTAACCCCAGTTAACTCTGCTACAGTCACTTGACTTAGTGAGGTCACCCAAGAGGAGTGCAGTTGTCAGGGCTTTTAGTGGGCCCTGCCATGCCACTGCTTTTTTCACTCTGATAAGCAGCTCCCCAAACACAGGCATAGCATCCTCCCCCCCCACCAAAAAAACCCATTCAGTTCTGGGAAAATTAATTTTTTGAGCTGGAATTCTAAGCTCCCTGTCTCTCACAGATGATCTTCGAGGCAGAAATGTAATTAGAGCAGAATAACTTTATTTAGAGGTGCTCCTTTCTCCACCCAAAATTAGCTGAATTCTTTGCAGTTTTTCAGGAGAATGAGTGAAACTTTTTTGGTTTTCATCTTTAAAAGGATGCAGAAGATGTTACCACACATGCAAAGCTATGTGTTAGGTTCAATGAAATAATTTCAGGCCAACCATAATATTTTGGCTTTCATTTTTGCTGAAAAACAGAAAAAACCTTCTGGCTCAGGGTGTCCTGTACCAATTTTTTGCTTTCTTTGTGGCTTTGCTGCTGACTCCAAACAACATTTCTTGCACAGTTTGACACGCAGTATTTGCTTGAAGACTCATTAGCCAAGACACAAACTCTATTAAATGCACTTTTGTCATTGTCACATCCATAGAAGAAATGAGACCGCCCTTCCAGTTTGTGAAGGGAAAAAATGGGGGGAAAAAAAAGGTCTTATGAGGATAATTTTTTTCAAGATAGTACGTGAGCAATTGCTTCCCTTTATTCTCCATTAAAAGGAGGAACTGCATTTATTGAGATTATATATTAAAAAGTCATAAGAAACAAAGGAAATGTGTTACATTCTGCAATTCCATCATTATAAATTGTAGGGAAAACAACCTTGTGCTGTCAGTAGTAGGGAAGGGCTAACACAGAAGAGCATAATGCTTGAAACTTTTCTTTCAGGAAGTAAAAACAAAGCAGTAAGTCCCTCAGTTCTCCTCATACTAGAATTTCACCTAAAGTTTTGCCATTTGCCTCCTTTGGCAAGACTGCTAGTTAGCTAATCTAGTTGTAAATGTGGTGGAAACTTTCATAAGTCTGTTACCATCTGCTTTTGTGTTCCTGTTTTATTAGCCCCATCATCTAGTGAGGTTTTACTGACTTTTTAATCCTTCTGGCCCCTGAAGAACCACAAACGTCAACCTTTGCTCAAAACAAACTTTCATTCAGCTCCCCCTTGGCTCCAGCTGCACTGCAGTAGCTGGGGGCCAAGTTTGGCCAAAAGACTTGGCTCTCTTTTGACTTGAAACTGGGATTTCTCCACGAGTTCTTCCTGCAACTTGGCATTTCCCGAGCGTGGCTCTGAGTTTCACCCACGTCTGCTCCAGATGGTAGCACACAGCCGTGTTACTGGAAAGTCTGGAAAATGCTGATGGATCTGGTGAGAGCTCCAAGGAGAACAGTACAACTAACTCAAGCTTCTTGAGAAGGGAGCTGTGCTCTCAAAATGTCCCCAGAGCTGTATTTGACCTCTGTTGCAGGTGGGTTTCCCTCCTGGTGTGGTGAACATTGTGCCAGGCTACGGCCCCACAGCTGGAGCTGCAATTTCTACCCATGACAACATTGATAAAATTGCTTTTACTGGATCAACCAAGGTAGGTGATGGATTTCTCCCAGGCACCTGCTGTTCCCCTTTGCCTTCTAAACTGCTCTCTGTACAGGACCAGACCTGTGAAATGTCGGTGATTTCTGTATGGCCAACACCCTTTTCCATCACATTCCATGGAACAGGATTTCTCAGAAGTGGTTGGTGTTTGTCTCGTTCAGGTCCTTGTGCTTGTGATAATCCCACCTCTCTGTAAGAACCACCACATTTCTGTAGGAACTGTAACAGGTGCTCTGACATAAAACAGTCTACAGGGCAGGCTGGCAGTGACTTCACATCATGTCATTCACCTGACGGAGCTTCTGGGCAGGTTTTCCTGCCAGTCCTGCCCTGCAACTGGAAAACATGTCAGTCAGAGCCCTGAACAATTCTTCCTTGGCTTTAGTTACCTCTGAGGAACTTAAACACATGGCCCTGTGCCCAAGGCTTCCTCTGCTGACGTGGAGGGGATTAATATTTGAGCTTCTTCTGAGACCTGCACGGTAAAGCACCTGCTATCCAGTTTTTTTCCTGTAAATAGATACATCTGACTTGTTTAGGAGAGGGGTGGAAGTGGGACCTCTGTCATCTACAGCCAACCTCTTCTGTACCTACATGGGGAGAAGTGCACTTGGCTTGGCCAAGTCCATGGAATTGAGCACAGCTGAGACATGTGAAAAAACTGCCTCCAGTAATCACTGCTGAAAATTCTCAAACAAAAGATTGCTTAGAAATGTGAATGTTTTTCTGCTGACTGCTTTAGATGTTTCTTGCATATCCACACCCCCTGAAGAGAGGCAGTGTCCAAAGAATGGAAATGCTGACACCAGTGGAGGCAGTTGAGGCAAAGGGAGTCTATTCTCTTTTATTTCTTTGAGGAACATTATTCTCGTTGAGCATTTGCCGAATTCATCTGTTCTTGTGTCTGTCCTCATAACTGCAGAGCGTGATCTGAATGTATCATGATTACCTTGAAAGGTGTTCTTGGCCGGTAAAGGTAACCCTAAACACTCCAAAGCTGCTGCATTTACCGACACTACCATCTAGTGGCTCTGTGTACATCCAAACTGCTGTGCATATCCCCTAGGAAAAGGTGTGTTAAGCCTCTCCTTCTGTACGGGGATCATGGGAACAAACACAAATGCAATAAAGTAAGAGTTCAAAATGAGCTTTTACTCTCTTGATAGTTGGTCTAATCTTGCAGTTTGCTCAGTGTCATGCTTCTCCCCAGATCCTAGATCAGAAACTTTTAGCCCAGATGAGACTCTGGCTGTGTGAAAACAATATTGCTTATAGACTCATCCAGCCCACATGGATCTGTTTGGGTTTTTAATGAAAAAGGAGTATCCAGTGGATTAGTGGCACAAGGAAAATCTCAGCTGCTGGAGCCTGTAGGCAAAAAAACTCCTGTAGACACTGTGCTTGTCCCCTAATCCATGGGTGTGCAGGAAACACCGAGGGAGACAGATTCTTTGCTAATGCATGTGTAATTTAGAAGTGTTTTCTTCCCCCTCCACCCATCTGCGAGTTCAGCTGCATCTCTGCAGTATTTGCAGCACAATGCTACTGTTTCTGAGCCAGGAAGTAGGAGTTGGACAAAATATATTTTGACTTAGTTTTTAAGCCCCAGCTAGGGCTCAGTGCCAGCTTGGAAACACTGATCTTAAACTCCATGAGAATTTTCTCATCTAGATTTCTTTTCTCTTACTTTATTAACTTACTCTCTTTGGCCAGCTAGCTTGTAGTAATGCCTCTTGCAAAGCTATGATGCATCACTTATTTCTGCTGTCTCTAGAACTAAGCTCGGAGTGACTAGAGATGATCTGTACTGCTGAGTTCAGGAGTCATGCTCAAGTTACAAAGGCAAACCATGAGAAATGCAGACCTGTAACTGCCAGCCAGCTGCCCCATGCTTTCCTTGCTCACAGTTCCACTCCAGGGAAACAGTATTTTTAGGCAGAAATAACGTTTCCATGTGCAAAGGTGAAATACAAGAAAATCAGTTATAGTAGAAGGAAATTCAAATATAAGGTCACTCTTAAGAAATTAACCTGCCCTAACAATTGAAGCTTCCAAACAGTTTTAATTCATGCCGTTTCTAACAAAAATAGATGACTAAACACTGGAAGCAGAGTAAGTCCTTCTCTTCAGGAGAGGGTGGCCAGATAAAGCCAATAGATGGTCAGAGCAGGTTCCTGGGCAGAAAGTGCCATGGCAGAGCTGGTTGGAGTTTCTCTGTTGAGAAGGTGGTGTTCACCCAAGGCATCACAGCAGCAGGAAACTCACACTCCCTGCCTTCTGCCTGCTCCAGGCTCCTCCACCCTTGGCAGCATCACTCTTGACGCGCTGAGTGGAGATTTTCAGGGGAAACAGCTCATGCCCTCTTTGTGTCACCACTGCAGGTTGGAAAACTCATCAAGGAAGCTGCTTCTAAAAGCAACCTCAAAAGGGTGACGTTGGAGCTGGGAGGGAAAAACCCCTGCATTGTGTGTGCAGACGCAGACTGTGAGTATGGGTCTATTGGCTCTGAGAGGCCGGGTGTGGGGGGTTCGTGTGTCTCTGCTGTCCTTTGGCAGCTCACAGGGCTGGTGTTTGCCTCCACATCCACCCCAAAGCCCGGAGGAAACCTCTGTCCTAGAGCAGGATACAGTTCTGTGTCACTGAAGCTCTTCCCCAGCGCAGGGGTCGTTCCATGGCCCACGTTGCCTTCCTTGGGGGTGGCTGCAGTTGCAGATAAATGTTGCATTTATGTGTTCCTGCTGTTTCTGTGCTTCCCTTTTTGTTGGCAGTGCTGCAGAGCCTGAGCCAAGCACTGGGGAAAGCAGTTTTCTGGAAAGGCATTCCTGTGACAGGAGAGTTTTGTAGGACCTGATCTAATCCAACCTTCACCTCTGCTCTGGGCTCCTTTCATATCTTTCGCTGTGATTTTGTTACATTAGTGAGTAGCACTACGTGTAACCTGTGACCACCAAAATAGTTGGAAAACCCTCCTTGGCTTCAGGAAAACACTCTCCACTCTCTGGCACAAGAGAGGTTGAACTCAGGGGCATTTGTGCCAACTGCTAATAGTGAGCCTTGCAAGGACCTGGCCAAACTTGCTCAATTCTGAACAATCACTACTGAAACCATTCTTGAGGAACCAACACACGGCATCCACGTTTGGATTCCCACAGCAAGGAAAGCTGGTCACTGCCCTCAGTGAGTCCTTGGGGAAGAAAGTATGAGGAGCTCCAGCAAAGCAGGCCTTGAGACAAAAGGCAGGAAGGGGGGTGGATATAAGAAGGGATGTTGTTTGGGGGCAGCACGAGGAGCCTCTGCGGGGTGTGGACCGTTGTCAGCGCTTTTTGAGGAGTTTTTCCAAAGAGAAAGTTAAAAAACAAGTCTGGAAACACTGGAAGGCTTAAACTGTGCATGTGGTAACCCTTCTCCCTCCTGGGCCATCTTGCAGTGGACTTGGCAGTGGAGTGTGCCCATCAGGGCGTGTTCTTCAACCAGGGGCAGTGCTGCACGGCGGCCTCGCGCGTCTTCGTGGAGGAGCAGATCTACCCCGAGTTCGTCAAGCGCAGCGTGGAGTTTGCCAAGAAGAGACTCGTCGGGGACCCCTTCGATGCCAGAACTGAACAAGGGCCCCAGGTAACTGTGTGCCTGAGAACAGTTGTTGTTGGGGTTTTGGTTGTGGTTTTGTTTAATCTTCCTTGTGTAAATATTATCCTTACAAATTCGGTCCCAGCAGAAGTGCCGAGGGGTGAGTAATGTATCATGGCTTTATTTTTCCTCTCTATTTTAAATATCAATTAATCACAACTGTTGAAATGTTATGTTGTAATATTTTTTTTTTTTAAAACACAAATGTGTTTAATTCAGCTCTTATCCAGCGTTACGGAAGGGGCTGTCTTCCTGGTGCAGTAACACAAAGCATGTTGCAGTGAGCCACAGCACTGCTCAGAACGGCTCAGCTAAATGACCATTCAGCTCCTTGGCTGTGTTAGTGATGACAAGTAGTCAGAGCCCTGAGTCCTCGCTTTCCTTCTCTGCTCCCTTTCTGATCTTTTGGAGACGTTTCAGCTGAATTAGGAGGAAGAACCAATGCCAAGCTGCTGTCAGGACCAGCCTCCTCGATGCTTCCAGATCTTTCCTCTTAGTTTTTCCTTTTGATGCGATCCGAGCTGTGCTGGAGAGCTCTGGAGGAAGATGATCCTTGGGTCAGATCTTCTAACAAGCCCAAAAATAAAGCAGGATTCCCAAAAATCTCTAGCCAAGGCCTCTAGTTCTCAGTACTGCGCTTGTGAGTTTTTCTGTCTTGGTGCTATGCACGATCCCTCAGAGAAGGGATGGTTCTGAGAGCATCTGCCTCCCCTTTCCTGGACCTGAATCTGCCCACGATTCGTGTACGGCAAAACCTCATTGCATGTCCTCCTGCATGGGGAATAAGATGATGGACACTCCCTGTTCCTGCTGAGGTTACATCTCACCCTGTAACTTGCCTAGAAAGAGATTTCAAACTGCTCTGAAGTTTTAGAAAATAATCCCATGCTCAGACTTGCTTCAGCAGAGATGAGCTGACCCTCCAGCTGTTTCAAGGTCTGCTCCTACCTCCTGTTAAGGGCTGACAGCTTTTGGGGTTTGTTTGTGGTTTGGGTTTTGCTGTTCTTTTATAATATAACATCATCCTAACCCTTATCCAGCCATAGCAGTAAGTGGGCTGCACTTATTTGTCCCATCAGGACCACCTTCACCTGGCTGCTCTGGCAGAGACTGCTGAGTTCACGAGAACAGCCCCTGCATTCACAGGGAGTAATTGTGAGGTTTTCTGGGGTGAAACCCTCTGCAGTGATTGGCACACACAGAACTGGGCTGGTTGTTTCAGTCCATCCATGCTCCCAGCTCTTGCCAAGCTGTCCCAGCACTCCCTGGGGCACACCCTGGCACAGCACCATCCTCTGGGATCACTGTGGCTTGAGGGACACTCCTTGCATACAGAGCTGGAATTAAGGGTAACAGTAGGGCTGAACAGCAGTGTCTGGTCAGATATTAAATATGGCCCATCTGTCTCCTTTCCCTGCTCTGGCTTACCTGTACACTTGTAGCCAGGGGTAGACAGCACACCCCACACACACCCGAACTTCTGTGCATGTCAAGGCCAAAGATGGGAAGGCATTGAGAGAGTGGGAGGAAACTAAATCCCAAAGCTTGTATGTGATTGCCAGTGCAAAGGAACAACGTCTCTCTCTGGAGCCTCTGCTGTAGGCACACACAGAGAAATTCTGTAGTGTCCCAATGGCTTAAAAGTAGCAAAGACTCACACCTGCCCACAAGTTACTGTTCAAACATGAAGCTTCCAGATCAATTTTTTTCCCCCTGTTTCTGAAGTAGCCTGCTTGGCTGTGAGGGGTTATTTTATCTTGAACTGATGGATAAGGGAAGAATCCCCAGGAAAAATGATCTGTTTTTGTCTTCATCTCTTCCCATCAGATGCTTCAGATCCAGCCTGTTGCTTTCATTCTCCTTTTGTAGGTCATGGGGAACACACACAACAGCATTAGCATTACCAAGCTGGCCCTGTGCTGGTGCAGAGATCTCACTCTGGGATGGTCACTGGCTAAGAAGGCAGCAGTGGGAAGGGGCTGGGGCCAGCCTTCAGGCTGGCAGGGACTGTAGCCCGTGGTCTTTTTGGCCCTACATCAGCTGTAGGTGATGACAATCCTGTTCCCCAGGAAGCTGATGTAAGCTAGTGCAGGGCAAGTGGTCCCGAGTGCAGCTGTTTGTTCCTACACTGCACTGCACTCCTTTGGGGAGCTGGCTGCTTCAGCTCTAATGCAGCCTGTTTGGAAGGCAGGAAGAAAGGTTTTCCTCAGGTCAGTTCCCTGATGTGGATTACTGTGCACTGGCGTGGATGCTCGTGGCATGGATGTGGGGAAAAGACTGTGTCAGCTGCAGGATTGGGTTATGCTGATATAAACTGTACTGCTCTGATCAAAATTAGGTCACCGTTAAACAGTATTAAATTCAGCCAGAAATGAGGCATGCTCCTGATGAGACCTCTCCAAAACTCACATGTGTCTGGCAGCGCGGGCTGGCTCCAGTTCAGAGGACACCACAAGGAACCTGAGGGGTGAGCAGGGCTGTTGGAGCAGAGTGCCAACCTCAAACACAGAGCAAGGGCAGCTTTTAACTTCAGATTCCTGGGAGCTGTATCACAGGAAGCAATAAAGTAAATCTGCACAGATGGCAAACTGGTTAACCAGGGCATTATACAACTGGGAACAGCAAACTGCTTCAGATGAGACTAATGTCCTGGTGGACTAGAACAGGGATTAGATTAGAACAAGACTAGACTACTTTGGCTATTTTAGAACCCCAATACTGGGATTTGTGGATGGTAAGACCTAGCCTATAGGAATGAAATTAGCACTAATCGTGGCACTTGCTAGCCAGGAGTTATTTGGCCCAAAACATATAATTTGATTTATAAGATGGTGAATATTTTCCTTAGTCTGTGGACATGCACTTTAGGATTAAAGTGTGAAAGTAAGACACATAAGTAGAAAGGGTCTGTGTCCAACAGTCTGTTGGACATAGTTGTGGGTTATTTTGTAGGATTACAAATGCTAGGTTTGGAAAAAGAAAAGCTTCTCCTTGTGGTCTTGACTTAAATGAGGCAAGAGATGAAGACTTGGGGGTTCTCAGATTTTCAGCATTGCAGTGATCCTTAGAAGCGGCCTTCTCTATTGAATTAGATGAATAAATAGTAGAATTTGCTTTACCAGATCATGTGTTTTTAATAGAAGTCAATGCTTGAACCATAAATAATAGTGGAGTAGGGGACAGAATTTAAACAAGCCTTGCAAGCTCTAGTTACAATGACAAACAGTTCCACCCTTGCATGTCATTTTTACAAATGTTTTCTTTCCCCAGTGTCTTTTCATCTAACTGTAGTTTGCCTTGCAACAAGTTACAGCTGTATAAATATCCTTGTTTTGTTTTCTGTGATGTGAAGTGGATGGACTGGATTGGTCTGGATCACAGACATGCCAGGATGGAAAGCACTTGCAGATATTTTCAAATTATTTACACTTGGCAACCAAGCAACCAGACAAATAGACAATATGTGTGACACCTGCCAAACTCACTGTGTGACACTGGATCCTACATGAGGACACGTTTCCTTGTGCAGTAGCATGGGTTGTGTCCTTGGGTGGCACCTCAACACAGGAGAACACCAGCACTCAGCACAGGCTGTCCACAGTGCATGGGATACACACACATCTGTGTGGCTGTTCTGTTTCCCCTGTGTACCAGAAGTACCCCAAGGACACCCTCCTGCAGCTTTGATATTTGTCTAAAAGCATGAAAACTTGGATTGTGTGTGGCCGGGATTAACTAGGGACAGGATATAGTCTGTAATCTGGAGGAGTCAAGTGTGGAACGCTCCATGTAAACAGTCCCAACTGGCAACTGGCCCTGCTGAAATAAAAACAGATGCTGAGGGAGGGGGATTGAACCAGTACAAGCATCTGGAGATACCTGGCATGCAGAATAACACCTCCAGGCTGCCAGGGCACCTCCAACCAGCGGGTGGAGTCTTTTATTTAATCCCCTCAATAAATTCGTCAAGCTTTTTTTAGTTTTACTTTTTAAAAACATCTCTAAGTATTTTACCGTCTCCAGCGTGCTGTGATGAGGTGTTTCATCACTAAATTATGCATCATGCCAATAGCCAGGTCTGTTTGAACCCAATGGCTGTGGAGCACAGAGAAGGCTCAGTGCTGATCCACAAGTGCTGGGGGTTTCTGCACCTCTTCCCAGCAGAGGACCCACTGCTTGTGGAGCACATGATGTCTTCTCCAGGTCCTGATGGAGCTGTGCAGCCCCAGGGTCCTGCCACTGGACTGGCCTTTCTCCCCCTCTACAAAAATCCCTAATTAAAGGCTGGTAACAACAGCATGCACTAATTGAGAATATTCCACTTTTAGGTGTGGGTGAGGAGGAGTTAGACAAGGTTGGTAGTTAAAAGTGAGGATATGGCTCCTAGTGCAGAGAACCAAAAAAATGCAGGGATAGGACTGGTCTCTAAGATCTGTGAAAAGAGATTCTGACTTTAAAAGCAAGGCTTCAGTGCAGCAGCTGCCCTGAAGTCACCCCACTGTCAGGCTTATCTTTGGGGCTGTTCATAGAGTGTGTGTGTGGAAGGAGATGGGGGCAGAGCTCCCTGGGTTCTTCCAGCTGGGGTTGAAGCTGCACATGGCAGCAAAGTCGAGTTAAGAGTTTATATCCCCTGATTCTCCCTCTCTTGCACCAACTCTGGTGCTGGTCAGAGCCCTTGCTGAGCCAGCTGAGGTTGCGAGTCCAGCAAAACCCATCTCGGGCTGTTCTCGTACCACTCCTGGGATAAACCAGCGCTTGGAGAGGGCCTGTAAGTCCCCGAGCTCGAGTGAGGTGAGCTGTGGGAGTGCATGTCCAGGACACAGGGGAAGGGAAAATGGGGAGGCCACTGTTCGACCAGATTAAACTTAAAATGCAACTTCACCTTCTGTTTCTGGGGCTCAGGGCTGTGCCCACCAACTGTCTCTCACCCTGTTCTCTGCCATATCCTAACCTGAGATGGGAACTGAGACCTGGTGTGGCAGTGCCCTGCAAACATATCCCTGGGCCCCATTCCGTGTCTCTGAACTGTGATAACAAAGGTGCTGCCATTTCTTTTCCTTTTGTGTCCGACAGATTGACCAAAAACAGTTTGATAAAATCCTGGAGCTGATAGAAAGCGGGAAGAAAGAAGGGGCTAAGCTGGAGTGTGGGGGGCTTGCCATTGAGGACAGAGGCCTGTTTATAAAGCCCACGGTGTTCTCAGAGGTCACTGACAACATGAGAATCGCCAAAGAAGAGGTACAGTATGAGTCACCCCAATTTTATCTGCATTTGCCACTGTAAAGGGGAAAGAAATGTGTGGTTGGGGCTTGAAGTCAAAACTTAAGAGGAGAGCAGATGTTTCACTTATTTCACTGTCCTAAAAACTGCCTCGTGCTGAAATCCGTTCTCCTGATGAACCTCTGCAAGGTGAGCTTCAGTTTGGAGCATGTGTGTGAGTTGCAAGAGGAGAAGGGAAAGAGCAGAACACACAAAAAATGCCAAAATGTTTTAGTGTTGTTTTTTGGGCAATTTAAAGGGGTCTGTTTTCCATCCCTTCCTAATGCCTTGCTGATTTCCCTCATTTTCTTTGGTTTTCCTAAAGGGAGGTAGCCCTGTGAGTGTACTCACTGGGCAAGAACAAACCCAGATAAAAACACATTAGATAACACTACCCTAAAGCTTTTAGGTCTCATTTCAGGAGAACTTGATATAATGCAAAATGCAAGCGCATGCATTACCTGGATAAATGCTGCTTCAGTAGTAATGGTGATGGAGGGGGTTCTGCGTGAATCCTAGATTTTAAATAGAAATAACTGAAACTGTGGCAGGCTGGAGAAATTCTACTTATTCTTTGCCCTGAAGTTTGCAGGTTTTTCTAAAGACAGAGTTAAGCTTTATGGGAAAAGAACTCTGGGGCCTGAAGCTGGTGAGGAGGGAAGGAATGGCCATGGAAGAACTTCTCTTGAGTAGCCTTAGTGTCTGAAACAATCCCAGATTCCATTCTCATGGCAAAATCCCCCGAGGCTGACCATTTCTTTCCTATATGAAAACATGGTCAAAGCCAGCACAGTGCAGATCTAATACTCTGGCTTTCATTATTCATCTGCAGAAATGTTGAACAAGCTGCATGTGATTAGATCCTGTGATATTCCTTTGAAATAAGAGTTAATCTACTTTTCATCGTGTTCCCCAATGGAAAATAAGTAGTTGCCAAAGTCTAACTGGCACTTGTATTTTATAGTTCAGCCTAGTGCTTTTTATGGGCCTGCTTGCTGTTCACTCCTGGCAAGATGTTTGAATGTCTCAGATCTGCCACAGAACCTCTGAGGAACCTGGGAAAGATATCAGTCAGTCAGGGCATGAGTTACATTCTAAAAATAGAGGGGGAGAAAAAAGCTGAAAATCTCATGACAGGCCTTTTCTTAATGAACTGACTCCAAATCCCAAGTCATGATTCATGAAGCTGATCCAGTTTCATTCATTTGCAGTTCTGTTGCAAATGCATGTTCACCCTTTGCCGGGGCTGGAGGCTCCACTCACGTACCTGGATAGCCCAAAACAAAGACCTAGAAAGCTTGTAGGAGCCTCAAGGTGGCCCAGGGGAGTCTGGATCTCACCTTCACTGGGGTTTGCTGTGCTGTGAGGCCTGGCAAGCCAAGTTTGTGGTGGAACACAGACGTGGTAAATGCAGTGCGTGCAAATAAACTGCACACAGTGACTGAAGCAGAGCTAAAACCAAGGAAGACAACTTGCAGCCCTTGAAATATGTTAATTACTGCTTGAGTACACTCAGCTTCAGAGTTCAAAAGGAGAGCTGTAAACGGAGTGAGGATGAAGCATTTGAAACTTGTCCAGATCTAACTGTGCTGATTTAGATTGTTATAGATGATCCATTAGTTGTTGGATCTTAACATGTACTAACTACTATAGCACATCACTGCACTTCCTTTGAGGTTTCATTAGCAGTTTTTAGGAGACTATTTTAAGAGACTCTATCAGTGACTTCTCAAAGGCTGGGATGTAACATTTTAAATATATCATCTAAACAAAGCATCTGATTCTGATTACTTCAGAATTGCCACAATTAACAAAGGCTTTCCTGTACTAAAAGTTTCATTGATATGTGCAGATTTTCGGGCCAGTTCAGCCAATTATGAAGTTCAAGAGTCTAGAAGAGGTGATCAGAAGAGCCAACAGCACCGAGTACGGGCTGACAGCCGCAGTGTTCACAAAGAACCTGGACAGAGCTTTGACTCTGGCTTCGGCTCTGCAGTCTGGGACTGTCTGGTGAGCAGGGTGGGCACGGGCTGTGGGCTGGGAGTTGGTGTCCTGGCAGGGGAGAGGCATTTATGACTTGAGATCACGTGTAAGTGCTGGTGGTAAGACGTGTTAGTAGCCTGTTTAATTCTTAATATGCTGCCCAAAAGCGCCACCCATTCCTCAGAATAAGGTGGTGAGGACCAGACAGGCTGTCGAGAAATTGGGTGGGATTTTTTTCCTTTCAATCAATGTAGTTCATCTGGAAAACTCTGGCAATGTAGGGGTTGTAGGGAGTTCCACCAGACCTGACGCCTTTCAAAATCCTGTGTGTGCCTCACGACCTTCAGGCAGCACCAGACGTGTCTCTGCTGCACAAACCAGCGTGGACAGTAGATGGCAACACACCACTGTCACAAAGAACAGCAGCTGGTTCTGCTTACAAAAGTTCTCCGTTTATATTAGAGTCATTTTAAAGGTACAATCCTGATTTTTTGTTTTCCCCCACTGAAGGTAGGAATTTGATCTGATGTCTGATTTTGATGCACACAAAGGATTGATTTCAGGAGTTGGCACCTGAAGAATCTGCCTCAAATATTTCAGTAAAAATGGGATGTTGGGTTTGAAGGAGCCGTGTGCTGTACATACATGAAGGTGCAGACCCACAGCACAAGTCACAGCTGTCCTTCTGCAGTCAGTTGATCTCTCAGATGCTGAGGAAGTGTCTGCAGGAGTTTTTCTCGTACGTGTCTACAGAAACGGGCCCAGTACTTTCATTTTGCTGCAACACAATTGTCTAATACAGTCCCAATTTTTTTCTATGCCTGGAAGCAGATGCTGGGCCTGGTTGTGGGTGTTTAGACAGCTTTTGGAGTAAACATGTTCCTTTCAGAATGTGCTTCATAAACTAGGGAAGAGGTTGTACTATTTATTTTAATCACAACGCTGAACATGGCCTAAATTCCAGCTCAGGCGTGAAGGTCTTTGCCACTGGAGACTATGAAGTGACATGTAGGTCAGACTGAGGACCACTCTGAAGTTTTCTGCAACAAAATAAGATTTTATTGCTAAAACCTGATTTCTCAAGTGACTGAATTGTATAAAGCGAAAACTGACAGATTTCAGCCCTTTTTTTGTATTGTTGTGGTTGTCATCATCTTGCTTCTCTGTGGTATTGAATTGTCTTTCTTAAAATTGATGTTTTTATTGTAGGATCAACTGTCACAATGCGCTCTATGCACAGGCTCCCTTTGGTGGCTTTAAAATGTCAGGCAATGGCAGAGAACTGTAAGTTTTGCTCAATATTTTGTTTATATGTGGGTGGTGAATGCAATAACAATTGTGGCTGTGAAAACACTGTTGAATTTGCTTTAAAACTATCAGGCTGCACAGGGAGGTGCTAAGCCAGTATAATGTGGATGTAAAGCACTCCTTTAGGAGCACCTTCATCTGCTTTATAAGCTTTTTAATAACTCCAGGTCAGTCAAGTCCACTTTGGAAGCATTTTTCCGTACTAGTTAGATTTTTAGACCAAGGGACAAGTATGGCACCTTGGCTGGGGACATTGATATTTACCCCAAACCTCCTCCACCTTCCTGTGGTGCTATCTGGGCCTCCCTTGGCTGTTCTATCATTGCTCCTAGCTGGACCTCTTCCAGTAGGAATGAATGATCTCCAAATTAATTCTACATCCCACCTCCCAAGCTTGCTACAGGATTACAGAAGGTCCCTCTGTCCCTCTTCCCCAGCCTGAGCTGTTGCAGTGGGACTGCCAGACATTTCAGCTCTAATTAGTTACTAAAGCCGAAATTTTTAAACCAGTAAGTCAGAGGTAGAGCTGAGAAATTTTCCTAAATCTTTATTTTTCTTCTTGTATAAGAGAGAGACAGGGGTTTTTTTACACTATTCAGCAGACTCTTCAGAGGAATCTAAAGCACTTTTTTCTTTCACAGCCAGATTTATTTCCAGGAACCACTTCCAGTAGCTGTTCTGGTGAATCTGCTGCTCTGGGACATTCAGGTGCCTCACTTGCTAAGCACAGCAAATGAATGAATCCTCAAATGGCACACAGATATATTGAAACCTTATGGTTTACTTTGCCTGACTGCCTGGCTAATTAAAGGATGTCAGGGCTTTATCCCTTGAGCAAGGCATGGGAATAGAGCCAGGTTCCACCAACTAAGACATAATGCAGTGGTGGACTCTATCAGGATGTGTTTCTGGAGCAACTGCCATGGTATTTTGTAGATAGAAGCTTTCTTTGAGTGAAAAAGTAACTTTAATTACTGAGCACTGATAACTGTGTGTACGTGGCTGTCTCTTCTGTGGCAGCACTCAGTGTTCAAATGCACGCATGCAGAACTCTCCTCTCTTAGGGAAGCACAATTAACATGCCACAATTGTTTGTCCCTTTCCCTCCTCTCTCTTCTTTTCCAGTGGTGAATATGCTCTGGCAGAGTACACTGAAGTGAAAACGGTCACCATCAAACTCTCCCAGAAGAGCCCGTGAAAACAGAAGGCCTGAAATGCTGACACTCTGAATGTGACACATGGGGGACGTGTTCAGAGCGAGGGGAGGGGGAGGAAGGGACATGCAAACACCTGTCTTTATTCCTCTAGAAACACTGAATCTACTGGACTCCGTTTTGTCAACTGGCTCTTCAAAACCTGCTTTTCCTGACCCTACTGGCAGTACACACTTGTACTGGACAAGTCCCTGGTTGTTCATCTGCCTGCTCCCTGTGACTCAAAGGCTGGTCAGTCACAGCGTTTGCAGGACATCTGCTTTCAAACTGTACCCTGAAGGACACGGCCACTGCTGGCATGTTAGAGAGACTGCGGGGACCATTAGCATGGACTTCAGAGGCATTTGGGTTTCACTTGGCATCGATGGACTCGTGTGGTAGGGTTGGTGCAACCTGGCTGGAGTTTGTGTGAAGATTGCAGCTGGAGTTTGGAATCAGGAGTGCGAGCTTTCATGGAAGGATCTGTAGAGAAATTCTCTTTGACAGAGCTATCCTGGTCCTTCCAAAGATACGTGCATTCTCCATACTGGTGATATTCTAGCCCTGAATGAGGTTTGTGGGGGTTTCCTAGAGGACTCCTTTGGGGCCAGTATTTCACCCAACAGAACTAGACAAGTGTCCTTGGAACCTGATTTTTTGGTGTGCACACACTACACATGCTGCAAATGCAAGGTACCGACTTGCTGACCCTCCTGGCTCTGAGCGAGCCACAGTTGTATCTCAAACCTTCACTACAGCACTTTTTGCAAGAGGATTTTGCACTGTACTTACCGTGATGACACCAAGTTGGATGCTGAGCATGTAGTATGGTAGATACCCCACACCAGTCCCTCTGACCTGGGGAGAGAGCAGAAGAGCTGCAGGAAGCTGTCCTGCTCTCACTTGCTCTGTAACTTTCAAGCTTTGTGAACATCTCTTTACTTTTTGAGCCAGGGCTATAATTTTGAGCGCAAACTTCTAAGCTCTTCTCACTGCTTCTTTATCCTGTGTGAATGTAGCTTAAAATACATTTCTGGAAGTACAGTATGAAAAGGCAGGTGCTCCCGGGCACACACCAAGTGCTAAAGATGTGGGTGTAGGAGCCAGTTACCATGGATAAGCTGAGGCTGGACTGAAATGTGTCAGAGCTTTGCAATAATTGTCCCTGTAAGCGCTGTCACCTCGTAGCCAGCAGAGTAGCTGATCCTTCCTTGAGAAACCAACTGCCTCAGATTGTCTCTCGCTCAGCTGTCCATGGAGTGGCTGTCACACCAAGTTCATGCCTTAGTACCTCCTGCAGTAACTCCTTTGCATGCCCAGACGTTATTAAGAGATTAATGACAAGCCACACGCTGTCTTCAGCTCCTGGGTTCACTACTTTCCCTCCTCCTTCTCCTCCCAACTCCACTGGCAAAAGGGTGGCAAGTCTCACGTCTGCAGGAGCTCTGAGTGTGCAGAAGTTAGTGGTGACAGCTTGTTGGGAAGTTCAGCTGATCCTGCTGGGATTGTCCTCTGAGGACAAACCTGCTGAGGTTCCTTACGGCGCATCAACAGGGAGCACTGAGAAAGATTCCTGCCTGGAGTTTTCCAGATGTCAGTGCTCGAAGCAGAAGTGCAGCTCTAAGCTCTCTTCTCTGCTGCAAGCAAGGACTGAAGCAGTCCCTTCCTTTGCTCAGAGATACCCAGTCAGTGACAGCATGAGTGGAGCTCTTTTGGAGGAGGAAGGAAGGTGGGTGGCGATAAGTAAGGAAAAAGTTTGCATGAGCCCAAACTTCCTTATTAGTTAGTGAACATTGAAGTTGCACTTCAGTACCACTTAACTTCTTACATGACATACCTCCAACAGTTGTAACGAGGTGCCTGTCCTTCTGTGGGATGTGAGACAGGTCAATCTCCCCATCCAGTGACAAAAATGGCCTCCCTTCCCCATGAAAGGCCAAATGGGAACATTGTAAATAAGTTTCTATTTTTATAAATCACTTAGAGTGCAAACATCTTCTCAGACAAACATTTTACTCTTGCCTACCTGAGAGTTTTCTTAGGCTGCAGCCAGATGGTAAGGACATGAGGCAAAGAGTAAAAGGCTGGTTATCTTGATTATCTCTGTATTTTTGATAAACAGTGGTGGAAACTGCAATCATCTAAAATTCTTAAATTCCTACTATTCTGACCTTATATGTATGATATATATTTCACTTTTTTTTCCCCCTTATCAAGTTTTTAAAAAGTCAGTGTATCTCTTATTGTATAAATCAGGGTTTGACTCTACACACTGAATTTTCTAAATTATATAACACTAGACACTAACTTTAAAATAACCCCTTAGAGGGTATATATATTCTTTCATTGCACAGTAAGGCTTTCATATGAAATACTAGTTGGTTTTTTTTAAAGAAAAGAACTATATTTATAAATTAGGATACAGTTAATCTAATGTATTTTTATAGCTAAAGGTACATGAAAATGCTATGTTTAAACGTCATGTATATATTTAGACTATGGGTATCTTTTTGTAATAGTTCTTGTTCCTAATAAATGTTTAACTTTGTGGAACGGGCGTGTCTGAGGATTGACTGTCTCCCTGAGGATCTGCGATGGAAATCTACGCTTGGGTTTCTGCAATATGTGAAGAACTGGCCTGTTTCAGAAGAGCAAAGTGCTGTGTGTGGTCAGCGCTCCACACATAAAAGCTGGAGGGTGTGTCTGCAGCTCCCCCTGCAGCCACCGCCGAGCTGCGGCTGCCAGGGCCGAGCACAAAGTCGGATGGATCGATCCTCTTTTGCTCCTGAGGTGAGACCCAAAATGAACTATTTGAAGAGCCCGCGGATCATTCAGCCTTGGTCTGGCTGCTCCTCAACCCCTCTGCGGCACATCCTCCACTGACTGACTCTGCTAAATGCCTTCCCATTCCTGTCTAGTTTTATTTCCCTCATCTGCAATGTAGATAGAGAGCAAAGACATTCCATTGTCTTTTTGTTCCCCTCCCTTCTGATGTGTGAGAAATACCCATCAGCTCCCTGCTGGGGCCAAGCCAAACTCCTCGAGTTTTCCACTTGCAAACAGCATCGCTCAGAAGCTTTTAGACTCCAGAATGGGCAAGGGCGGAGATACAAATGAATTACTGTGAGTGACTTAATCAATGGCGACTTAAGAGTGGGATGAGATGTGGGGAGGGAAAAAGGGAAAAGTCAGCATGAATGTGTAGATAAATCACTGCCTGGGGAAATAAAGAGTTTCTGTCATAATAGAGGGAAGAGAGTTATTTTAGTCCTTTTTCAAATTGTCCTAAAAAAGCCTTAAGAGATGTCTGGGTAAGAGCTGGGCTGTGAGGCATCAAAGGCTGGGTATGAGGTGGAAAAGGTGCTAAAAGCAGGTAACACTGTTTTTAGCTGTGTTAAAAGCCCAAAGGCCGCGGGAGAGAGGTATGTTCTCGCTCTCTGTTTCTGGCTGCAGCTGGAGACGGAGCGCTGGGGACCTGAACACAGGTAAGAGCAGCAGAGAAGACCCTTCCGCTCCGACATCGCCCCAGAGAAACACCCCCGGCAGAGCCCGCAGCGCCACAGCCCGTCAGGGGCGGCCGCGGCTCGTCCCGTCCTCCGGGGACCCGCTGCTGGGCGCGGGGAGAGAAAGTACCTGCGCTGGGGTCACAGAACGGCTGCGAGCAGCAGCAAAGAGCAGGCGGAAAGGGTCCCACAGGTGGGGGAAATTCCGGCCTTGGCCAGGAAAGTTGCAGGCCCGCGCCAGGCTCCCGGGCAGGACGGGCTGGGCCTGGGGCAGGAGAGCGCAGCCCCACACGCGGCCCGGGGGCTCCTTCCCAAGAGAGGGGCGACCTTCAGAGGCAGAGCCCGGGCAGGCCGATGGGCAGCAGCGATGCCCGGGCACCCACCACGGGCTCCGCGCCTCCCAATCTGTGTTCTCCTAAAAAAGCCACCGCGCTCCGCAGCGCCGGAGGGGCCGTCAGGGGGGCGCTGGGGATGGACCCCGGGGCTGGCTCCGCCGTGAGGGCCGGCCCGGGCCACTCGCCATCCCCGCGGCGTCGGGCCGGGCAGCGGAGCAGCTGCCCAGTCCCTTCGCTGCCCAGTCCCATCCCTGCCCAGTCCCTTCCCTGCCCAGTCCCTTCCCTGCCCAGTCCCTTCCCTGCCCAATCCCTTCGCTGCCCAGTCCCTTCCCTGCCCGGTCCCTTCGCTGCCTCCTCCTCCGCGGAGCGGGGCGGGCGGTGCCGGGGGAGGAGGAAGAGCAGCAGGAGGAGGAGGAGGAGGAGGCGGCGGCAGCAGCGGAGGCGCCGCCGGCCCGGGACGAAGGAGGTACCGCGGCTTCGCTGCCGCTTCGGCTGCCCCGGGGCCGGGGGAGGCTGCCGGGGGCTGGCCGGGTGGAGAACGGCCGGGAGGGGGAAAAGGCGATGTTGTTTTTTCAGGAGGAAAACGAAAGTTGGGAGGGAAGTTTGCANCGGGGGGCGCTGTGGCCGAGCGGGGCCGGGTCGCCGCGCGGAGCCCACGCGGGGATGCGGGACGGAGGATGCGGGTCCCGGCGGGCAGGGGGTCCCTGTGCGGGCACCGCGCCCGTCACCGCAGCCCCCGGGGCGGCATCGCCCTGCCCGCCGTGCCAGCGGCATTCCCGGGGCCTCCGGGATCCGCGCCCGTGCCATCCCAGCTGCCGGCGCCGGGTGGGACGCTCCCAAGCAGCAGGTGGTTTGAGCAGAGCGCTGAAGTTTGGGCGGATTTCTCGTGGAGCGGGGAGGGCTCTGGGGCGGATCGCGGGGCTTTGGGGCGGGGGGGCCTGGCTGCCTGTGGGCACGGGAGGGGATGGCGCAGGGAGCGCCGGCTGGGCCGGGGCTCTGTGTCACCCCCGGCAGTGGCAGCTCCTGGGAGAGGAACTGGAAACGTGTGAAAAGGATGGAAATCCCATTCCAGGTGTGTTCTGCGTGCTCTTTCCCCCTCCTGCAGAGCCTTCTGCCCAAATCAAACCAAAACGCGGTGTTTGCACGTGTTCCTGTTGAGTGTACCTTGCTGGAATGTTTGCTGTAGGTTTTCTTGGGTTTAATTCTGTGTACAAAGCTCCTGAAACGCGGAGACCCCGGGGGCTGTGAGGCAGTAACACACGTGGCTACAGCCTGGAGTTACTCTGCGTTTAGGGGGAATTTGGCACAGCCACACCACTGTTTTTCCTCAAAGTCTTTTTTTTTCCCCTCTCACTCTATGCAGGAAAGTTTCAGCCCGGGGAATGAGCTGAGCAGGAAGCTAAAAATGAGGAGGGGGATGGTTTTCAGGCCTCCGTGGGCCACACTGACCCACGCTGGCTCAATTCACCAGTCTGTGGGCTTGGATTTGGGATTAGGGACCACCTCAGGCACCACAGTCAGGGCCATCAGAAGCTGAGTTTTGCTGTAAGTGCACCTAAAATGCGAGTATTTAATTAGAAACAAGTGCAGTAAGATGCAGTGATTTTTAGTGTTGTTTGCTGGTGGTTAAAACACTACGTAGCGAGGGAGGAGCAGAAAGCTTCCTGGAGAGCAGTGATGGATCAGCATATTTTTGTGTTCTCCTTGGCTTTTGATCCCAGTGCAGGAGCCAGCTCTGCCCTGGGAGCGTCAGGGGTGATCCTGGGCCTGGCTGGCCGGAGTGGGAGGTGGGTCATGAGCTTTGCTGATGGGGAGGCTCTCAAATCAAAACTTCAGCATCACAGCCCACACACGGCAAGAGCCAGTGAGAGTCGGTGCAGGGGCATCGTGTTACATCTGCGGGGCGTTCGCTGAGTGAAACTGAAAGCCGAGAATGAGGGAGCGCTGCTGGTGGCTGGGCATACGGAGTTACAGGTGCACAGAGTTACAGGTTCATGGAGTTACAGGCACGCAGAGTTACGGGTTCCCGGAGTTACAGGCTCCCGGAGTTACAGGTTCATGGAGTCACAGGTTCCCAGAGTTACAGCCTCCGATGGAAGGAGTTCAAAGGCCGGTGTGCGGCTGCGGGCGTGAAGGAGTTGGAGTTGCCTCGGGAGACTGAGCTGTGAACTTTTCTGCTGCCTCTTCTGCCAGACAGTTCAGGGGTAGCCAAGCTCTAAGAGCTCCTAAGGGCCCGATTTGCCTCCCTGAGTCTCCTTGAAGAGGCCTGATGCTTCCAGGGTGGGAGAGCCTTCTGAAGGGACTGGGCAGAGGGGGCAGGAGCTAGTGCGTTCCTCTTCACCCTCTTTTCATTCCCACAGAGGGATTGTCTCAGTAACCACATCAGTGTTTTTCAGTTTCTCACCATCTTACAAGAGCTGTGGTTGTCTTTGTGGATGGGAAAGATTTTGAGGTCGCGTTTAGGATTTTTCCAGCTGTGCTGCGTGGTTTCAGTGCTCTGCCTTTACACCAGCTCGTGGAGAACATGGAACTGCAGCTGTGACCCCTGCCCACCCCCATGTCCTCTGCCCCAAAGACTGAGCGGCTTTGGTGGTGAAAAATTAAAAACATTCACTTTCAACACTGGAGAAATTGTTAGTCCCCTCTGTCAATTCACGTTACGCTCTTAACAAGGCTATGATGAAAATAATTGTATTTATAGGATGATAAGTGCATTTCAGCGGTGTAACATTTAGACAACTGTGTTGGAGTGCAGAGGAATGACCGTCTCACAGTTTCTGTACTGGAACAACTAATTGGTTTTGTTGTTTATTTTTAAACAGAATAAATGGTGTTTCTTCAGGATGCTGCCTACTAGCAGTCTCTGCTCCTGCATGTGCGTGATGGAGATCGTTCAGCTTTGACAAGCCTTCAGCTGGAAGTGCCGTGGAAAGTTTGTCTGTTGGACCTCCACAACTGGCCCCAGAATGTACTGGTGTGTGGGAACGGAGGAATCCGCTGGTTGCAAGGGGAGCAACATGGATCCACAGAATGGTAAAGAGGAGGGGTTTCTTTCTTTCTTTTTTTCCTGTTCAGATTGGGAGTAAAAGGTTTAAAGAGGACTCAGTGGGTTTTGATGTGCAAGATCTTTGAGCCCTAATCTTTGAAAAGTTTCAGCACAGAACAAGGAATTTTGCTTCCAAGGAGAATGATGTTCTAGTACTCAGGTGGTAAGAATAGCATTCCCCTGAAGATCGATGTTCTGCAAAGGGCTACGGAATTAGTCAATATATGTGTCACATCTCACCAGTTCCTAAATATGTTTTACAAGATCTGTGCTTTTTCAGTGTGTGAATGCAAATATGTTCCCAGTCACCGATGCAGTGGGTTTTCAGGCTAGGAAAGCTGCTAAAATCGGAGCATCCTTTCTCAGCCCCAACGGATATCAACCTGCTCCAGTTTTACTGTCAGCTTCCATTCGGTGGCTTGCAGTGATTTATTGCTGGGCCGGATCAGAAGCTCTGCATTTATGTAATCTAATAAACCCATGGGTGGAAATTCCTCTTTCCCGAGGGATATACGCTTCAGGTTCCTTCCTGTGGATTTTTTATATATTATTTTTAATTTTTTCTCCCTCTGAGCAGCCAAATTATTTTTGGATGCTTTCTCTCGCTGCAACCCTCAGCTCCCAGGCGCTGCTGCGTTTCTCTGAGTCAAAGCCCAGCTCTGTTTCTGCAGCAAGAAATAGCCTTCTGGCTCTTGTGTAACGGTGTTCCCCCCGTGCAGCAGGCGCTTCATTAGGAGGCAGCATCTGCGTTTGAAGTGTGGGAAGAAGGTGTGTTTGACGCTCTGGAGTGAGTAAGCAACCCTCAGCAGAAGCGAATGTTTTTGCAGCCTTATTTTGGATTTTAGCAGCAACTATGAAGCAAAACTCGGTAGTTTATTCAGAGGCCGCCTTGTCTTGTTTGAAGACGTTCCTCGCCAGCATCACAGGGAGCTCTGGGAACTCTTTCCTGTCTCTGTACGTATTCTGCTTGGTCTGTGATACTGATTTTTCTGTTTGCTTTTGCTGTTGTTCATTAGCACCGTAACTTTCTGTGACACTCGGTTATAGAATGCTCTTAACATTCTTAAATTCTGTCTTCTGAGTTTCACTCTGGAAGAAATTATCTCCACTTGAATACTAAGCTACAAACCATGAGAAGAATTTTAATCTGCCCTAACAATTCTTGAGTGTTTCGAATTGCTAAATTTTCATTCTGCAATAGTGATTTGACGAGTTTTCTCACTGTTTAAAGATACAGTAAATAAATTAGTGTATGAGTGAATGACGAAGTGAGGAGTGGAATAGTTACATTTCCTGCATTTTGAGTTCAGGAGGTTTTTTTGCTAAGAACTCTATTCCATGGTGCTGTTATGTAACTGTATTCAGTTAAACTGGTTGACTGGAAACATACAAATCTCAGTGGAAGACTCTTCTATAGTGACGTGTCTGGTTTATATGATAAACAGTGTTGGAAATCTTGGAAAGCTTAAGATCTTTGTCCAAGGCACCAGCGCTGCCTTGGTGGATTTGCTCTTTATGAGGATATTGCACATGCTTAAACTCATTGTTATTTCAGGATTGTTTGGGTCCTGCCAACAATAATTGTCATTAGCTAACTGGTCCACTCCCTGAGTTAGCTGGTCCCTGTTCTGCAGTTGGATCCTGTCACAGGGATGGAACCGGGAAGGCGGTGACTCATCCAGCCTCCACATCCGACCCCATTGTTCCTGTGCCTCTGTTAGCACTGGGGATGCAGCCTCCTGCTTCCATTCAGCTGGACCTGCTGGGAAGGGCATTGAGATCCCGGATCGTTTATTAATGCTGATGACCTTGTTAGTGCTTGGGGAACTTGTAGTCTTTTTTGGGGACAGGAAGGGCAGGAGTGTGGGTGTGAGGGGTTTGACAAACAGCGCCGTGATGGGTCCATTGGAGGCACCTTGCAGTGGGGACTGTGTGCACCCACTGCCTTGGTCATTCCAAAGCCTCGAGAGTTTTAGGGCTTTCTTTGCCCTGACAGCTGTGAAGACCTGGCCAAATGTATGTGAGGAATGGCATGGCATCATGTTAGGTAGAAATGCAGCCCGTGGTGTGAGGGCTCACCTTACTCTGGTGTCCCCTCCGCTGTTCCCCTCGGCTGTGCGGTGACCTTGCCTGTATCCCGGCAGGATTCTTGCTTTCCCTGTGGGCTGTTTTGCAGAGCTGGACCCTGTGTGCCCTCCAGGGATGGTGCTGGGATTGACTTGAGCACCCTCTGGTCCACAGCAGGGATTTGTCAGCGGAGTGCGGAATAACGCTCGGGTTTGGGGGCAGTCACATCTCCTTTGCCTCCTCTAGCCCTGCTCCCCCTCCCTGAGATTTGTTCATCTTGTCCTAATTAAGAGAAACTGAGCAGAGATATGGGGCTGGCTGCAGTCTCTCCTGAAGCACAGGGCTTGGGGGCTTTTTAAAACTTGGTTAAAGAGTTCAGTAAAATAGTGGAGGGGACATAATGTGAATTTTGTAGGAAATACCATGGGAGCCCAAAGACATCACTGTATGAATGCCTAGAAAAGCATAAAAATTCATCTCCCTTCTATGGGCTGGTTGGTTTCTTTGCATCTCATGAAATTTTACAGCTGAGATTTAATTCTTACGTGGTTTTCTAGGAGGCATTTCCTCAAAGGTGTAGGAGAGCAATCATTTTCTTCTGAACTGTAAGGGCACTTCTGTTAAAGAGCTTATCTCCCTCTTATTGTGAGTTTCATTCCGAGTTTTACAATGTTCGTGTGCCCCTGGTGTGTGTCTCGGAGGTGGAATCGGATTGTCCTTCAAGCATGCCAGAGGGTGTCTCTTCTCTCCTGCTAAATGTAGAAATGAGCCCTGAAGAAGGGTGTTGTGTTGGAATGTATCTAACATTACATAGTTAGGGACAAGGATGGCAACGGCAACTGCTTGAATTTTTATAGTAGCTTTACAGATATTAACTAAATGCTCTTTCCCAACTTCTTTTGAGGCAAATCAGTTGTAAGCTGGTGACTTTCAGCCATCCAGGCAAGCACACATGGACATGTGCAATGTGCCTGGGTAAGAGACCTTGATATTAAATGAGGGAGCAAACATGACTCGAGCTGTCATTTGGAGTGGAGCAGAGGCCCTGAAACTGTGCTTTGGAAGTGCTGTGGTGACCCTGCAGCTCACAGGGCTTTGTATTTTATCAGCAAGAAGCTCCTCGTGACAGCCTTTGGACCTTTGCAGTTCCACCTGGGCCATGGCTCAGCCCAGAACTGATGCAGAGGGAAAGCTGCTGCTGATCCTGGGTGGGGGAAAAGTCTCCAGTGAGAGCTAAAGCTGAACTGGGAGAGTTAAAAAGTGGTTTTAACAAGAGGGACTGCTCAGGAGCAAGTGCAGTTTTATGTGGAAGGCTTCACAATGGGTTGAACGGTGGTCACTTGAGATTATCAAATGGAGCAGCTTGTCCTCCTGGGACACCGTTTGTGCCTCCAGCCTTGCTCCCTGTTTGCACCAGGGCAGGACATGTGCAGGCTGGGGGGCAACACTTTGGGGAGGGGATGGCTCTGGGGCTGTCAGCCTGGCAGGGGGAGATCCAGCTGAAAATTAAAAGGCTCTAGGGAAAACTTGCCTGTTTTATAGCAATAAAGGCAATCAGAGCCCACCCGCTCCTGGGTGAGATCTTTGTTGAGGTGGCCTTTGCAGGGCCAGGAGTTGGACTCGATGACCCCAATGGGTCTTTTCTGGCTCAGCATCTTCTGTGATTTCCTCCCAGCTCTGCACAGTTGAGGTTTTTGTCTCAAACACGAAGGGTAGGACCTTGCAGTTGTGTGCAGTGCGAACAGCTTTGGATGAAAATCCTTCCTGCTGGAGAGGAATCCTTCCCACTTTTCCCGAGGAAAGCAGCACAACTGACATCCCTTTGCTCCTGGTGAAATCCCCGTGTAAACCTTAAAATCCTCATGTCAGCTGTGTGTGTGTGTGGGGCCAGCAGTGAGTCCTGGGGCCTCTTTGTGGCCCCTTGTGCTGTCCTACAGGGAAAAAGGACTTGCAGCCTCTGTACTGTTTTTTCCATGCACACATTACCCTGTAGTAACATTCCCCGGAGTTTTTTGTGCCAGCGTGGGGTGAGAAGGACCAGGGGAGCATCTGGGACGTGATCTGAGCACACAGAGACCTGCAAAGTGTGCTGGTGCTGTGAAGTTCTGTATAATCAGACTAAATAAGCCTTAAAGGTGTTCTGGTTTTCTTCCTGCTTGTTAAGCTGCAAATTAATTTAAAGTGTTCTCCTATGATTAAAAAAAAAAAAAAAAAAGACAAAGAATAGAGCTGGTATTATATTTGAGTTTAGTCTCACTGCAGAGTGCCCCACAGAAGGAGAAGTAGGAAATGCTCAGCAGGAATAGGAAGTACACTAGTAAAGCAATAATAGGCTTGTATTTTTAAATATTTAAATAAACTCTTCACACAGAAGTGGTGCAATCTCACAGGGGGCCAAGAGCTGATGCGAAAGGCTGGTCTGCAGCAGAACATGCCTGTGGTGAAACCTGCTCTCCTGTGCAGACTCTGCAGCAGAGCTGTTGCAACATCTCTCCAGACTAAACCTGGACTGTCAAAAAGGGCAGTGAATGCTGGGGAATTTATATTTTTCCTGATAAGCACCATCAAAGCCAGCCTGCTCTTGAACTTGAGGGCTGCAGCCAGGAGGGCAGAGCTGCTGGCAGGGCCAATGGTGCAGCAAAGAACTAATTGAGCAGAGAATGGATCCTGAGAGGCAGCTCCATTTACAGGCAGTGAGAAAACATTGCTCTGTGTCTGAGCTGTAGCTGGCATTATCTGCTGCTTTGCAGCTTTATTTTTCCACCTTTCCCTTAAAATGTGTTTGTGGTGTATTGCATTGAAATGTAACTTATGACAAGTCTATCAAGAGGCCCCGGGAAAAACAAAGATAAGGTGATAAAGAAAATCCTTTGCCCTTAGAACTTGTGCACAGGGACCTTTTTTACAATGATAGTAAGGTGATTAATAAGGCAGCTTTCAGGTGAGGGTTGATTCTGGAGTCACAGGACTCCTGTGTTTCAGAGGGAAAGAAGCAATTGGTAGTGTTCACACCAGCCCAGCCTTTACTAGGCCTGTAATTGATTTATTGTTTTGTCAGAGATGTTGCATGTGATTTTATGCTTGCACTAAGAGAATGCTATGAATTATGTTTTTTTATCCTCCCCAAAGCCCATGGGGGCCTTATCCAAAACCCATTAAAGCCTTTGCACTGACATAATGGGATCTTCAGGGATCCTCACAGCCTTGAGTCTGTGGTTTGTTTGTTTTTCACTGCTCTGATCGATGCCGGGGCTGTGCTTGGCAGAAGGCAGCGAGCTGGGAGGAGCTGTTTGCATTGCAGATGGGGCTGTGGGGAATGGGTTTTATACCCTTCAACTCCCAGTCTGCTGTGTAGAATCGTGGGATTTTTAAGCCTGGAAAAGACCTTTAAGATCACTGAGTCCAAGCATTAACCCAGCACTGCCGAGCCCACCATTAAACCGTGTCCCCAAGTGCCACATCCACATGGCTTTCAAATCCCTCCAGGGGTGGTGACTCAACCATGAAGTCTGTCTCTTAATAGGTTCTGTTTCAGGTTTTACACCAAGTCAGGCTGATATTGAATTCCCCTCCTAAACCCAAGTCTGTGTGCTCCTTAGTGGGTCAGCAATTGCTTAGTTGCATGATTATGTATGCTCTTTTATGTAAGCTGCTGATAGTTTCAGAACAGAAGTGTTGCCGTGCTGTGAATTTGTGCCTTGCCCTCACTCAGAGAATTTGGAGAAGAAGTCTTTATGTTTTAGGGGAGGTCCTCCACCTTCCCAAAGCCCTCCTGCAGTCGGAGCGACTCTGTCTGTGTTGCTCCAGGACTTGGAGTCTGCCACGGAGATGCACGAAGCAGTGGGAGGTGTGGTGCAGATCGTCCCCTTTTTGGTTCACCCTCTCCAGTTGGGAGAGGGCAGCAGGTCCATGGTGAGCTTGGGGAACTTCTCAGCTGCAAGGACAAGCCTCGTGTTTTGTCAGCCAAGGGTGAGCCAAAGGGTCAGTCGGCCACAGGAAGGGCAGGAGGGTGGAAGGAGCAGGGACCTGGGGCTGGGCGCTGGAGGAGCAGCTTTATTTCCTCTCTCATAGGCCACATAAGACTCCCAAACGTAAACGTTGGCATTTTGGGCTCTGCTGGGGACAGCTCAGTCCCAGCCTGTCCCCAGCTCCTTCTCTGTGCAGAGCTGAAAGTCACGGAAAAATGACGAGCCCGAAGCAGTGATTCAAACGAGAAGTCTGGATAAATTTAGCTCAAATATTCTTGGTATGTTTGTGGTCGCTGTGGAAATTGCATCACCGCTTGCTTTAATGATCAAAATATGGCATGGCTGCCCCAGCAGGGCTCAGGATGGAATCTGTTAAAAGCATGCGTGTCTTTGGGTTTGCTTCACCTGCAGTTAATTGGTATGGGGGATTATTTGTTTTATTCCCATCTTGGTTAAGAAGTTTTTGGGCTAGGGGTTATTGCTGGTTAATTGAAAAGCCACCAGGTCTGGAGCTGATACGCTCTGCAGCATGATTATCTGCCTCTCATGAAAGTTCTGTCTGGGGAGAAGGATTCAAAAAGAGTGCTGGTAATTGCTGAAGACAAGACCTCCTCTAGAATCTGCCCGCACATCTTTCTGTCTTGCACATCAAAGAGCCTTTGAAATTGCTGTTATTTTTGCATCAAACAGGAACATTTTATTTTTTTTTAATTTTTCTTTTTTTTTTGGTAGTACTAGTGAACAGGATCCCTTTTCAGTTCTTGTACATAACTTGGCAAACAAAAAACCTGGCTCCTTAAATGAGCTTGTAGTCCTGGTTGCAGTTCTCCTGTGTTTTGCACCTTGGACCTTTCACACCTTGTCAGGGTGGGAATAAAAGCTATCCAGTCAAAGCCATTTGTGTGGCTTGGACCAGGTTCTAGGATGCAGTGGATCAGAGTTCCTCAGAGGTCGGTGGGAAGAGCATGAAATGTGTCCTGCCCCACTTTACTGTCTCTGCCTTGGAGCAGACACTTGAAGATGCTGGGAGCTGCAGCAGGGTCCCATCAGGAGCCACAGCATCACTTCCTCCACTGTTTTGTTGCTTGTTTTTTTCTCCTTTTCCAGACTATCATATCCATCTTCCCAGCTCTGCACTTCCCTTGGCTCTGCTGTTGCCAAATTGCCCCTTCAACTCTTTTGGTGCCGACCATGTCCAATATCTTGATTGGAGTTTCTTTTCTGCCTGCAACAATTTTACACAAACTAACCTAGAAGGGTTGTTGTGGTGGTGATAAATATTTGAGAAGTGAGGATAGCAAAGAGTAAGGTGTTTTATTCGGCTGGCAGGCACAGTTAAAGAAGCTCACTGAACTGTGTCTAACGAGCACTAAGCTTGCATTTTTCTGTGTGGGATGTGTACCCTCTCAAATCTCCTGAAAGGCTTCTTCCTTTTGATGTGCCTGCTTTTTCCTGGATCTGCCAGTTTGTTTAATAAAAGATATTCTCTCTTTCTCCAGAATTTCCTCAGAGCAGCCTGTGAAGCTGTTATTCTCTGAGGAGTTAGTGCTTTGTGCTTGGGTTGATTCCTGCCTGTGTTTGAGGTGGGAGCATTTGCTGTAGGACTGGCAGGAGGGTGTGAGTCGGTGTCCTGGTGTCACATTTGTAAATCCAATGTTGGCTTGTCTGTTGCTTCTGCTTTTTCTAGAAGACTGTTCCAAGCCTCATTTCTCCAACATTTTATGCTTTTTTATAACTGTCAACCAAAATGTATTCCCACCCTGCACACAAATAGCTCTCCTCCCCTGGTGTCTCTCTCTGGTTGTATTTGCAGACACTGCTCCCATCTCCATCTTGCCTTCTTTTTTCCAAGTTCAACAAGCCAAGCTCTTCTCATCTCTAGTCTTGTAATTAGACCATCCATTTCTTCCATTTATCTTCTCCACCTCTTCCAGATTCTCTTAATATTCCTTGATCATGATGAACTGGCAATGTGCAAGACGTTTTGTGTCTCTTTTTTCCTCCTCTCTGGACAGCCTTTCCAAAACCTTCCTGTGTTCTGTAAGAGACCTGCTGTGCTCCTTGGGGAGGGAGGAGGGACACTGGTGGCCTCGCAGGTGACAGCACTGTCCAGAACCCCCACCCTGGGATCGGTGGACAGACGGACGGATGGACGGACAGGTGGATGGACAGATGGACGGATAGACAGATGGGTGGGTGGGTGGATGGATGGATAGATGGATGGATGGATGGATGAATGGATGGACAAATGGAGAACCGGGCTTGCTGCTGTGGCCTGAGGGGACCTGATGGAGCAGCCATGACCTTCATCCCACCACTTTCATCAGGTTCTCCAAGAGCCCCCTTGAGGTGTGTTTTTCCCTGTAGCGTCCGTGGAGTTCCGTGGGGCTGCAGAGGCAGATGTTGGCAGCCTCTGTGCTGTTGTTTTTGACCAGCAGTTTTGTTTCGGTATTGTAAATGGGTTCTCCATTCAGGAGGGTGTTTGCCTGTGTTATTAGAGTGAAACATGAGCTTAGGAGCTGCATTTCTCAGCTCAGACAGGCTGTGTGGGGTCACTGGATGTGTCTTTCGTGGAGCCGGTAAATGACTTGGACTAAGAGGAGAACTGGGCAGAGTCCTTGGGCCATCTCCCTCATCCAGGGAGTCCCTACTGAACTCTAGTTGTAGCCTCTTCCAGCTGAGGCTTAAAGCATTTCCTTCTTTCTAAAGTAAGTTTTAAATACCTGTCTACCATCGTAGAAGTGGGCTGGGCATGAGTGTGAAAAATTAATGATTTGATTTTTTTTTTTTTCAGAAGAACATTGAGCAAATTGTTTCTTTGAAAGAGAGAAAACACTGGTGCATTTTTTCCCTTCTGATGAAAGCTCGAACATCAGGGAAAAGGAAAAGTTTCAGAAGAAGCCAAAGTTAGCCATGAAATTTTATTTTGCGAAGTTCCAAATTAAATCCATTCTGGGTTTGGTTTCATGGCTGTAATATTTGATTCAGTTGGAAGGGAATAGCCTCACTAGAGACACCTTTCATCCTTTAATAATCCTCTCTTTGCTGCCATGCCTGGAAACGAACACAAAGAAAATCCAAAAGCGGAGTCATACTTCTGCATGTTTAATGTATATCTTCCAATTTAAAATTTGGAAAGCAAGAGAGTGGCATAACTGGCCTTGCATGCAGAAGCACATTTCTGAGTGATTCCAGCTGTAGGATGGGAACCAAATCACTGTGGCCAAAAGACAAAAATAGAAGCTTTCACTTTGAGCTGAGTCACATTTTCAATACAGCAACTGGCGCTCTGGCCATTTGGAGCTCTCCTCGTTCCCTCAACAACTTTCCTTTGGGGGTACAAATTAACACCATCAATGTCCTCTATGGGCTGATCCTTTGCACCCTGTGAGAGTCAGCCTGTGCCCCATGCCTGCTGGAGGTCCTCCCTGTCGCATCCCTTCCCAATCCAGAGGCCAGGTGGGGATGGTGCCTCCAGGAGCCAACCTGACCCCTGGGAATGGTGGTGTGGCCACTGATGCTCCGAGTGCTCTTGAGTTTGAAAAGAATGAATGTGTGTGTGTGAAGTTGCTTAGGCCTGACACTCATACTCAGGAGAGAGTAAAACCATCATTGTCACCAAGAATTCGTGGTCTGTCGTGCTGGAAAAAGGGATGGCAGAGTTAGTGAAGGGCTCTCTCTGATCTCACTGCCTTGCAGTGGCTTTGGGTGGCCTGTTTGGTACTTCAGCAAGGAATGACCCGCTCGGTTTCATTTTAACTTCTTGGACAGCACAAATAATTCCCAGGGTCCTGCAATCTGGGATGTGAGCACAGAGCTGCAGGAGCCTGCCCAGATCTGGCAGAGCTTTGCATCCTGGGCTCGGTGCTGGTGTTGGCAGACCCTGCTGGGTGTGTGTTACCAGCATTTGAGGCTTTTCTGTCCCCTCATCCCTCATTATCCCAGATGATGGAGAAATGATTGTGTAAGTGAGGGGCTGAAGCCTTTGGAGGCATCTGTTTTTCATAATTCCCTTCTGGAGCCCAGTGAAAAGGCAGGAGTCCAAAGCATTTTTTCATCCGGGGCTTAATATTTTCCTTTTAGGTTGACGTTAGCAAACACTTTTTTTTTCCTTGCAGATTAAGACTGTTTCTAAATAGAAAATTTCCAAGGATTCTGGTGATAGTTGGTCACTTTGCAGAGCTGTACCTAAAATTGTCAGCATGCCCTTTAGTTGCCCCTGGGTGCTTGCTGGAGAAGGCTCCGTGCATATCAGAAAGTGGTGTATGTGGTACTGGCACGTGCCCAATATAAAAACGCTTCCAGAATGTGCAGTAACAGTGACAAAGATGACAAAGATCCCTCCGGTGCTGGATTTTTGCCTTTGTGGCTCTCTCCTGTGCTTCGTGTCTGGTTTCTTTTCGGGTTCTGAGCTCCCTTTGGGGTTGGAGGGCGCCAGCTGGGAGCCGTGCTGTGGACACGGGTGGCTTTTGTGCTCCGTGCATCATCTTTTCCA
This sequence comes from Grallaria varia, assembly GCA_013396735.1. Lineage (NCBI taxonomy): Eukaryota > Metazoa > Chordata > Aves > Passeriformes > Formicariidae > Grallaria > Grallaria varia. The sequence continues at coordinate 1,291,052 of VWZG01000022.1, read as the reverse complement.
CTGCCTTGGCAGGCGGCTCCCAGTGTGGAGCTGCTCCTTTAATGAGCTGAAATAATGGGCATTGGGGGGAAACGGAGCCACGGAAAAGGGGCAGGAAAAGCACGTGGAGGGTCCCCACTGCCCTGGGGAGCTGGCACGTCCCGCTTGTTGTGAGGGATGTTCCTCAGGGTCAGGGGGACGTGGCCCACTTCTGGCACAGCTTCTCCCGTGGGAATGCTGAACTTCCCAGAGAAACCATCCTGTTCTCCCTCGGTTGGATTGACTGTAACTTTCCATCCTTATCTTCTCACGAGGGGATTTTTAAGCAGCTCTGACCGCTTTTTAATCCTTTCAGGCACATTTTATAACAGAGCCATGTGAATTCTGCCCAAATCCGAGGATGAGGTGTAAGAGATCCCAGGCAGGAGCCTCCTTGGAATGGTCCTGGGCCGAATCCTGGCCAAGCGGGCAAGTTTGGGGCACAACTTCCCTCCTAGGCAGAGATCTGTGTCTGTGACTTTATCCTCTGGGACACGAATGAATTAAATGAATGAACAAAATCAGCTTTCAACAAATGAAACCTTGCTTTGAAGTGCCACCTAATTAGAGAAGGAACTCAAAAGGTGTCTTTATTTCCTGAAGCATTTTTACTGACTTGGGCTGACAGGGATTTTTATTAAAGAACTTTGGGGTTTTTTCTTTCTGCTTTGGGATGGGATTTTTCAGTGTCTCAAGGACTTCCAGAGGACTAAAGACTTTTTCTTACCCATCTAAATGCAAAGTGCAGTGTAGGGCAGATCCATCATCCTTCGATATCACTGGAGCTCCTGTTGGCTGCTCTTCGGTTCATTAGCCTGAAGTTTCTCAAAGCAGCAGAAAATGCACAGGGCTGTTGGAGAGACTCAGAAACACTATGGTGTTATAGTTTTCTTTCCATGAATTCTGCAAACCAGCCGGGCAAAGCTTCCACAGGGTAGAGTTGAAAAATGTCCAGTGACGCTGGTGAGTTTTTGGGCGTTTTGGGGGTGTTGCTTTTAAATATTCCCCATCCCATTTTTTCATTTGTGCTGTGGCAGCACTCAGAAGTCAAAATGGCAAAAGATGAAGGTGGTAAAGGTTAGCTCTGGCCATCTGGTGCTGTTGAGGAATCACTGGCTGAGCTCAGCCTGGAGATGCCCTGCCCATCCCCATTCCCACCCCCATCCCCATCCCCATCCCCATCCCCACGTCCTCTGGACCAGAGGCTTGGATTTCACTGCTGTGGGACACAGAGATGCAAACGACTGTCAGGGCTAAAGTGGAGTGGTTGATTCACACAAAGGAGCAGCCAGCCAGCTGAAAGTTCTTCCAGCCAGCGGCTGCTGTGGGAGCTGCTCGTGCTGGAGCAGAGGTGGCTGCTTATCAGTCCAAGGGATTAATTGCTTAATTACATCGCTGATCGGGAGGCCGTGCAAAAGCGTCATCTGGATTTGCTCCCGTCTCTGCAAATACCTGCACACATTATGACAAGGTCAGTAGCAGCTTTGAAGTTTTATTATTATTTTAATTCTGGAGTGAGTTATCTTCCTGTTATACCCTGGGTTAACCATCTAATTTAGATCTTTCTCTACTAAATAAAAATATCCTATTTAGTAGCCAAAGAATTTATCAAAGGGCCTGATGTAACATGTGCAAACCCTGTGGGTTTATGCTGGAGGTGCAGTGATTTGGGCTATAAAGGTAATCATCATTTATACAGTGTGCTGCTTTGTTATGCATCCATCTGCTGATTCACAGCACTGACCTGCAAGCCCTCCCCTTTCAATACTGGCATACTGTCCGTTTGGGAATTTTGGAGGGTTTTTTCACCTGTCACAGAGCCTGTGACAGGGTGTAACTACACAAACCCCATATATTCTCATGGTATTCCTTGTAATTAATAAGACATTTTAATTTTGTTTCTCTAAGCTGGGCCAGCAGTCTGTTGCCCTTTAAAAGCGATAGCTTGTAACCTTTGCATGGCAATAAAATAACTGTTTTTTTTTTTAAATTGATAACCTCTCTTTCCATTGAGTTATTTTTTAAAATAAAATCAGTCTTACCCTTAGTTTTTATAAAGGGCTGTTACTACAAAGCCAAACTTTAAAGGTACTTCCAAAGTGTAAAACAGTAAAAAAACCAAGAGCAGGAAATATTTCCATATTTGATTGTTTTGTTACAAGCTGAGAGGTGCGAGGAATAGATGAGGGATTCATTTTTACTGTCAGCAAACGCCTCCCTTTCCCCCTTACAAACAGCCATTAGGAGAGAGCAAGAAAAGAAATAAAGCCACGGATCTACAAAGAGGTTAAACAAATGCAGTGCAGAGGTGCAGAGGCTGAATGATTTGGAGTAAAGTCTGTGGCTTTATTTTCATTGACATTCAAAGGCAGGGCCCCATCTCAGCTCAAACTGGCTTCATTTATACGCTTTTTGGTGCTGCTTTGGGGCAGTGGTTTTAGAGGACCCTGTGCCAACACGGGAACTGTGCCAGATCTGCGTGCAGTAAAGCTGAAACTAAAGGAAATAACAAGGGGTGGGTGAGAGTTTCTGGAGTTTCTTGGGTATTACAGGAATATCCAAGAGGTGCTGCTGGAATATCATCCCTCGCTGTGCTGCTCTGCAGGTAACAGTGCACATTGTTGGACAGAAAAGCAGAGCCAGTTCCTAAAGTTGGGCAGTCTGAGAATTAAGAGCACTTTGTTACATCCAGCTCAGGTGAGTACCACGAGATTTGTGGAGTTAAAACCACAGGCAGAACTTCTTTGGATTTCATCCCAGATTTTTGCTAAAATTGGCTGATGCACATCTTGGCAAAACTTTATTCGCAGCCTACATGAATGCCAGTACTGATGATAGTTCAGTCCTGTATCTTGTAGAAATAAAACGGTCTGTAGTCAGTAGAATGTAATTTTCCTCCTTTTTTTTTTCCTCCTCTGATGATGAGTATAAATTAAGATTACAAAACATGCCGTTTCTCATTTTCCACTTGTGTTTCAGAAGTCAATATATCATTTACTAAGTCCCCAGGAAGCCTTCTGTGAATTGGGTAATTCGTTTGGTGCGATGCTTCGCTTTGCAGTGGGTGGTTTCTGTGTTTTTTGGAAACTTGGGCACGGATGGCCAACCTTCTCATTTAACCTTTGAAAGCTCAGTTGAACTTAGGATCATGTGGGTACAACTGTTGGTTCAGGACGAGCTTTTTTATCACTCTTTGTCTCACCAGTTTTGCCCTTTTCAGGCCTGTGATTAGTTCAATCTCAAAGAATATTTTTTCCCAAGACTTTTGGCAGCTCCCTTCCTCAGGTCTTAGGCAGGAGGTCAATTTACTCTGCAGAATGGAATCGTAGAGGGAAACTTTGATGACAGCTACATAAGAGACTTGAATGATGAGCAGCGTTATCTTTTGGCCAGGAATATTTTATATAAATATATCAGTTTCAAGCGGTAGAATTGCCCAGATTTCTTCCACTCAATGAAACTTCTATTGACTTACACTTGATGGATGTTCAGATGTTCAAAGCTGAGCAGTTTTGCTTAGATCAATAAAAATCTGACAAGACTAAAATTGAGTTTAAGGACCGAAATGACTATCCTGATGACTCTTCAGGGAGGATATGGACCTTCCCATTCCTGGAGAGCCCAGGAGTCTGCACCTGACACACCTGGACGGGCAGTGCTGGGTGGTGGCCAGCCCACGTTCTCCAAGCAGTGCTGGTGGCACCGGGGGTTGTGACTGAGCCATTACACACTACAAAGGACTTCAGAAATTTTGAGGGGACCAAAACTGCAAGAGGAAGCGTGACACATTAGCCAAGTTGTTCTGTGAAGTAGTTGCTTGGTAAAACACAGAAGTGGTCTTGGGATCAGGGTCTAGCCTGTAGAGTTCCTCCTTCCCTCAGTTACGGTCCTTCTTGTGCTCCCTGGGCAAATGGGTCGGTGGTCCCCTGGGCACAGTGGGGCAATTCCAGTAGGAGAGGTGGGAAATGCTCCTTTCCGGAGGGTTCTGGTGTGCAGGATGCATGGGAGGTCGACTGGAGAGCTCTCTGCCAGAGGCGGCTGTGACACCAGGATGACTGATGAATGATGAATCTCCTGTCCCTCCACCCTCGCTGGCCAGGATTTCAAAAGAAAGAAGGATGGCTCTGCTGGATTCTTTGGCAGGGAGGGTGTCCCTTTCCATCTGGAATGGCTGCAGATGTGGGTCTTGAGTAACAGTCCCCAAAATGAGGATTGAGGCTGGAAAGGATGATTTTGTCCCTCCTTTGGGCACTTTGGTAGGACCCCAGTTAGAGTTGCTGTGCTCTTGCAGCCCTGGCCAGCGGGGCTTCTTGAGCAGGAAGCTGAGCAGTTTTCCAGCTGTTTTGTGTCTCCGACACGAGGCATTTTTTCTTCCAAGGGGAATTCCAGAGGTTCTCTCTAGGTTCAGGATTTCATCACAGGGCGCCGAGCGGGGAGGCCGCGTGTTCCAGTAACTGCAGCATTTGCTTGGATTTGTACTTTTTGATCTTACTTAAGCCAGTTCCGAGTTGTTCTGAGTGGAGAACTATTTTGCTTTAAAGTTCTCCCTTCTGCCATCCCTTAAAGTTACTTGCCTAAGAATCATTTGCATTTCCTACCTTTGGTGTCCATTAAAATGAAAATAAAGTCCTATAGAATAATCTTGGAGATCCCTTACAGGTGTGTGGTCTGCTCTAAAAGACTGGACCAAGTGCAAGATGAGTTTCTTTTCCCACGTATTCCCTAAAACTGCAGAATTACGAGTGCACTGCACCTTTTAACATGAACTCCGAGATGCTGTTTATTGTGCTGTAATTTAATCCCACTTTCATCAGCCTTGATTTCTGCTCCTTGTCCTTCACACGTTCTGCATCCTCCGAGGAAGGTTATTGATGTGGGCACATTTTTAATGGCACGAATCTCTGGAGCCGTCTCCGATGTCTGAGTGATCCGAGCTTCGTTTAAATAATTGATGAGAAGTCTTAGTCAGAATCTATTGGTGATTCAGACTGCATTATTCAAAGATATTTACTGACAGTTGTAGATTGCTCCAAATTTACTTCTTTTTCCAGGCTGCATTTAACTAGGCCCTGCGTGACACGTGTCTATTTAAAAAAAAAAAAAAAAGTGAAAATCTGTGGTCTTAAGGGCTTTATTTAACCAGTTGCAAATAAGCAATAATAATGCATAGTGTTTCAGCAGGAAAAAGTGAGCATGAAACAGTTTATTTTCAAGGGAGAAATGGTTTTTTTTGCCTCTGTCTTGCATGTTGTTCAGGAGGAGACCTGAACATCTTGGAATTCAGTGACTTTCCTGCAGTTTTCCCTGTCCTGATCATTGGAGGGGTGGGCGTGAGACTTCCTGGCTCCCTCTTCTTTAACCACCCACCACAAGCACCTTCTCTAATGGCTTGCAGCTTTTGATCTTTGACATGGAAAAGCTCTCCTGGCTCCTGATGGCATTTAGGATAAAAAAAAAGTCTAGTCTAGGAGATTCTCTGGGATTGATTAGGGTGACACTGGGCATGTTGCCCAATCCTCAGAGCACAGATATTCCCAATTTCTTTCCTTCCCTGCGCGCTGAGGTGTGCGAAGCTCTGGTTGGAAGTGCTGGAGAAGGACAGCAGGGCTTTCCTAGGCTGTTGTCAGGAGTGGAATGTGACTGAAGGAGGGCAAATGATCCCAGAACTGCCTTGGGGGTGGTGCAGATTCCTGGCGTCTCCAGTGGCCCTGCAGGTGCCTGTGCTGTGCCAGTGCCATGCCAGCCCTTGTGTGCCCTGGTCCTGCAGCAGGAGGGTGGGGGTGCCAGGTGGCTGCAGAAGTTAATTCTCTGGTCTGTGTGTGAGTTTTCACACCATTCTTTGGAAACCCCCCCTGGGAGCGTTTGGGGAACTCGCAGTCCCTTTTAGTTTCACGTCCCTCTTGGCAAAATCTTTCATCAAGCTCTTTTGTTTCAATTGTGTGCCACAAATATTCTACTGATAATAATTCATGTCCTTTTTTTTTATTGCCAGGATTCGCTGATGTTGCAGCTGTAGGTGAGCAATGGGCAGGTTCTTCTTCCTGACTCCTCTCCTCCCATTTTTCCCACAGGAACTGTGGACATGGGTGGCAAACAGTCCACGGTTGGAGAAGTCTCCGTCGCTCAGACGCCTGTGACAGAGAGCATCCAGGATGCCTACAAAGCTGGGGACACCAGCAAGGCCCAAGAGCTGATTAAGTTGTCCTGCGAGGAGACTGCGCTGCAGGTGGAAAAGGTGGGATCAGGTTGCTGCTCCTCCTCACATTTTATAGGGAAAGAAACCCAAACGCCAGAGGTGCTGTGGTTTTTCGTGGAGAAAATCCATTGACAGGCGCCCCAGACATGGCTGGTGGTGTGGGGCACCTCTGAAACATGCCCAGGGACACTCTTTGCCCTTGAAAACACGGATCAGGAAGATGAGACAGACCAGAGGGAACAGTGCCTGCAGGCACAGGGGCTGTGCGAGATGGGGGCTGGTGCTGTGGTCACCAGAACAGGGAAATACGTTTTTCCCCGTAAAAAGGAAGCAGTGTATAGACTGAGCACCACGTGTGTCCCCCCATCAGTACAAAGCTGATTGGGCTGATGTTGGTGCTGGTGGTTGGATCTGGGTCACCAGCTCTGTGCCAGCTCCTTCACTGCTCTGCCTTCAGAGCCCTCAGTCCAAGCCTGCTCTTTTGCCCAGTATTTGGTGTTTTGGGGGAGCACCTGCACGTCAGGTCGAGGCACACTGGCCATCTCCAAAACAGGAATTACTGCACCTTGTAGCTGAGCTGGGCAAATGCTTTTACTGTTGCTCCATGAAAAATGGATTTACACTCACCGTTCTGTGCCTCGGGCCATACAAAAAACTGTAAAACAAAACCCCGACAAATTAATGTAATTAATATATCACCTCAATGATTCTAATGGCTACTAGTGTTAATGACCCTCTCAATTAACCACAGGGACAGTGTGCATGCATTAGCATGGGCACAAAGAACTAGCACAGCTCTAGAAATGCTCTTTCTCTGCCTTTACTGTTTCTCCTGCCGTGTTTTCTTCACCAGTGTCAGCTTTTAGGTATTGCAGCAGCATATGGAGATCTGCAGGCAGTGAGGTACCTCCTGAGGGAAGCGTTGGTGGTGCTGCCAACAGAACCTAACGATGACAATGCGGCCGTGGTGGCAGCTTATTTTGGACATAAGGACATTGTGAAAGAGCTGCTGGATTCCCTGCGGGGTAAGCCCTGGGTTGCCTCTGCCTTTCCTCAAGCATTTTGGTAGCTACAGCCTCAAACTGGCATGCATTTATTTATCTATTTATTTCACATTCCTTGAAAGGGGAGGGACTTAAGTCCTGGGAAAGTGCATGGAGGGATCTGATCTCTGCTGTGCTTGAAGAAAACTTCCCCCGTGGGGGAAAAAACACATGCAGGAAAGTATTCTGTGTTTGCAAGTTGGAAGTGGAGGAATGTGCCATTTAGACAGTTCATCCCCATCAGCCCTCACAGCTGGGGAAGATTCCAGACCCTGCAGAGAAATTAGGGGATTTTGGAGGAAAAGCATCATCCTGGTGCTGCTCCAGCAGTCACAGGGGTGCTGAGAGCGAGGAACAGTTTGGGTGCACAGCTGGCACCCACTTGGTTCTCTTCTTGGCATTTTGTTTTGTCTTTCAGGGGAATTTAATTCCTTCTTTAGAATCGTAATTATACGTTACTTAGATTTTATTTTAGCAATTATTTTACAGCAGAACAGAGACATTTTTAGACTCAGACACGGTTCTTCAGGCAGCTGTGGGGGCAGGGGCAGAGCATTACTCCGGGTCAGGACCAGGAGCTGTGTTTGGGTCCCCTGTTGCTCTCTTGGTGTTCTGTGGGCTTGCCAGCTGCTTCTCCCTGGGACCCTCCGTGGATTTGGGATCTGCCTGGACCTCAGACACTGCAGGAACCACCAGAGCTAAGCTGGCTTCTGCAGTATTTGACCTGATTATAGCTCTGGCTCCTCACTAAATAACTTGCCAGTGGCCTCCCTGAGAACGGGAATAACCTGTTTTGGAAACCTGCTTCTTTGGGGTTCTGTCAGAGCACTGCTGAGCAAAAGAAACTCTCCAGTTTGGGGGATGCAATTAAATGTAAGGTTTCCATCAGCCAGAAGAGAAGTTGATGAACCTAGCAGCAAAAATTAAATTATATTAATGTAATACACTGAGTAATGAAATGCGACTGGAGTGGTTTCTGGAAACTTAGCTCAGTTTAGAACTGACCAAATTGCCCCCAGCACTTGCTTTGGGGGGGGTCAGGGGAGGAGATCTCAGACAAATTTGTGCAGGACTTTCCAATAGTTTTCTGGAGAAATTGCACAGAAACCCATCGCAGGGCTCAGGAATAGATGGCACGAATTTGCAGCCTTGCTGATGGATGCCCTGCGGTGATTCCCTGTGGAACAGTGAGAACCACTTGTGGCTTCCAGCTCAAGCACAGCCCATTTCTTGCAGTGTGAGGGTGAGGGATTTAGTCCAAAGAGCAATGTCATTTCCACACGGATAAGCTGCAAAAAAGAAAAAAAAAAAGAAAGTTGCCGTGTGAACTCGGGCTTGTGGATGTTCCTGTAAGTGTTTGGAAGGGGGTGTGAATTTGTGAAGTCAATAGCCATGGTGCGGTGAATCAGGGGAGATTTGAGGACTCCTCGCTGTTGGCAGAAATAATCTTGTCGTGGGCATTCAGTTACATGCACAGAACGAGGCGCACCTAGAAGAGAGCTGTGCTCTGCAGGTTAAACAGTATTTCAGTGGAAGAAGCAGTTTGGGAGTGACTAAAACATTAGCAAATTCATGCAGAAATCAAAACGTGGTATTTTAATTTTAACTTTAAATGACATTTGCTTGACTTCACTATGAATTGATAGCAAAGAGTTGACCCAAAATGAAATATTTGAAGGGGAAATGAGATTTTATGTGGGGACTTTGGGCTGCACCGAAAACAAACTAAACCAGTTGTTTTTTTGTCAAGTGAAGCATTTATTTTTGTTTTATTCACCCATCATCTTGAAAAGTCGTCTGGTTTTCCCCACTCTTTGTATCCCCTCTCATGAGCTTGGCAGAAGTGGCCTATTTGGGTGTTTGGATCTCCTGTCTGTTGGATCTGGATGCAAAGACAGTGCAGGTCTTCCCTTCCCACCTCCATTTGGGATCAGATGTTGGGTTTATCTGCCTGTGTTCTAGGCTGGCATCCTCAGAACCTTTCGCTGTTGCACGGTTAGGCTGAGGCCATCGAAAAGCCGGGCAGGTGATGAAGAACAGTTAAGCAAAGCTGAGAACTTCGTGCTTGACCAGCTTGAGGCTCTTCCCTGCCGCCTTCTGTTCCTTTGTCCTCGGGGGCTTCACCCTGTGCCCAGCCCTTGTTGGTGGGTATTTCTTGCCCGCCGCAGCCCGGTGGTGCCAACCGAGCCGCGTACCGCGTCTTTTTGGTAGGTGCCAACGCGTGCCAGCAGCTCCTGAACTGGATGCTGGCCATCGCCTGCCAGCGGGGCCACCTGGATGTCGTGAAGCTGCTGGTGCGAGCGTACAGCGCCGACCCCGAGAGCTGCGCCGTGCGCAGGAACGAGTTCCCCGCGCTCATCCGCCTGCCCCTCTACGCCGCCATCAAGGCAGGTGTGTATTGGCACGACTGACTCCCCAGTTTTGCCCTTTCCTGCGATGTCTTTGTTCCCTGCTTGTCTGGCTTTCCAGCGGGATAAATTAAAATAAAACCGGCCCTGAGCCTTCTGGCTCAGCCCAGTTGGAGTCAGGGCCTTCTGAAGTGAGATTGCTGTAGATGCCGAGGGACTGAACCTTCCTCTGTAAACTCCCAGGGAAAAGACCCTTGGAAACTAAAATCCGTGCAAATAAAAGCGTTGTTGTTATGGGCACTCTGGCACACACGCTTGGTTCAGGCTGAATAATTCACACTTCAAAGCACAGCTGTGTGTACAGTTTAATAAGATGGGGGGAAAAGAGGCAAAAGGAGCCTGGGCCAGCACTCTCAACATCGTCTGTGCTGGCTCAGTTTGAGCAAAACGAGTGCTGTCACTGGAGGAAACAGCCTTTACCCAGTTCAGTTTCCTTTTCGCACACCCCCCTGGGCTTTTTTCAGAAGTGGTTATTTCCCAGGATTTCTGTTCAGGTCCTCGTTGGTTCATTTGCATGAGACGAAGAGAACAAACAATCTGCTTTTCTCTGAAGGCAATGAAGATGTAGCTGTGTTTTTGTTACGGAATGGAGCTTTCTTTTGTTCCTACATCCTGATGGACAGTCCTGAATCCAGCAAACACCTCCTGAGGAAATATTTCATTGAGACAAGCCCACTGCCAGGCAGTGCTCCAGCAAAATCAGTAAGTAGCCAATCTCTGAAGAGATATTATTTTAAAGAGGCGTCATGTTAATAGCTGATAATTGTCTTTGCGTACCGTGTGGGTGGTGATTCTGCTTCTCAACTGAGGGCCTTGTGGTTTGCTGCCCAGTCAGAGAACAGGCTGTGAGAGTGGCTTTGATGCTAGAGCTGAATTAGAAGGTGTCAAACCTCAGGCCTTTGAATGGCATCCTTGTGCAGGACATGGCCTGGCACAGCCTCTGCGTGATGGTTCAAACACCACCGTGTGAGCCAGCACTGGGGGAAGGAGACATCCCCTTGGTGCTCCAGGTCTTCTGAAAGAGAAGCTGGCCCAGCTTCTTCAAGTGCAGGTTTCCCCCTGACCCCAGGGTCATCCCTTTGTCTGGGTTTTTGTTGTTCCTCCTGCTCGGTGCCACGCACCCCGTGCTGTCCCAGAGCATCCATGGTGGCACGGAGTGAGCCCTGCCATGTGTGACAGCTCGGGGACAGCACCTACAAACGGGGTCACGTGGCTTTTTGTGAATGTGGAGCGTGAGCAGGGACAGCTCACGTCTGCTCGGGGTCCCTGCTGCAAATGCTCATCGCTAAAAGATGACTGGCAGCTCTTGCTGTCCCTTCTCAGGACAGGTGTGGCTTCCTGGGCCAACACGGGCTGTGATCAGATCCTGTTGCTTGAGCTGTACTTGTCCCGCAGAAATTGGTTTTAATGAAACACAGAGGCTGACAAAAAGCAATTGAAGCCTTTTTAGGTTGGCAAGACTTAATATTTAGAGACTCAGAACATTTTGATCATATTGGTAATTCATTTGCATCTCTCTCCCACTGGAAAACAGGGAGGTTTAAACTCCTCAAGTCCCACAGCTGTTGAAAGGCTTAGTACATGGTGATGATGCTTTGAGATCTACAGATCTCAGTGTTTCCATGCAGGGTATTATTACATTTCATTATTATTAAATGTCTTTGGATGTCTTAATCTCAATGATCCCAATGTCCTTTATTCAGAACTGAAGAACATCTCACAGTGTTGCTGCTCTGTAGGGAAACACATAGTATTTCATATCACTTGTACTGTTACCCAGCAGTTTATTGTCAGGCATTTTTCATTTTCCCCCTCCATCTGTAGTTAACCAACACTGAGTAGGAGCTTCACAACCCTGAGCTCTCAGTAGTTACAGTTTTCATCAGGTTATAGAATTTTTTTGGAGGGAAAAGATGTCCCTAATCCATCCAGCTGAGCATCTGTTTGCTCAGTTTGTAACATTGCAGGCTGTTGATTCTGCTTTGGTGTTAAATAAAAATAACCAGAGAGGTTTTCAGAGTTCTACAAGCTTCTCCACTCTCTGTTTTCCTGCCAAAACCCTCTCCCTGGGTTCCTGATGATGCTCTGATTATTAGGGACTACAGGCCACGTGTGTGAGCTTGACTTCATTAGGTTCAGTTGGCAGATTTAGAACCCTCTCTGTGCTCTTCTGAATTTTGTTGACAGATAAACAAAAGGAGGCTGAGTCCTGGATGTGGGATAAGAGTTGATAAACCTGCATGCCATTTAGGAGGAAAAAAAAAATCCAACTGGATAATTCAGCTTGAATAAACTTGGAATAAATGTTTGGATCACAGGAAAAGAGGTCTGTTTTCCATGTGAAGTTGCTGGCAGTATTTAACTTAGCTGCTGTAAAAATGACTCAGCTTTGCTGTTGTCACACCCTGAGTGAGGAAGAGAGCAGTCTTGAAACATCAGCTAATTGCCAGAAGGGCCTGGTTGAAAAACAAAGGAAAAAGAAAAACCCCCAGAAACCTGACTTTGATTTTTCTAGTAAGCTGTTTATTTTTAATATGCTCGCTTGTTTAAAGCTTTCCCTTTGAATTCCTTTTGGCAAACTGGGACAGATTTGGGAAGATGGTTCCCAGTTTGCCTGCAGAGCTCAGGTCTCTGGGAAGTGAGGGAGAATTTTTTGAAAGCCCAACTTCATGGCAGCTGCAAACCAAGTGCCTCAGTGCTCTCTTCTTGTCTCAGAAGGTCCACGAACACAGGTCTGATCCCTTCGGAGTGAGCCCACAACTCCCAAAGGTTCGTCCCGGCCGTGCTGCCTCCGAGTGGGACTGCAGTGGATCCCACAGCAGGGAATGCTCCAGCTGGGCACAGGATGAGCTTGGAGAGCTCCTGTGGGTGCCACGCCTTCCCCACAGCCACCAGGCTGAGACAGGAGAAGTTACATCTCATTTTTCCGATATCTGTTTCTCCTTTTTTCCATCCCCCCCTGGCATAAATTCGTGCCCGCAGTGAGCCACGGCCCCGCTGAAGAGGGGAAGTGGTCCCTTTTTACAGGAACAGGTAACCGATGCCAGAAAGACCCTCTGCAGAAAAGGGGCTGGGCACAGGTGCCAGACTTCCATAGGTGGAGAGAAATGTAACTTTCCAGCGTGTGCAGTGTGAGATGTATTGAAATTTTCCATTACAGACCAGAAAAGACCTTGGGCTGCTGCAGTTTCCCTGGGAAGCATTTCACCAGGAGTTTTACATGCAAGCATCCGAATGCGTGTGCGTGTGTGGGATCCTCCTGTCAGTTTTTTATGCCTGGTTACATCACCATCAGCAGTCCCACTCAGGATCCACAGCAGTGTAATTGGTGGAGGAAGCAGAGCAGCATCCCCAGAATATCCCATCCACGGCAGGGGCGAGGTTCTGTGGGGACACAGCACGTCATTTGGGGGAAATGCACAACAGCCTTTTTTAATCGCCTTACCAGACAGTCTCAGATTTAAGTAAATATTTTTCATATTTGTAGTTGATCCTTTGCCCAAGAGCAGCAGGGTTTTCTTGCTTCTGCACAATTTCCAGGCTCTTGACTTCTTCAGTGCATCCCCTGACGTCGCTGTTGTTGATGATTTCAATTATTCTTCGAGCTTGTATTGAGAAATTCTTCCCTTGGCAAGAGAGGGGAGTCTGTGGGGGTTGTCCTTGCCCCTCTGAGGAGCAGTGAGGTGGTGGAGTCTGAGCTGACACCTCTTGTCTCTCATTTGAGCCCAGAGCTCACCGGCTGGTCATGGATTAGGGTTGGGTTGATAATTGGGTCCGGCGAGTTTGGCATCATAGACCTTTGACATCAAACAAACAGGTTTTTCTGGGAAGGTAGTGGGGCTGATTAAGGATGAGTTGGGGAGGAAATCCCCTCTTTTCGTGGCATTGCTGTCAGGCTTTCTTTCAGTTAATTACATTTTCACTGCAGGCTCCACTGCCATCAGGTTACTGATCCCAGGAGGAATTTGGTCCACTGTCCCCAGGTCAGACGAGGGGGCTCGGCTGGTCCCCCAGTTTGCAGCACTCAGGGGGATGAGCCACTGTGAGAGTCCTTGGCTGTGGATGGGAAGGAGGATTGAGTGGGAGGGAGGGAACTGCTTGCTGGGATTCCCAAAGCTGCCCTGGAGATGGGGCACCGACCCTGCAGCGTTCACAGCAGGTGCTGGATTTCCCAATTGTGTCTGTGCTTTGGGGAGTCACTCTCTGAATTCTACAGGTATCTTTTTATCACATTAAATGCCTTGAGGCCATGGCTCTGCATTTCTGAGGGAAAGGAAACATGGCAATCTAAATGCAAAAATAGAGATGGGTATCAGCCTGTAAAGAGAAGCAGCAGAGACAAGTCCTTGCTGCACCCCCTAAAAGCAGGTTGTCGGTTTTGTTATTACTGCCTTGCTCATGTAGTCAAGGACAAGTGGTTTTTTCCTGGGCCCGGGGATTTGTGGTGTGTGTTGCAGGTGAGAGGAAGTGGCAGAAAGCTCCATGCAGAATTAAACCAAGTTTGTAAGCAAGAAGCTGTTAAATACACAGACCTGGCAAATGGAGCTGTAAAGTGGTTTACTGGTTTGTGTCAGTGTGAAACTCCCACTGGGTGCTGTGTATTTTGAAGCCGCAGTGGAGACTCTGCTTAATTTGATTTCTTGTTGTGTTCTGCAGGGATGCCTCGTGGTGTTGGGGAGGGAATGTAGCTTTATACAAACAGCCCGTGCTCTCTGCCTTGGTTTCCTCAGTGACACAGTGGGCAGAATATTTCCATTTGTATTTGCAGGGCTGTCCTGAGGCATCTCTAGTGAAGATTTGAAAACCACCGTGTTTCCACTAAGGGCAATTGCTGCCCCTATCTAAAAAGTGCAGCTGTTTGTGCTTACCCTTTGTTCCCTTCTCCTACAAATCTGAACAGTCTGATCTACTTTACCTGGAGTTCTGAGTATCAAATAGTCATTTGAGATAGACCTTTGCTTTTCTTTTGTTTCTCTCCCTTCCCAAAATATAATCCTTTTGATTTTAAATCTGGGGTTAAAAGTCTTATATCTAAATACTGGGCACTGGGAAGGAAATTAATTTGCTGTCGAGTCCCTGCTGCCTCCTGGTGGAGAATTAATGATCGTTCCACTGAGGCTGTTTTGGGGATGAGTTCTGTCAAAAACACCGAGTTCATGAAAATTTTTGGGAATAGCATTGGACAAATGTACATCTTTGGAACATAGATTGGAGGTGATCTTAAAAAATGAAGCCTTGGGTTATTTCCTTGCATTTATGACCATTATGTGGTTGTATTTTCTTCTGTCCAAGCTGGAGCCTGAATAAGTGGCGATGCCTTCCACAGCAGCTTCTGGTTTTTCTCAAAAGAGGATGAAATGACTTCCCTGTCCTACTGTCAAAAGCAGCATAACATTCTCTAGAAAAGAGGCAAATACCAGTATCATGTCTCTGAGAAACGAAAATATCTTCCTAAATGATACTGGGCAAATTTCTAGAGTTTAGAAATGCTTTACAGGAGGTGTTCACCTTCCCTTGCCTTTCCCTGGTGTTCCTTTGCAAAACCTAAACCTTCCCCAACACAGTTTGGCTGCTTGTTGTTGGAAGCTTTAAGGTGGAAGAGCAGTGCCTGGGCGTGTATTAATGATTCCAGCAACAGGCCTCTTTCTGAAAAAGTCATTTCCACACTCAGCAGATCTATCCCTGTTCTCTCCACAGATGCACAGGGAGTGATCCATCAGCGTTCCAGAGGCTGCCTGATCCATGGGGCTCCTCAGGCCTCTGCTGGACCTTCTGCTCGTGTCCAGAGTCCCCTGGAGATGTGGGCAGCGATGCAAACCATGTCCAAGAGGCAGAGGAGGGGGTTCTGTCACCATCTGGATTTAAGATGGTTTTCATGATGTGTCCATATCTAGTGTAGGGTGGGACTGTGTCCCGTGGGACAGGGAGCCCCATGGAAACTCAGCTTTCAGCTCTCAGCTGAGCCTGCTGGTCTCGGGCAGGGGGCTCATTGGAGCTGGTGTGTGGACTGGGGAAGAAGTTCAGGCCCCCTGGACTTGCTCATGTGAGCTCATGGAGCTGATAGAGCAGGAGCTGCCGATATCCAGCCATGATTTCATCTCCAAGTCAGGTTAATTCCTAGAAGCAGATTGGAAGGCGAGCAGCATGTTTATGGTCTCTTCTCTGCTCTGCCAGATTCCTGGTGGGAACACAGGCCGAGAGCGACTGGGATGTCACTAATGTGGTTTTCTCTTCTTTCTTTGACATACGCAGGCTTTGTGTGTCAACTGGTCAAACCTCAAGCTGCCCTGGGTGGATCTAGACTGGCTCATAGATATCTCCTGTCAGATAACGGAGCTTGATCTCTCTGCCAACTGCCTGGTCTCCCTCCCATCTGTGATCCCGTGGGGCCTGATAAACCTCCGGAGGCTCAGCCTGGCCGACAATCAGCTGACGGAGCTGCCGGGGGTGCAGTCGTCCGATGAAATCATATGTACAAGGTGCGTGCCCTGGGTGCCTCCAGCACACTGGGGCCACATGGAGAGCAGGTTCCAAAGAGCCGGGGTGCTTGGGGGAAGCTGTGCAAGGGAGGAACACGTTGCAGGAGCTTCTTGCTTTATTTTCTGCCTGCTGCAAGGTTCAACTTAGGGTTTGCCCTTTTGTGTTCTCAGTGTTTCCAAGTCAGTCGTCAGGACAATCATAGGGACTTCTATTCCTGTGTTGTCTCATGTTGCCTCTGCTTTTCTCCGGTTCTGGTGAGCCCCGTTCCTCTAAAACCACGACCTGAACTGACTCAGACTGACATTTACTGCCTGAAATCAGTGATGTGTTCTCCTGTCTACCCAGACCACTCTTCTCTGCTCCCTGGAAGGGTTAATTTTCTAATTAGGGCTTTATGCTTTGCCTTGTGAGGCACGTTTCAACTGCTTTCATTCAGAACCAAAGCTGTCCTGGTCAAATAGATGTCTATGGCAACAGAATTCTTTGCTAGCATTTTATTGATGCCTGACTGAGTGTGTTCTTTACTCACAGGTTACTCGAGGTCGACGTATCCAGCAACAGGCTCTCCACTCTCCCTACTGGATTCCTGCATCTTAAAAACCTTAAAAAACTCGTTGCTTCCAAAAACTATATGGAGAAGTTGTTCGACGAGGAGAACAGTACGTACGGTCCAGTGTATTGCTTACATTCCCAGGCTGAGCTGTAGGGGAGAACCTCGAACTGGTCTAATAATGGCTTAAACCCAGTACTAGGTGGAGATACTTTGTGGCTCTCCAATGTGACAGGCCTGGCTGTTCTTCAGCCTGCATGAAATCCTTGGGCTTTTATCTAACACCTCTGTGGCATCTTACTGGATCAAACTTGCTGTCATGCTCACACCAACTCCATGATGTGTCGTGTTTTCTAGCGACTAACTGGATTGGTTTGAGGAAGCTGCAGGAGTTGGATGTCTCTGACAATAGGCTGGTGGAACTTCCAACGGTTTTCCTCTACTGCTTCAAATCCCTAAACATCCTGAATGTCTCCAGAAATCAGATGAAAGTCTTTCCAGATCCCTGGGCCTGCCCCTTGGTGAGTCGAAGTGTTCTGACAGAGTCAGAGGCTGCAAAAGCTGTTCAAACAATGCAAGAAATACCCTGTGATGCTTAAAAAGCCATTGGGCGCTGAGAAGGGTGTTCTGTTTCTGTAGAAGTGCCCCTGCCTAATTTGGTTTATGGGTCTCAAATCAAGCCTTCCATGTCCTCACCATGTTGATGGCACTGGTGGAAAACTTCTAGAAACTTGTCTTACGTGGATGGATGAGTTTTCTCTCTAGTTTATATGAGCAGGATTATTTTAGGATTGTTTCATAGAACACCCAACCTTCATCACAGTTAACTTTGCCTATACCTGTGGCTACTATCCACCCATATCCTGGGCATTGATATCCATCCATCACTGTGATTTCATTCCTCATTATTACAGACCCAGAAGAACAGTATACTCTGGTGAAGTGTTTGTTTAGGGCTGAAAAGCAAATAAGGGATGATTTTCAAAACAACTTCTGAAATGCTTTTTGCCCACTAAAGAGTTTTCCCATCTACTGAGTGCATCTCCCTGTGTGCCTGCATGCCCAGTAATTTATCTAGATCAAAATCTTTACTAGCATGAATTTGTTCATATGACAGCTCACCGATCACATTATTTAAAGAGATGATCACTACTCTCTAAGTGTGTTTTCTTTTATGTTTTTCAGAAATGTTGTAAGGCATCTCGAAATTCCCTGGAATTCCTGCCTGATGCGTTGACAATTTTCTGGAAAAATCACCTGAGAGAAGTGGATTTTTCTGAGAACTCACTGAAAGAAGTTCCACCAGGACTCTTCCAGCTCGAGGTAAGTGTTGTTGCTTCATCCTTCACAATAGTTCTCCTAATACTGACTCTGACCTCCAAGTCACAGCAGGGGCTGCCTGGTTAAGGTAGGACACTACAAGGCTGATCCACAGTCAATACATTCAGGCTCTCACCAAATGTGATATGATACCAATCTCTTGGCCTCTGTAATCTTTAAGATTGTGGATTAAATAATTCTTGCCAGTGGACACCACAGATTCATAGTTTTACATCAAAATTCTTGAGAATTTGTGGTTTCATGTTGTTTTGACATGAAAACAAGCAGAACTTGAGGTTTTCCTCCAAGCTTCCCTTCCAGATTGTGAAACTGTGAGTCGTGGAGAGAGAAACAGGGGTAGGTCTTTGTGCAGAAGTTTCACTGCTGGTCTCCATGGGGAGGTTGCAGAAGTGATGGTTCATATCCATGTCCAGTTGGAATCTCAGAAGTCTTTGTGCCTTTTGCTCCTGCTGGAACAGGAGTGCTGAGGATTGGACTCCCTGGGCTCTTTTTACTGACGCCTGCAGATTTGGCTTTGCTCTCTGGTGGCTGTTTGTTCTCAGCTGGCCTTTCTCCTGACACGGAATGAATCCTATGGACTATTGTCTCCGAACCTTGTTTTTTCTGGGTGCATTAAGGCTCATCCCAGTGGGTGGGAGGCACCATGAGAGGTTTTAAACACTAGGTGGTGCTTCAGGGGCACAATTCTTGGGTGCTGCTTCTCAGACACTGCCGAGGGGGTGCAAAGGCACCCATGGAGAGGGGCAGAGACCTCTGTGCAATCCCTGCTGATAGTCTGTTTTCAAAGTTAGCGAGCTTTGGCTGCCTAAATAGTGTCAGTTTTTATCTGTATCTCTTCAGCATTACCTTTGTAAAGGAAATAAATCTCCTTGGTTGCAGAGTTTGTGGTGGTAGGGCTGCTCTCACCTCCAGCCCTCTCCAGAAGCAGGTGTGGGAGGTGAGGAGATGGGCAGTGCTGTGTTCCTACACAGAATGTGTTGTTGCTGTGTAGGAACAGCACCTAACTGTCTTTTCCCTGGGAAAAGCAGAAAGCAGAGGAGGCCTGTGACTCGAGAGCATGTCTTTGACCCAGGCTGGTGGGACGTGGAGTTTAGCACTGGCCTTTGCATGATTTGTGGTGGGATCTTAAGGCTGGGACCAGCTCGCAGTCACTAATGTGATGTATGTACTAGAAATGTGGTGTTCAGGGAAGCAGAAGCCTCCTCAGCCTTCCTGGCTGTTGCCTTCTAAAGGAGCCAACCATATGTTCTCCAAACCATGTCTTAGGTCTCTAGTTTGCTTGCCTGCAGAGACCTGACCCTCCCTGGGTGGGATGATTCAAGTGAGACTCTGGTCAGCTTTTCCACATCACGAGCTGACCGAGGCACCTTCACGGAGATGCTGCAGTGCCTTCCCTTGGGTGTAATTTAACACCCTTTTTACAACTGTGGCAGCAGATTTGAAGGATGTTTGTCTTCCACTGCCATTGTGTCCCTTCTCGAGGCCCCTGTTCTCGTCCTGAAAGGCAGCAAAAATGGAGAAGTTAGAGGTGAGAGAGGAGGCGATTCCAAAACAAGGCCTAGAGATCTCTGGAATGACGGTTGTGAAGAACCACAGCCAGCTGACAGTCACTGATTTGCCCTGTGGAGACAGCCATAAGCCTTGGATAGGATCTCAGCAGGCTCAGCTTCCTGGAGACCAGCATTTGGGGGGACGTGGATCACGGATGACCGGAGGGACAGCACCCTGCTAGACCACACAGAACAGAGTTAGTGCTCATTCTGGGATGTGTAGCCTCCCTTTCCTCCCTGCCCCTGCTCAGGGATGGTTTGGGGAGAAGTCTGGGTCATTGTCACCACACAGCCCCGCACTGGTGCTTAGAGAGAGCTCCACACCGACGGCAGGCTGGCCTTCCTTCCCAATGCAGGTTGAGCCAATGGAAGAACCATGATGGGCCAAGCATTGGCTGCCAGGACTCGGTTTGCCAGCCCTTCCCTCCGGTGGCTTGGTGTGCCCAGGGGCAGGTGGGTGTTTGGCTACCCCTCTGCCCAACCCACCAGTGCTGCCCCTCTCGTGTCACTAGAGGGAGCGTCTTGCCTGGGGATTCCCATTCCAGCCGCTCCCGGTTGTCCCCTGCCCGTGTCACATGGAGGCCTCATACTTTTCCAGTCTAGGAGAAGGGGAGGAGGGCCAACAAACTGGCTTTCGTGAGACATTGGTAATCCTGCTCCATGAAA
This sequence comes from Grallaria varia, assembly GCA_013396735.1. Taxonomy (NCBI): domain Eukaryota; kingdom Metazoa; phylum Chordata; class Aves; order Passeriformes; family Formicariidae; genus Grallaria; species Grallaria varia. Next base: position 1,270,800 of record VWZG01000022.1, on the reverse strand, counting down.
AGGGGAATAAACCTTTTATAGTACGTGGAGATGTAAAACATTTAACACACTCAAAGCTGAAGCCTCTGCTGGTAAAACATGATTTCCACGGGGTATAATTCATTAATGCTGCTTTACTTATGGCAGAAGACAACTCAGCTGACATTCTGCTTATCTCCGTTTTCATGGAGGGGGGACTTGCAGAGTAAACTTAGTTGGAAACTACACAGAAGACTCTTTTTCAGTGGAAAATTGGATTTTCAACCAAATGAAAATGATCATTTGAGCCTCAGCATTATTAAGGACAGATGGAAAAGCATAAACTTTACAAATCTGAATGGGAACTGCATTTGTTTTCTTTTATATTTCAGTTAAATGTGAAGGAGATCTTATGTTTAACTTTACTCATGGTATTTCCAGCTGAATCCTCTCTGTGTGGCGTTAACTGTGCAGTGTCAATCAGCTTCACTTGTTTTTAAAACTTCTGTCTCTGCTGGGAGGGGGAAGAAAAGTAGATGGGTAACTTGTGTAGACCTCTGAAAGTTAACATCTTTTAACAGAGATGCCATAAAAAAGCAATTAAATCTTTCCTTGTGTGAAGCAGTTCACGTTTTACACCTTGATTTTATTCACACACAACAGGTGTAAGCCCACTTTGGCTCCATCTTGCACACACAGGCGTGTGTGTATATATATATATATATATATATATAATCTCATCCATACGTGGCATGCTGTGTTGGTAAATCATCCTGTTCTTTTCCATTTGGAAAGGTTTCCTCGCGAAAAGTAAAATGTCCTCTCACATGGGTTGTTTCCAAGTGCATCTGTCAGCAAGTAGACTCAATAATCTGCCCGCGCTGAGCGTGGTGCTGCTCCGTGCAGAATATGCTTGCTGGGGACAAGGAGGAAATGTTTGCATGCTGGGCAGCACGGACAGGATGTTCTGATGAATAAGATGTACTTTCTCCGTGTTTCTGTTATTTAATAGCCACGCTAAAAAAGCTCTTTCTGTGTGTTTGGTGCGCTCTGTCTTCTAACTCCAGGGTATTCCTCTTTTTTAGGCTTTGGTGTCCCTGAAGCTGCTGGGAAATCAGTTAGTTACGTTGCCTTCGCAGGATAAGTGGAATTGCAAACAACTTAAATCACTGGATCTTTCAAAGAACCAACTTGGGAAGTAAGTGTTTTCTTTCAAAATTTTGGCCGAGGAGACAAAAGCTGAAGAAATAACAGCAAACCCGATCCCTCGTGTAACACAAAGGGTGTCAGGAGAGAATTAATCACCTGCACAGAAGGCATTGATGTCCACATACCATGGCCCTGGGTATATTGTGTGTTTGTGACAGTGATGAATTATCCTTTGCTGATTCTTGGGGCATTTAGCACACTGTATCATTTATTAAGTGGATAGATTAGTGATAATGGCACTTTAATTTCAGACCATGTAGGAATTTCTTTAACCCAGTGTGTGGGTCATCACTACAAATACCAGTTTGTGGGGAGCAGATCTTAACCATAAACCATCTGGCTGGGCTGCAGTTTGTAGTTAGCGTGGGAGTATTGTTTTGGAAAAAATGAAAAATCTTTGTTTTTTAAATGGAAGTGTAACCAGCTGCAAGTTCATGCAGAAGATTTCCAACCTGAAGGATTCCATGATTCTAACACTGACGTTAAAAAGGTCATCCAATAAAAGAGCGATGTTCTTCTGTTTAGAAATTCCAACAGGGATGTTTAACATAGAGAGTTAAAGGTCCCTAACTTCTCCAGAACTGCGCTGAATGGTGTCACGCTGATCTCCTCCCGTTCGGGTGCCTGTCCCAACACACTTTTTGGAGTCCTGGGGGGTCGCCGTGTCAGTCGCCAAAGCCAGAGCACAGTTTTCCGAACGCCTCGGTGCGTTTGCAGGGTGGTGTTGGTGGGTCACCTTGCCAGGGGCTCTCTGGGGAGGGCAGGCAGTGGCAGCAGGTCAGTCATAGAATCATAGAATCGATTGGCTTGGAAAAGACCTCCCAGATCATCAAGTCCAACCCTTGGTCCAACTCCAGTCCGTTTCCTGGATCATGGCACTCAGTGCCACGTCCAATCTCAGTTTACAAACCTCCAGGGACGGTGAATCCACCCCGTTCCTGGGCAGCCCATTCCAATGCCTGACCACTCTCTCTGTAAAGAATTTTTTTCTAATATCCAGCCTAAATTTCCCCTGGCAGAGCTGAAGCCCGTGCCCCTTTGTCCTATTGCTGAGTGCCTGGGAGAAGAGACCAACCCCCACCTGGCTATAACCTCCCTTCAGGTAGTTCTAGAGAGTGATGAGGTCACCTCTAAGCCTCCTCTTCTCCAGACTAAACAGCCCCAGCTCCCTCAGCCTCTCCCCACAGGACTTGTGTTCCAGTCCCTTCACCAGCCTTGTTGCTCTTCTCTGGACCTGCTCCAGGACCTCAATATCTTTCCTGAACTGAGGGGCCCAGAACTGAACACAACACTCAAGGTGTGGCCTCACCAACACAGAGTCCAGGGAAAGGATCACTTCCCTGGTCCTGCTGGCCACCCTATTTTTGATCCAGGCCAGGAGACCATTGGCCTTCTTGGCCACCTGGGCACACTGTTGGCTCATGTTGAGCTTCCTGTCAATTAGTACCCCCAGGTCCCTTTGTGCCTGGCTGCTCTCCAGCCACTCTGTGCCCAGCCTGTAGCGCTGCATGGGGTTGTTGTGGCCAAAGTGCAGGACCTGGCACTTGGCCTTATTGAACTTCATCCCATCCTCCAGTCTATCCAGATCCCTCTGCAGAGCCCTCCTGCCTTCCAGCAGGTCAACACTCCCCTCCCAACTTGGTGTCATCAGCAAATTTGCTGATGATGGTCCTCATGGAGCTTCCCCAGTGTGCTGTCTGACAGCCCAGTTGACCGGGATGCCTGGAAAGCCGGGGCTTGAGTGCTGCTGCCTGGGCAGCTGGAGCTGCTGCCTCGAGGAGCTCTGTTGACTCACCAGGAGAAAACCATCGGGTCTGGACAAGTGGTGGGGCAATTGCTGCCACTGCCTGGCACCTGCCAGTCCTGTCTCTCCGGGTGGGATCCTGTGAGAGCTCAACAGCCTGGACAGGGCCACTCCGTGCACGGCGTCATGTCCTGGGCAATGTCCCATCCAAGCCCTTTTCTCCCAATTTCACCTTTTTTTATTTTTTTTTTGGCCCACAGGAGCGACGAGGGCTTTAAAACGAAGCGGATTCCCTTCTTCACCACGAAGAACAGGGTGCGTGGTGGCCCCGAGGCAGGTGAGGGACACAGGGAACTTGGGCAGGCAAGTGCTGGGAGTGCCAGGTGAGCTGGGAAGCAGCAGGAATGCCTGGAGTTTGGCTGGAGGGAATTCAGGGTCAATTAATCTGCAATAGCGGTTAATTGAGAGGAAAGATGTTTAGGTAAAATGTTGCTAAAGAAGTGGTGCAGCTGGTTGGTACCGTGAGGATAGAAAGATGAAAAATGAGTGAAACCTGTATCTTTCACTGAGCTTTTGTTCTTCTCATGAAGGTTATGCTTTGTAGCCAGAGTTCTAACTGGTGTGTTGAAGGGAAATGAACCTATAATTACCCCAGTTACTCTTAGGGTTGTTTCTGGTGCTCACTTTGTCAATGGCACATTTTCCCCTGTCTCTGATTTGCACCCACAGTTTGGGGCAGAGCAGAAGAGATGCCCTGGATCAGTGCACGTGAAATCCCAGAGAGAACAAAGGAACATCTTCAGAAATGACACTGCTTCCTAATCTCTGTGGGATTCATCTCCATTTTGTTGTTTGTTGGTTTGTTTTATTGTAAAGCACTTAGGGAGCTTTCTCACTCTGGCTGCCTGCAGAATGCCTGGCTCTAGAGCATTCCTTGCCAGCTGCAGAGTGGGATAGAGCCAATGTCTTCCCAAACACATCCGAGCAACCCTCGGCTGCCTGTGGCAGGGAGAGACCCTCCTGCAGCAAATGCTTTCCTCAGTTCCCCTGAAAACTGTGTCAAATTGGTGAATGCAGCGGGTACAGCCGTAGCTGTGGGCTGGGCCTGGAGGTCGTCCCTCCACTCAGCTCATCTTGGGGGCAGAGGCTCTGCCTGCACCTCCAGCCAAAGCCTAATCCCACCTCATTTTCCCATCCCTGGAAGGAGTGGCTGCTGTGCAGCCGAGTGCATGGCACCCTGAGGAGGAGCAGGGGTTGGTCTGCACTGTGCACAGGCAGGGAATGGAAATGGGAACAGCGAGATGGTGGTGAAGTCCTGAACGTGGAACAACTGGGAGAGGAGTCTGGCTCGTGGCATATCCTCAGAGCTTCCCTGGGAAGTGCTACGGCAGCATTTCCCAGTGGGCAGAGAAAGTCAGGAGCAGCAGGCAAAGGCACCTAAAACCAGCTTGGAAAAGGGAATTGCTGTCCTAATGGAAATGTCTGCGTGCTGCAAGCTCAGCATAACCCCCTGCATGAAGGAGGAGAGGACGGACTCTGCATTAGCACCCTTTGAAAGCCTTGGCACGTGGTCCCCTGGGGGCAACTTGGAGCTGCCTCAGGTTGCAGGAGGGCCCAGAGTAGCCCACCTGGCTGGTGCCACGGTTGAATAGCCACAGAGACAGAGCAAAGCCAGCTCATCCATTTCTCTCTGTTCCTCTGCCAAGTATAGCTTGGTAGGACTGGAGGATGTGGCCAAGAATTTAAAGAACATCAAGAGAAAACAGAAGCTGGAGTACATCAGCTGCTCACAGAAGTCTCCTGGTGAGGGGAGGGGGGGCAGCTTTTCATACGATTTACCAACAAAGCTGTTTACTTAAGTCTAGATTATTTAACGAGAATAATTTATGGATGCTCGCTGTACTTCATTTATCAGTCTCAGAATAACTCCTTGCACATGCATGTGGCACTGGTGGTGTTTACTCATCCAAAAATATATTTTCAAGATGGGATTTGTTTTAATTTTTCTACAGTTCTTTAAAAGAAATGTTGAGCTCAAGCCAGAGAAATCGTAAATAACTCATGAATAAATAATTACAATTCATAAACACCTCAAGCTTGCTTCCAGTATAGTACACCCCTTTCCACTTGGGACTCTTTGGTGAATTCAGATTCTTGCTGCTATTTTCGGTGGTTGCTCCTACGTGTCCAGGAGGGATGAAGCCTGTCTGTGCTGAGGTGCATGCTGAAGAGGAACAATGAAAAGTTTAAGTCCAGCGATGAGCCAGAAGGGAAGTGAATGGCATCCATGAATAGGCCTGCTGTTCTCCTAAAATAATCCCAAAGATGAGGTTTTTTTATTTGGAAACTCAAAGGAGGACTGTGACATTCTGCCCACAGCAGACACTTCTGTCACATACATGAAACAGCCCTGCAGACAGTGGGACTCCATCTCACTCCTTTTCTGATCACAGCTCAGCCTGGAAGTGCTGTTAATATTCGAACTGGGGGATTTTCTCCTGAGAAAACCTTTGCCATTTTCTTTTTTTTTAATTTTCTTTTTTCTGTTATGTCTGGTTACAGTTCCTCAAGTCTTCTCTGTGAGGGAGGAGGGTCTTGGTGGCAGTGGAACTGCCCCTTCCCTGAGGAAGGCAGGGTCTGGCGTCTCAGGGAGTCGCTTTGATGGGTCACGGAGGCAGGACTGACAAGTTGGTGAAGGAGTTTGATGTGATCCACATGCCCAACCAGTCAAGTGCTTCTGCTCCTGATGTAGATGACCCAGAGGCTTTCCCAGCTCTGTCCTAAACTGGATGTCATAAGCCAACCCTGCCCTGGTCGGGCCCTCCTCTCCGAGGCTTGCATGCTTAAGGATCCTAAAACAGCTAAGAAATTTAAAAAACAAAACAAAGCAGGGAGTCGCTTTGATGGGTCATAGAGGCAGCAGGTGGTGCTGGTTGCACTTCCCTCCTCAGGCTCAACATTTCCCCAGTTTTCCTTGACTTCAGGATGCTCCTCGGGAGATGAATGTGGCACTCTTCAGTACAGCAGCACAATCTGTGGCAGCTTTTGGCGCCGCTGTCCCAGGAGTGATTCGTGGAGCCAAGCGATGCTCCTTGGACGCGGCTGCGTTTCCCTTTGTTTGACCCTCTCCAGCAGCAGCGACTCAGCCGCGTGGTCGTTGCTGTTCTTGCTTGGGTTGCTCCCGAAATACGCAGTCGACTGCTCAGACACGGAGAGGGTCCGGAGTGCCCCGAGGCCTCGCAGGGTGAAACAGAGCAGAGGGGTGAACACGGGCGTGTCTCAGGGACAGCAGGTGTCCCTCCGTCAGCTGCACTCCGGGTTTCCTTCTCTGGTCTTGCTGACCTTGACCCACCACGAATCACTGCGGGATGCAATGGGGGGGCCTGAACGTAAGTTCTCACTGGCTTCTGGCTTTTCTCGGGCAACGTGGAAAAAGCATGTTGAGAGCCAGCGGTGCCACTGGTGTGCCCATTCAGTGCCATGCTGAGAACCAGGTGTGCCCTCCAGATGCCCTGTCACTGCCAGGTTTTGGGCTACAGTAGGGGCAGTTCACAAGATCGTGCCGTCTGTTCAGCAGTGCCATTTGTCCCCCGATGTGAAGTTGTTTGGGCAGGCTCGGGGTCCCTCCCTCAGCACCCCAGAAGTCCTGGGCACTGTCACCTTCAAACATGAGTATCACCATGATTTTAAAACGTTGAGATGTGAATGTTGGTGTTTGATTGTCACTGAAGGCCGTTTGCTTTTCTGCTCTTACTTTCGTGGTGGTCCCTGCCAATGAACGTGATCTCATGTCCTGCCCACAAAGTTTAGGTGAAGCTTTTAGTTCAGAGCCTTGTTTTTTTGGTTTTTTTTTTTAAAGGTGCAATTTGTTTCCTGTTTTGTTCCAGGTCCTTTTTTGGAGTTTCCAGCATTTCTGAGTGATTCTCTGGAGGTTCTTTATCTGAATGACAATCAGCTGGACTCTGTCCCGCAGTCCGTTTGCCTTCTGAAAAGTTTAACAGAACTTTATTTAGGAAAGTAAGTCTGCGTCCTGGAAAAGCTTTGCAGTGTTATTTCCATGTTGTTTTAGTGACCAGTCTTCTCTGGAGCCCCACCCCAGATGTCCAGTGCTTTTGAAATCAAAAAGCTGGAAATAGTCAGTCCCTTGTTAGAACTGGGCCCATGGTTTGTTTTAGATAAGGAGGAGGCTGGTCTTTTGAATTAGGGAAGATGATCTAATGCTTTGAACACAGGCCTGGGAATCTAATGTGCCTCCAGTTCATTCTAGCTTTTTGCTGTCTGTCTCTGTAGTGTTGGATTCGATAACTCATCATTTTTGCCTTTATTTCCTCAACTGTCCAGTAAAGATGATTACATTTGTCTGCCTCAGAGGATAAATTGAGGTTATACATCACTTCTAGGATGGAAATTGCTATTAAAGTGCTGAGTAGTCTTATTAAAATGTTAATGGAAGATTTCTGCAAGGAGAGAATAGTGTAATGTGAGAGGCTGTGAGAGCAGCTACTTACACACAAAGCCTGGTTGTTGGTAGATTTATTTGTTTTCGTACAGTAACCCTGGTATCCGAGAGCTTCCTCCAGAACTTGGACAGCTGGCTAATCTCTGGCAGCTGGATATCGAGGAACTAAATATCAGTAACGTTCCTGCAGAGATCAGAAAAGAGGGTAAGGCTCGCCTTGTGTATTCTTTATTAAACAGACTGAACATAAAATGAAAAGCTCTTCCTTTTAACGGTCAGGAACAGGAACAGACAGAGCCCGTGTTGCAGGTACCTGGAATTGCACAGGGAAACCTACTCCTGTTTGCCAGTTTGATCAGCAGTGCTCAGCTCTGGCTGTATGATCAGTTTAGGATGTATCACGTGTTCAAACGATGCCTTATAAATGCAGTATTTCATTCACAATATGCACGCCAGATAAATTCCATGGCTTACTTCCTGGATGTGTATATTTTAGAGCATTTAGATGGTCTTTCTAAAGACTGAAGTGTTTAGGATCAGCAGTCACAGTCCCATTGAAGTGACTTTATTGTGAGCTGCTGGGTTTTTGGACCTATTACAATGCTGTTTTCTCTCTTGTGCCTTTTAATCAGAAAATCCTGTGGGAACAGAGTTATTAGGAATTATCCCTTCTCCAGCAGTATACTGCTGAAGCCTAAATCTAATTTTAACTGGAAACATAAAAGTAGAAGGAAAAACTGAGTATTTTCCAATACTGAATTAGTATTTTATGTTTCCTTTCAGCTTCTGGAGCGTGCGAGCCCCAGCATTTGTTTCTCCTTACAGTGCTCCATTGTGGAGCCTCAGAGCAGTGACCTTTCTCTGGGGTCTCTGTCTCAGGTTTGTCCGCTGGAGGTTTCTTTGTTTATTCTCCGGGTTGTCTCAGCCCACGGGGGAAATGCGACTTCAGCCGATGCGCCTGCAGCAGTGGGGCTTTGTGTGGCCCTCTTTGGGGCTGCAGAGCCCAGATAAAGCCTCTTCCCTTCCCACCCCCCAGGCCCCAAAACCGTGCTGGCGTATTTGCGGGCGCAGCTGCGCAAGGCGGAGAAGTGCAAGCTGATGAAGATGATCGTCATTGGCCCCCCGCGGCAGGGCAAGTCCACCCTGGTGGAGATCCTGCAGACGGGCAAGGTGCCCCAGATGATGCACAGCGACGCCACCATACGCACCACCAAGTGGGACCTCCCCAAGCCCGTGGGACACAAGGCAAAGGTGAAGGGCAGTCAGAGATCTTTGTCCTTCAGTGGGATGTTTGAGCCCCGCGCTGTCCATTTTTGGGTTGGGATTGCCAGCCCCTTTACAAAGCCCAGTTGCCATTACCTTGCAAGTGCCTTGTTTTTAGACCCGCCACAATTCCTGTGTTTTCATTTCCAGTTTGTTCTAGAGGGCAGCTCTGTTTTTCTGAGCACTCATCTTTGTGTTCTGAAGAGAGAGAGCCATGTGTAGACTCTTGTGCCGAAATTCTGGCTCTCCCAGCTCGGGTGGCCTGTGGGCCATTCTGAGAGAATGTTTAAAATCAGCTTCTTTACAGCAGATTGTCCTTTTTTGGAGCCAGAAAATGGGATATCAATACTTAAAGCTGGATTCCATTGATATCAGAACTGTCCTATGTGGGGGACGGTGGGTGGCAGGTGGAATGCCTGACCTCTGCTGTGACCCAGGGTTGTCTCAGGCACACCTTAGACACCCAGATCTCAGATGGGTTGTTTGGGGAGTGTGTCAACCCCTGCTGAACTCCTCTGGAGAGCCCTGAATTCATTCAGGCATTTGCAGGTGACCCTGTCCACCACCTGCATGGTAGCCCGAGGAGTAGAGCCTGCAGAATTGGTGCTGAGGTCTTGTGGGAACTGAGGGGTTCCAAATGCTCCATTCCCAGAGGAGAGCCATGGCCACCAGACTGTTTTGGAACGGGGAGGGAGCCTGCTGAGTTCAGCTATTCCACAGCAAAGACTGCCAGGCCAGAGACAGAAAGAAAAGGACAGGCTGACTCCTTAAAGGGAAGACTTTGGTGGGAGAAGGGGTTTGTGCATTTTGTGTTGAAAAGTAGTTGAATAAAATAAAAACATGGACAGCATCAGAGACCTGGAGTGGGATCAAGATGCTGAACAGGCTTTTGTCCCTACCTCTGAGTTTCTGTCTTTCCCCACACACACTCACAGCTGAAGGTCTTTTGGATGAACAAAGCAGCCCTTGTGCTGGCTAGGGCTTGGTTTAAACAATATGGAAGTTCTTCCAGCTGTTTCTGGGAGTCTTCCCACTGGGCCTCTGCTGGGAAAACAGAGCCCTCTGAGATCCTGAGCCTCTTGGTGAGACCTCGGAGGGTGACTTGTTGTGAGGGATCCTCAGGACTTGGACTCGGAGCCCCGAACGGCCCGCTCGGTGTTTCGTGGGGCTCTGAGGATGTGGCTGGAGCAGGGTTTGGACTTCTGTTCAGTCACAGGGCCAAGTGGTTTGGGGACAGAGCTGCCAAGGCATGGAGGTGCAGCTGGGAGCCCGAGTGCCATTTCAGCAGAGAGTCACGCTCCCCCCTTGTTGCTGTCACGGGGGACGGATGCAGAGGCACCTGGAAGAGAGCCAGAGCTGGAGAGGCCTCCATTGACACGTCCCCCCAGAAATCAGCGCCTCTGAGTTACGGTGCCTGTCACTGTGGCCCGTCTCTGGCGGGGCACACACGTCCGGAGCCCCAGGGCGGCGTGGAGGAGCTGTTCCCAAAAACCTGGGAGGTTTCCCATCTCCTGAGCATCCCTGTTCTGCTTGGCTCGGCTCAGCCCCAGCTCAGGGGAAGTGATTTCAGCTGGGGTTTCCTGCTCCCCACAGCAGTGGCTGATAAGGACCTTCAGCAGTCCTGGCGAGCGTGGCAGGGACAGGCATGAAACAGTTTCTCTTCCAGATGCGGTGAAATGCAGTGCTGAGAATGAGACCCTTGTTCGTACTGGAGAATCCCCAGCACTAACTGGAGATTTACCAGCATCAAGGGCACCTCTATGGGTTTTAGCAGCAACTAATTAGTCTTGATTTCCTGTGGGGAAGTGGTAGCCATGCTTAACAATTGCTTGTTGATTTATCTTTCCTGGGGGCACAATTAGGACATTGAACCCCTTCTTGTGTCATGCATTATGCAGGCGTAGGTTTATCCTTCAGCTGTTATCTGCCACTGATTTACTGCCACTGTTTGATTTGAACACTTCTCTTTGTCCAAGTAGGTTGATTCAGTGGAGTTCAATGTCTGGGATATCGGAGGCCCGGCGAGCATGTCTACAGTCAATCAGTGTTTCTTCACAGACAAAGCATTGTACATAGTGGTCTGGAACTTGGCACTGGGGGAAGAAGCTGTGGCAAACTTACAGTTCTGGCTGCTGAACATTGAGGTAAGAAGTTACTGGTGGGCTCTGGGGGAATCTATTTATCAAGTGGTAGCTCAGCACACAGATATGTGATATTACAGATCCTTCCTGGTCTGCTTTTAAAAAGTCCCCGAGCTATGAATTTTGCACAGCTTTTGGAATTCATTTTCCATTACACTGTAGGCGTATCGCTATATTTAATGGTTTAAATTTATCTTTTGCTTTGTTCTCTCTCACACACAGCAGAGAACGAAACAAAAGCTGATTTATAAACCCTTTGCTAAGTAAGGCTGAACATACTTATTTTGGAATTAGTGTTTGACCACACTGTGCTCCACGGGGGGTTTGAAGCATTTTCTTTCTTATGTGGGTTATACACACATTAGACTTGAGGTTATATTTTTAACACTTTAGATTCAGGTAAGCTGGAGAGTATTTTTCCCAGGCAGCTCTCAGCTGAGACTCAGAGCTGCAGTGAATTCATGGGTGTTGATGATTTTTATATTAACATGTTCATAATTTTTTGCAAATGTTTCTTATTTGATAATTGTCTTAACACTGCATACACAAAAATGGACTGTAAGCTGGTGCCTCTTGGAAAAGAAACATCTTGTCGTTATGAAAATATTATCTTAATGGTCAGCAGCAATCAAAAACCCAAACTATGTAACAGAGCTGAAAGAAAAATTATGATATTTCAGGAACATGGGATGTGCCTGTGTTCTTAATATATCCCAGCAAGCACATAGTGGCATCAGAAAAAATACAGAGGAAAATGAACGTGATGGTTAAAAGTATGGAAAAATGAGGAGGGCTGTGTGTAGACTTGTTGGGGTAAGGAGAAAACCACAAGGGAGTCTTTGTTCATGATCTTATACAATAGAATTGGGAGAGATGAAGTGAAATAATGAGATGGTAGCTTTGAAACAAATAATGGGAAGTATCCTAAACCCACCAGAACCTGTGGAATTTACTGGAACTGCAGTGTGCTGTGGGTGTCAGAAGTTGGAAAAACAGACTGGGGGAAGAAAAATCCCATCAAGTGCTGTTAATTCAGAGTTCTGTCCCATGCTGAGGAAGTCGGTGAGCTGCTGGGTACTGGGAGAACACCCCAGGGAACATCTCTGCAGGCAGCCTATGCCTGGATCTTCCCTGGCCTCCAGGCAGCTCCTTGAGCCAAGTGGGCCCCTTGGTCTGGCTTGGTGCAGCCACCACTCCTGGTGGCTTTGGTGTCCTTCAGGTTGGGAGATTTCAGGGGGCATCATGAGAGAGAAACACACTGACTGCCAATAAGCACATATTACTGAATGTGCTCCTGTGGTCACAGTCATTGGGATTGGCAGTGTGATCCCAGCCTAAGCCTGTGTGACCCCGTTGTATTTGGCAGGGTGTTCCCTGAGATCGGGACACGTTCCATGGTTGTAGTACAGTCATGGAAGGGCTGGAAGAAACCACGAGATCATCTAATCTATTCCTTTGCTCTGATTCAGTATTAAGTAGATTTGGACTTTTTTAGCAGATTGTCTCACCTTTCCATTTACCTCTGGTGAAGAAGTTTGTGTAACTTCCCCAGGTATCCATTCCAGCCTTTTCCAGGATGTCACAGTTAGATCTTCTGGCTGCAGGTTAAGTTTGTCTGGTTCCCATCACTGAGCGCACTCGCTGCAACTTAATACCTCGGGGCAACTCCCTTTCTGCTGAACGCTGATGTCATAAACCCAAACTGACAGTTTCCTGCTCTGCAGTAGCAGCAGATGATTAAGTCGTGTTCTGCACAACTTCTGTAATACCCAGATCGCCTGTTGCTGTTGTCAGCCTGCCATGACAGGTCGCCTCTATTTTATATATGTATATATTCTGTTTTATTAATGTAAGCAACTCCCTCCTCTTAAATATCATGCTTTTCACATGTCCTCGCTGCCTTTACCACGACGTAATCTGGGTGAGGTCATTGGCAGCGTTTCCCCTTGCAGGCCAAGGCTCCGAATTCGGCAGTGTTGGTGGTGGGAACGCACCTTGATTTAATCGAGACGAAATTCCGCGTGGAGAGGATCGCGACTCTGCGGGCGTACGTGCTGGCCCTGTGTCGCTCTCCCTCGGGAGCCAGGGCCACCGGCTTCCCAGATATCACCTTCAAGCACCTGCAGTAAGTACTTGTGCCTTCGGGAAGATCAGTCGCTATTGTGTCGCTTTAAACAATTTTGAAGTACTTTATCTCCTTGGCAACGGAGCCGATTTAAGGACTTGTCAGCATTGCATTTCATCTATTTTTGACTGAGATAATGTCGTATAATGAGGGAGAAGGTCAGTGTTTATCACGGGATCTGAGAGCTGGAAGCTCCAAAGTCACGACCTTGACCAGCCTGTTTGATGCACCTGCTTCGCTCAGGGTTGTCACCGTGATCCAATTTATTAATCACAAGGAGAGGAGGTGCAGATTGACTAATTAACTCTGCAGAGAGTGAGAGCGTAACTGCTCCAGGGTGGGAGCTGTGGGGTTTTCTGTGGGGAGGCCATGTGGGTGTTACCCGTGTGAGAACACGGCTCTGGGGGCAGTGGTGGCTGGACAAGGAGAGGCTCAGCCCAAACCTGTGCCATCCGAGTTCTCCGGAGCGATAACAGAGGGTGGTGCCACCTGGAAGGTGGGTGCCAGTCAGGCTGTGCAGTCTGACTCCTCTCCCTGCCTTTGGCTGACAGAGAATGCCCTTGGGGAGCGGCGCCGTCTCCGGCTGGGAAGGCGGCAGGTCTGTCATCCATACATGGATGCGGCAGGCTGGCACCACGCGGTGTAATGTCACCGCTGCCCGGGGCAGGGGCAGGTGGCAGCTGGCAAGTGAGGAGGGGCACTGCGGTGTCCCCAGCACTTCCCATCTGCTGCCTGGCAAACCTCCCCCGCGCCGCTCTGCAGGTGCCAGCGCCGTGTCGGGCATCCAGGCCGGCTCTTCCCTTAGGAGGAGCACCAGGGACCCCGCATGAGGCTCAGGGACTCACAGGGAGAAGGAGGGAGCTTGGTGTTTGGGTCACCCCCAGCCTCTTTTCCTGTCACCACAGAGCATCCTGATTCATCCTCAGTCATTCTGTCTCAGGGGGACTTTTTTCCACCTTTCCACACATCCTGCACGTTCCTCTTCTCCTTCTTTTCCCCCTGCGTTTTTTCCCAGTTGGAGTTGTGCCTGTTTTCATACCTCCTCCCTCCCAGTCCCCGTCTGGGTGGGACCCCATTGTCTACCCTTAAGGGGCTCCTCTGAGCAGCTCTCTGGGGCCAGAGCACTGTGGGGAGTGTGGAAGCCTCAGAGTGCTTTTATCACTGGTTGAGGTCCTCCAGCATCCCAGTGAGAACATCCTTCCCAGTGCCACTGAGGGCTGAGGTTTAAGATAAAACAGATTGCTTTAGAAAAGGATTTTCTATCTGCCATGGGAACATGTGTAGGATCAGTTAGAAAGACTCTTTGTTGGGAAAAGTGAAATAGAACTGTTCTTATCCAGCCCACAAAAAACCCCAAAGCTAGTAGGAGGTGGAGAGAGCAGGTTTTGAGCTGTTAAAGAGATAATGAAGGCCAGCTTTTAGGATCTAAGCATCAATTCCCAGATTGCAGGATCCAGCTGAGCGGGGACCGGAATGAGGGTGGGAAAAGGTGTCTGGTAGTCATCACCGTGCCTCTTTGATCTCAGGCAGGGAGAGCTGGACTCCTCTCCAGAGACAGGAGGTGGGGCATGGTGGTTTCCTCCCGCCTGCAGTCCCTGCCAGGATGTGTGTGGCACCAAAGGGACAAAGGGGGATGACTTTGGTCGGGCTGCCAGGGATGTCCCCAGAGATGCCAGGGGACAGAAGAGCAGTGCTCAGTGAATGAAGCAGGCAGAGCAGAGGTTGGCCCCATACAGATGTGGCCTAATGCATCTTTTCCAGGCCGCTTTGTGTTTTCCCCAAAGCTAAAAATGCTCCCTGACAGCCTTCCTGCCATTCAGCTGCCACGGGAAATTTGAAGTCACTGATAAGAGAAAGGGAGCCTGGAAAGGCTGCTCGGGTTTGACGCCCTTCGCCCGTGCATGGCTTTTGCAGTGAGCTCTCCTGTAAGACTCTGGAAGGCCTCGAGGGGCTCCGGCAGCTGATTTTTCACGTCACTTGCAACATGAAGGACGTCGGCAGCTCGATTTGCTCGCAGAAACTCGCGGGGAGATTGGTGAGAGCTGGGATTTCTTGGCATTCCTTGCCAAAGCGGGGGTTGTGGGACACTTGGGTTTGGACTGGGAGGTGAACCTCGGGAGTTTTTATTGATGGAGGAGACACGTGAGGTACAAAGGTGTCAATCTGGCTTTGGGAAAGGGTGGCACCGTAAGGGGACTGTGAAGGGCAGGTGGCAGCCCGACCGTCCCCAGCAGAGTGCTGGCTGTCTGATCCTGATCCTGCTGCTTTTCTCCCGTGGCTTGCAGATACCAAGAAGTTACCTCAGCCTTCAGGAAGCTGTCCTGGCAGAACAGCACAGGAGGAGCCAGAATGATGATGTGCAGTATTTGACAGACAGGCAGATAGAGCTGATGATTGAGCAAACACCTGGGAATGACATCAAAGACTATGAGGACTTACAAACTGGTAGGTCAGAGCAGGCCGGTAATTTCTTGGAAGTTAATGTACGTGTCTAATTGAAATATTCCACTAGTAATAAATAAATAAAGTGCTCTACACAGTCTAAAGGTTTCTTTGGAAATTGATAAGATATCAAATTAGTAATGACACTTTGGGGAGGGAGCTGGGAAGTTTCTAGGATGGTCTGAGTCTACTGATTTAATTTTTATTTTTTTTAAGCAAGCTTTGTCTCGTTTCTGCTCCATGAAGAATGAGGGTTGCCATAGTTTCAAGGCTGACTTCTCTGTAGGGCCCCAGTCTTGTGATCTTGATGGAGGCCTTGCTCCACGGGAGGCAGGGAGAGCCCTTCCCTGTGAGGATGGCAGGAGGAGGGTAAAGGGGAGGTGTTGTGGGGACAGAAGTACTGACTGCGAAGCAGTGAGATGTGAGTTTTACAAGTGGAGTGTCAGAGAGCAGCACTACTCAGATAAATGTTACCCTCCTGACTTGGCTACGTGCATCTGGGATGCATAAAACCTCACCAGCTGCCTCCTAATCTCATTCTTCTGCCCTGTGGTTTCCTAATGCTGGCCTGCTGCTAATCTCCAACCCTTTGTTTTTGGCAGCGATTAATTTTCTCATAGAAACGGGTACACTACTGCACTTCCCAGACACGAGCCACGGCCTGAGGAACCTCTACTTCCTGGATCCCGTGTGGCTCTCGGAGTGCCTGCAGAGGATTTTCAACATCAAGAGCTCCAAGTCTGTCGCTAAGAACGGAGTCATCCGAGCAGAGGATCTCAGGATGCTGCTGGTCGGAACGGGCTTCACCGAGCAGACCGAAGAGCAGTACTTCCAGTTCTTGGCCAAGTTTGAAATTGCACTGCCTGTGGCCAATAACAGGTGAGTCGACAATCAGAGAGGCTTAGTCAGGCTGGAGAAAAATGGCCATTTAATCCATGGATATCATCAGGCTTTGCTGCTCTGAGTTGTTGTCCTGACAAGGAGCTTGCTACGAGAAAGTATTTGAGAGCGTTAAAGAGGGCAGTGGAAGGCGCCCATCCATCTGGGCTGTATTTCCTGGCTCGAGCATCCTTTGGTCCAAACCAGCCCCTGCAAAGCAGGGCTTTGTGCCCTGGGCACATTGAGGCTGGTGACAGGCTCAGCCACCGGCCCGGAGGGGCAGTGCCAGGGTTGGGGAGGTGGCCACGGGCAGGTGGGAGCTGTGAGCGCTCAGCCGGCACAGCTGCGGCACGAGAGAGGGCATGAGCCCGCGGCTGCCAGGCCTGAAACATGGATGGGCTGGAGTCATCTGTTTGCAGGGGGAGATCCTCCATTCAGAGCGTGGCAGGAAGCTTCGGGGGATCAATAGTTGTGCCAGCCCTGAGAGCAGGAGCGTTCCAGTTGTGGTGAACCCAGGAAAGCGTCGCTTCGGTAGCAACGCGGTTTGCTCGGTTTTTAGCAGCAGTAGGTGCTGATCAATAGTTTTCCTCGAAAACTAGTCTGAGAAAGCTCATTCTCTTTAAATGTTAATGAGCCCTCCTCCCCTCTGCCCCCCGATCCCTTTTCCTCCGGGCAGAGTTCCCTGTGATTTTTCTCTCTCCCATCTGCTTGGCGACAGCGCGTTGTTGGGCTGACGGGGCGGCCGCAGTTGCGTTGCGCTTTGGATGTGGCATTTGCATTTCCCTTCCTTGCCCTCGCCGGCTGCGTCGCCCCGAGCCTCTGGGGAGCCCTGAATGCCAGCACAAGTGCAGCATTCTCCGGGCTGTCATTATGCCTGTCACTTATCCAGGCCCGGATGCCAACAAATTTTCTCAGGCTTAGCACAGATAAAGCAGCAATGTTTCTGCTTAGGCCAAAATGCCTTTTGGACTCCTTGGCGCTCTCTGCCATTTTGCTCCGAGGGCAATTGCATTGGCTGTGCCTCGGGAAGGGGGAAACTGCTTTTTCATGGCCTGCCCGATGTTTTTTGGAGTGATCCAAGCCACATTAGCAGAATATTCTTCCCACTGACGGAGTGTAGCTATAGCAGGTTGGATTAATTTAATGTACTAGCCAGACACAGAGCAGTTATTTGTTACTGTGCTGCTGCAATTATTGTCTAGATTGCCAGATAGGGTTTCTGTGCAGTCAGTAGAGAAAGCAGCTGCCAGTTTCTGCTCTGAAAGGGTGGATGGGGGCATGTTTCACATATTTTCAAAATTTGCATTGGCTGTTGTTCAAGAGTGTCAAATCACCATCTGTGTTATAATCCACTATATAGTTGTGGTCCAGAAGGGCCTCACTGGCCCTTCTTATATTCTTGGACCCTTTCTTGGATGTGCTGAGGAAAATTTATTGGCTGTCCTGTGATGCATCCACTGCTTTTATAGAGCAAGAAGTTTTACTTTGTTGCACTCCGCTTTTGCGCTTAAGGTGCAACTTATTTAGCTGCGTTCTTCTTGTTAAGTTAGGGTTTAAAATGGGCATTCTTATCGCAATTTATAAGTGAAATTTTAAATTTAATTAAAGTTTTACGTTCCAAAGATGTTTCATGGAACGGATAATTCGATGGTGTAAGATGCCCTCAGATGTTATGGACTGTGACATCTGGAGAGAGCCGTTGTCGAGTGATGACTGCTTTTTCTGAGCTGATGTTTCAGGTTTTGTAGGGTACTGCAGCTGCTGGAGAGAAAATGTGAGAGGCTTAAAGCCTTGGATCCTGACCCAGCATTGGTTCTAGTTGTGTGTCTAGTCCCTGCTGCCGTTATTTTGGTCAGGTCCCTTGGCCACGTGCCTCGTTGCTGTCACTGTGCCTGTCAATGAGGAGCCCCAGATGCCAACACTTTTTCTCAGGCTCAGCACTGATAAAACAGCAGCGTGTCTGCTTACAAGCAAATAACATTTTAGATTGTACAGGCACCCTGGGATGTATTTGGTGCAGGAGAGTATCACTGTCGAGAGATTTACTGGCAGGTATTGAAAGCCATAAGCTCTTAGTTTTCAGAAAAGTTCTAGTGTTCCAAAGGGTTTTAACTTCCCAAATACTAAAGATCAGGACAAATGGGCTTACTGGAGATCTGAAAATAATTTGAAGAAGTTGTGGTCCCGTACAGCAGCATTACCTCGTCACTCTCTATAACTACCTGAAGGGAGGTTATAGCCAGGTGGGGGTTTGTCTCTTCTCCCAGGCAGTCAGCAACAGGACAAGGGGGCATGGGCTTCAGCTCTGCCAGGGGAAATTTAAGTTGGATATTAGAAAAAAATTCTTTACAGAGAGAGTAATCAGGCATTGGAATGGCCTGCCCAGAGAGGTGGTAGATTCACCGTCCCTGGAGGTTTTTAAACTGAGATTGGACGTGGCACTAGGTGCCATGATCTAGTAAACTGACTGGAGTTGGACCAAGGGTTGGACTTGATGATCTCTGAGGTCTTTTCCAACCCAATCAATTCTATGATTCTATGATTCTGTTCCTGCTGCCTGGTCAGGCACAGGTAACGCTGAGTCTCCTCCACCCTTGGGCAAAGTACCTCATAATGGGAGTGCAGGAGGGATCTGAGCAAGACAAAGGACTTCTCTGCTGGCATCAGCCTGGCAAAGTGAGCCCTGGCCCTGGGTGTTTGCCAGGGTTGTGGCAGGGGTCCATCAACTACAGTGTGGAGCAGAGGGAAACCCTGCCTTGCTCACCCATGAGGGGCTGAGGGCAGAGCCAGAGCAGCCCAGTCCCTGCAGCCTGGAACTGCCCCACTGCCACCTCCCAGGGCACCTCCTCTGCCCACCTTCTGGGCTAACTGAACCTGAGCTGCTCTGGGTTATTTTACATTTATCTTCTGCTCCACAGCTGCTTACTACCAGGGTACCAAAAAAATGAGCCCAAACATCCCAGCTGTTCTACTGACTCTTGTATTTTAATGCATTTAATTTGTGAGTACACAAATGCCAATTACATCAATTTTAGCCCTGTCCAATAGCCCTGGCTCGATTATGTAATGTCTGTTTTGCCTCTGCTTGCTTCCATAGCGTAAATTAATTTCTCCATGTATTGCTGCAGTGCTTTAGTCTAGAAGCTTTTTTATATGCAGTGGGCTGTGCCATTAAAAATCTCTTTGGAGGCTGAATCGCCTTATTATCCGGTAACAATGTGCTCACTGTTCCAAGCTGGAGCTAAAATCTGAGCTGTTGAACTTGATGTGTTTCAGCTACCTCCTCCCTCATCTGCTTCCTACCAAGCCAGCATTAGATATCCATGGGCTCTGCCACCAGACCACAAACACGGTCCAAAGGGTCTTCAAGATGAGTTTCGTGCCTGTTGGCTTTTGGCAAAGGTTCATAGCCCGGATGTTAATCAGCCTGGCAGAGATGGACCTCCAGGTAGGTTACCATGTCTCTCTGTGAGCAAAGATGGCTGAAGTTGTTCAGTGGAAATGGGTTGTCTCTTCACATCCAGCTCGCTTCAGTCACAGGCTTCAGTAGCATTATTTGAGTCAAGAGAGAGAGAGCAGACTCTGCAATCAAAATCTGATTCTGTTTTTACAGTAGGTGTCATTGAGAGCAACAAATTGGCCCTGGGGAAGAAAACCTGAGTTCTCCAAAGGCTTTTTATGACATGATCCTCTGGAAGGTCTCAGTACCTCCAGCATATTCCAATTACAAGTAATTGGAGCTCTGCCTGCGGCCCTTGTCCGTGGCCATCCCACCAGGACAGACTCCGCTCGCAGCGTTTGCCGGGGGAGATCTGGAATAGCTCCACCAAAGTCAGCTTTCTGAAGCTCTGTGGTTTAAATGGGAAGAAAATTAAAGGACCGTTCCCTTAATGAGGCACCCTGTTAGTGCAAGTGCTATGAATGTCATTAAAGTAGTGTTTGAAGGTTCTGAGAGCTGAGTGGATTTCCATGTTGTTGCAGGCATGTGTTTGCAGCAGCTTCTATCTGAAGCCGTAATAAATACCTGCCAAATATTTATAGTCCTGCTCTGGTATCTTCTTAACAGCTCCCCATTAAACTGTGGTCTGTCAGGGATGTACAGAACATGGAAAACATGATACCTGTTTTTGGAAGCCCTCCGTGTTCCAGGATTCTCAAACCGTGTAATAACTTTACCTCTTTTAACGGGCTGTCTTGGCAGCCCCTTGCTTACATCCTCCTGGGCACTACATAATCCTCGAGCACCTTTCCTGGGGATCTCATCCAGTCCTTGGGAAGGGAATGGAAAGGATCCCAGGCGTCAGACCCGTCTGCAGGCAAAGAAACGTTGGAGCAATGAACACAGTGGAGTTCTGCAGATTAACTTTTTGGGTTTAAAACAGGAATACATTTTGCTCTAAGTACTGGTTTGAAGTGTCTTGGAGAAGAGCCATCTTCCTCCCACGGAAACAGGTGGAAAAGTTAACTCTCTGCACGGAGGGCAGACTTTATCACTCACTGGAACATTTGGTTCTTTAGGTTTGTAAGGCTTTTGCAAATGCACGACACAATATGACAAATGTCACAGTCACAGAATTAACTTTATTCACTGATATGAAAGTGTTCTTTTTTGAGTGGCACGAAAAATGTTTCCATTGCTGGAAAACCAATTTTGCCACATGTATTTCCATTCCACTGCAAAATTTTTTATGAGCACAAGTTGCTTTTAATGGAAAAGGTACGATAGCACCTGTGAAAGCCAAAAAAAGAAGTCACCTTATTCCTTGATTGAAACATCCTTGTGAGAACGTTTCAGCAATTTAGCTCTCCCTTCCTTTTCTGCTTGTTTCAGCTTTTTGAGAACAAGAAGAACACCAAGACAAGAAACAAAAAGGTGACCATCTACAGCTTCACAGGCACCCAAAGGAACCGCTGCAGCACATTCCGAGTCAAAAGGACTCACACTGTTTACTGGCAGGAAGGTCTGTTCGTTACCTTTGATGGAGGCTATCTTAGGTAATTTGTGTTCCTAATGCAGCATGTGTGACAGGGCACTAATAGAGTGTAGGAAACCCCTCAGCTGAATGGAGATGAATGGGCCTGACTCATGCTATGTGCTCACTCATCGAGAGAAGAGGAGGCTCTTATATGGACATAACTCACCTGGTAACAGCTGGCAACAAAAATGATCTATAACTGGTTGTTTGGCGGGTCTGAATGGATCGACCTTATCTGTTACCACAGCCACCGGTTTAAAGAGGCCTGAGAACAGAAAGTGGTATTTACAGCAGGACTCTGGCAGCTTAAAATAATGCATTTTCACATGCAGAGATTTCCTTACCTCAGTGAGTTTTCCACTAAATCCTGAAACTTCACCACTGTGTGTCAGCAATCCTGGTCAATGGAGCTGCATTTGGGCAGCAGGGGACTGGGGATGCATTTGCTCTTTGGGTCCCTGGCAAGATAGGGAGGAGCTGCCAGTGCTGCTGCAGGGTTGGAGATCAGAAGGAAACAGGGACTTTCCTGAGCTTCAAATCTCAGCAGGGACTTGGACCCAGATACTGCAAATCACAGGCTGGAATCCCAAATTCTGGCCCTTGGTAGTGGTGATACTCTCATCTCTCCATGCGCTTCAGGGAGTTACAGTTTCATGGGAATTGTGCAAAAATTATGTCAGTAAACTTTTCCTAATGGTTTTTGGTATTATTATTATTCCCCTGGAATTTTATTACCAGTTTTAAAACTCCCAACATTCCATCATCCTGGATGGGGCATTTCTGTCAAAACTCTCCATCACACTCAGCTCACTCAGGCCAGAGTTTTCTCTAGTTCTGACCTTCTACAGCATTTTCCCTTTGTAAGTAACTGGCATTCCTGTGCAAGAATGCTCTTCTGAAAGTCCTGTGCAGAACGGACTAAATTGAAAATCACCCTCAAAAGCTAGATTGCTTTTTATTTTGATAACTGTGACTCGGGTTTCCTGCTAGAAAGGAAATTTGTTCACGCTGATACTTCACCAAAGCTTCACAGGTCTGTCTCCTGGCTTTCTTACAGTGTCGAGTCTTCTGATGTGAACTGGAAAAAGAAAAAAAGCGGGGGAATTAAAATCATTTCCCAGTCAGAAGTGAGAGACTTTTCAGCAATGGCATTCATCACAGACCACGTGAACTCTTTGATAGACCAGTGGTTTCCTGGTAAGAGAATGAGTGTGATTCTCTGTGCAGTGTTATGTCTTTTTAACAGAAAGTTCTCGAACTCATTTTGGCAGCAGCCTTGGTCAGAATTTGCCCACCATTTCTACCATCCTGTAAGTTATAAAACTGTGATGTGAGAGGCAAGAGTGAGTGTGGTACCAAGGCCTCTGTGCCAAGGTAACTTCCTTGACTCCTGCAGCTGTTTTTCCTGTGCTCAGCACAGATCCTGCTGTTCCCCAGCAGGCTGTTTGCAATCCCAATACGCTCCGTTCAAAACCAAAACAAAATCTGAAATGTTCTTTGTCGTCCCACACTGGTCTAGAAAACAGTGCCAAGGTCTCTTAATTGGAGGCTCTCTGGAGGGAGCAGTGGTGCACTCTCACATATTCATGTTCTACATGTTTTGAAGATAAAAGAACATTTTATTTGCCTTTGGATTACAATCATGCTAACGTTAATCACTGAAGCTTGAGAGGAGTCATGACTTCAAAGGCTACAGCCTGCGTTCACCCTGACTAATTGTGAGCATTTAACGAGAGCCTGTCACCACAAAATCCCTGGGTAGTTATGGGAGAGGTGTGAACCTCCCAGAGGCTTAGTCTTGGTAGAATCCACCTTTCCCCTGGAGGGGCTGAAAACATTGCCCATGAGGGAGCCCCCAGTCACTGCATTCCCATCCTGGGTGAGTGTTTACCCTGCGCCTGCACCTGCAGTGCTCTCAGCCTGAGCTTAGTGTGCTGTGCCTCCCAGGCTGCTCCTGTTCCCATTGCCCTTCTCATTTCTATTCCCATTCCCACTGCCCTTCCCATTCCCATTCCCACTGCCCTTCCCATTCCCATTCCCACTGCCCTTCCCATTCCCATTGCCCTTCCCATTCCCGTGCCTGCTCTCCACCTGAAGCCACCTGGCAGCTTGCAGTCTGGGAAGTCAGCGACACCCAGCCAGTAGCAGGGTCTCTCCAGTGCTTTATTCATGTATTTCTAATTTTTGCTGGTCCTGACTATCTTGTCCTCTCATGCCTGCGCGTTCCCCGTGACCGAAACAGGGGACGTGTTAGGTGACGTCCCCAGCCCTGTCTGCCCAGTGCTGTCCCTGCTATCTCTGCATACCTTGCAAAAGGCTCTTTTCTGTTGCACTCCACACTCTGCCTCTCTCAGGGGCGTGACTGTTTCCAGCCAGCGGATCCAGGCGGTGCCTGTGGACATTGGGATGCGCTCGGAGCCGCTGTTGCCGCTGATTTTGGGGGAATGATGTTGTTTTCTCTTTGCCTGCTTGCTTTGAAGCTCTCACAGCCACGGAGAGCGACGGCACGTTGCTGATGGAGCAGTACGTGCCCTGCCACATCTGTGCAGCTGCCAGGGCGGAGGAGAAGGAGGGCGCGGAGAAGGCGGAGGACGCGCAGTACTTTAACATGGAGGACTGTGTCCTCACTGCCATCGAGCTGGACTACATCACGTGTCCCAGCCACCCCGACATCCCCGTCTCTCTCCAAGAGCTGGTGCCAGAGCTTTTCATGACCGATTTTCCTGCCAGGTAATGTTAATTGAGGGCCTCTGGTTAAGTTTCAGCGTACGGTGGTAGTTCGGTTGGACTCTTCCTAAATTGTCCCCGCTGGAGAACGTACTGACCACGAGAAACAAATCCATCTGCTCTCAATCCCTTCTCTGGCAGTTCATCCTGAGCTGCACTCCGGGTGTTCATTGCACTTGCCTGGACAATAGCTGTGTGCTGACCCAGTCATCACATCAGGGGTCTTTTTAGATCCCTGTGGTGCAATGGGAAAGTCCCTTTCCTGAGCCACAGCTGCCCTGCATTGCCCAGTACCCCAGCCAGAGCTTTCTGGAGTTGGAGTCTTTCTGGGATCCCACAAAGGGGATCTTAATGTGGCAAAACCAAAAGGAAGTGCTGCTGCATCACAAGATTGGCCCTGAAATGCCTGAATTTTTTTAAGAGCCTGTAGGTGAGTGAATTTATAGATGCCACAGGAGATTTCATGCTGAGTCGAGGCTCCTGCTCGGCTCAGGACTGCTGGATGTGTTGGATGTGTTGGATGTGTTGGATGTGTGGCAGTCCTGAGTAGCTGAAACAGCTCTTCCCTCCCCAGAGCAGCACTGCCAAACCTTTAGGCTGCTTAACTGCATTCCCAGATGGGTTCAGTCTTATACCCCTTATTACTTAGTGTGTAGAACAAGAGACCTGACAGCAGGCAGGGCAGGAGACCGATGTCCCTCCTGGTCTCAGACCTTTCCGTGCCCGACGCAGAACCTCTGGACCAGACTGCCCTTTTGGCTCTTCTCAGAGCTTTCTGTGCTCCCACTGGCCCCTGTTGCTTTCTTGGGGTCATTTTTGTGGGCAGACACCCCATCAGCTCGTCGGGACAGCCCTCCTCAACACTGCTATCTCCTGCAGATTTATTTGACGGGGGCGAGGCGAGTGGAGATGTTTGAAGTGTGAACAGCTGTAAAAGTAGTCTCTGGGAGAGTGGGGAAATGATGACTTACAGCCTGGGAACACTAAGCTGATTTGAATAATCAGGTTTCAGAGTGTAGGGCTGTTCATAAACATCCTGTCCTGCCTCAGTGGAGAGAAGAGGAACAGAAGGTAAATGAAGCAAAAAAAAATCGTTAATACAGATAAATGGTACAAGTATCAGTACTTGTATCATCTGCTTGGAAAAGAAGCTTATGTGCTTTCCAGATCTGTTTGATTCTTGTGGGATAAATTAGTAAAAAGCCTTTTTTGCTTATTTGCCAAGTTACTTTTTTGTGTGAGAAATCTGTTGTACAACACGAGTCAGCACAGAGTACACTGGGATGACCAAGGTAGTTTAGGTGATGCAGTCCTCTTGGGAGATAAGACAAGAGCCTATCAGGCATTTGTGAAAATGGAAGTCACATTAAAAACATGAATTTACAATGTCTTTGAAACTTTAATTAAAAAGCCCAAATTTTTCCTTGGCAGACTGTTCCTGGAAAATAGCAAACTGGAATGCAGTGAAAATGAAAACAACGTTCTTGGCCAGGGTGGAAGTGGAACTGTTATATATCGGGCACGATACCAAGGAAAACCAGTGGCTGTGAAGAGATTTCAGATTAAAAAATGCAAAGGTTCTCCCACTTCAGCTGCAGGTACAGTGCATGGAATCGGTGTCGGGAAGCAGCTCCTGCAATCCACGATCCCAAGCTAAGACCAAAGAGCCTTTGCTCTCCAAAGCACCTGTTTAAATACAGCTTTGAAATAAATAGCAAACCCGATGTGTTCCAGTGAGGAGGAGGAGGCATCTCAGGGTTCTTCATGAACACTCGTGGCCTTGCAGGTCACTGGCACTGCAGGAAACTTCTCTCCTGTAGGGCAGTGGGTGGATTTGTAGGGCAGAGCCCGGGATTGGCGTGGGAGGTAAGATCTCATCTCCGGTTCCCAGCCTGTCTGGCCATGAGAAGTGTGGATTTGCATGGGTTTGCACGAAGGATTTGTGGGGCTCCACTTCTGAATGAGTCCTTTACCCCATCTGTGTGAGCAGCTGCAGAAAGCAAACTGGGAATCCTTCTGAGCCTGCCAGCTCCCCCACCAGGGATGGGCTCTTATGGCGAGTCCAGGTTTCCAGCAGAGCCGCAGTCCATGGACAGAGGAAAGGGAAAAGTGCCTCACATTCCTCATTTTGGTCGGGGGAGGATGCGGTGAGCTCCTGAGCTGGGGAGGAGGCCAGCTGCTGTCCCGGTGGCAAATAACCTTTGGGAAGGCTGAGCAGCCTGTGGTGTCCCACGGCAGGAGGATCATTATTGTGATGGGTCTCTCTTCTGGCAGGAAAGGCAGGAAAGGGTGGGGAAGGGCCCTTCCAGCAAAGAGCCCTTCTGTGACATCCACACAGAAGCACAGCGTGAGTTTTCCAAAGTCATCCAGGCGATGTGTGAGAACAGAGTGTGCCAGACACACCTGAGCTGGGTGTTAAATGTCCAAGGGAGCTCTTGCTTCCCAAGGCACCATGTGTATCCTGCTTGTAGCCAGTGTCTGTGAGTGGCCCATTCTTCCACATCAGGATTCAACTTAGAGCCTTGCTGTTGGTGTAATCCACCAGCTGCCTTCCTCCCGCGGCCCTTGCGTGGTGATTGGCACCTTCAAAGGGTGGGTGACTTGCTGGGCAGTGAGAAGGGGGGGGTTGTGTCTCTCCAGATACGATGCTGAAGCACCTGCGGGCCATGGATGCCATGAAGAACTTCTCAGAGTTCCGCCAGGAGGCCAGCATGCTGCACTCCCTGCAGCACCCCTGCATCGTGTCGCTCATCGGCATCAGCATCCACCCGCTCTGCTTCGCCCTCGAGCTGGCCCCGCTGGGCAGCCTCACCACTGTGCTGGCTGAACACTCCAAAGGTAAACCCGGGCTGTCCCCCACCGAGGGACGTCACCCTCCGAGTGGCAAACGGTCAGCAGTGTTTCAATTACTGCTTGATTTACCGGGAGGGATGGAATTGTTCTTAAACGGCGCTTTTGGGAACCTGGTGAAAAATTGATGCTCGGGATTTTCAGAACTAGTTTGGAGAGCTGGATTTTCAATTTCTCTGCAAATGAATATGAAGTGCATCTCACTTCAGTGCTGCACGGATGGTGCTGTGTCCCTCCCCCTGCAGATGGGTGTCTGGCACTCTAAATTATCTCATAAGTATCTTTATTTCTGTCGCTGTCAAATGAATGACGCTAATTCCAAGATAAGTTGAGGCCATCTGACCCTCTTGGCACCTTGGCTTTGTGTCAACTTTCAGTCAAACACTAATTTTCACCACAAGATTTAGGAGTCTAGAAGCGAAAGGGTTTAAAAAAAGAATCCAATAGGACTGTCAGACACATATAGTAACACAAACAGTGTCATTTTAAATGGTGGCATTGAGTGATGTTTTAAAAGGTTGTCAGTTGTAGCTCTGGAGTTAGAACGTGAAAGGGGGGAAAAAGGCAGCAATGGCAATTACAGGAGCTGAAGACAGGCTGTTCTTTGTGCCAGGGTCTTCCTTTGTACCGCTGGGACACATGCTGACACACAAAATAGCCTACCAGATTGTGACGGGCCTGGCCTACCTGCATAAGAAGAACATCATCTTCTGCGACCTGAAGTCGGACAACATTTTGGTGTGGTCCCTGGACGTCAAGGAGCACATCAACATCAAACTCTCCGACTACGGCATCTCCCGGCAGTCGTTCCACGAGGGCGCGCTGGGCGTGGAGGGCACGCCGGGGTACCAGGCCCCTGAGATCAGACCACGCATCGTCTACGATGAGAAGGTGACTGGGGGTGTCCCCGGGACAGCCCTCCATGCCAGCGGTGGGTGCCAGCCTGGGAGTGGATCCCCTTATCCGTGGGGGTGGGCAGAGCCAGCTGAGCCCTTCCTCGCCCTCCCCTCCACCCGCCAAGGGAGCTCTGCCCTGACTTTTCTCCCTGGTTCTGGCTCCAGGTGGATATGTTCTCCTATGGGATGGTGCTTTATGAGCTGCTGTCTGGCCAGCGGCCCGTGCTGGGGCACCACCAGCTCCAGATTGCAAAGAAGTTGTCCAAAGGGATCCGTCCTGTTCTCGGGCAGCCGGAGGAGGTGCAGCTCCATAGGATGCAGGCACTCATGATGGAGTGTTGGGACACTAAGCCAGAAAAGGTACAGGCCAACCCTCCTGCCGCGTGTTTTCTGATCTGGGTGCCCTCTTCCAGCAGGAGGGACGAGCTTGCTCTCGGTACAGCAAAACACCTCAATTGCCCGTTTGCCCCCACTGCTGATTTGGCCCAGAATTTCTGTTGATTTAAATGAGAGTTTTATGAATGAAATGATGACAGATCTGTGGCCTTAGACTTCGGTGGTGACTCGGAGGTCCCTTGATGTCCGTGGCAGTTAAGCTGTTGATTTCACGGGCGAGATGTTACCCGTAATTTCTAGAAACAACTCCAGTATCGTGCTGTGAGTGTAACTACAAAGGCTTCAACCCCCCTGAGATTATAAAAGGAGGTATGAGGAAGAAAAAGGCTTAAAGTAGGAGGAAAGGATTATGCTGCATTGCACTTCTCATTAATTACAGCTCGGTGTTTCAGAGCTGCTGTCCTTCAGACAAGGGTGAGCATGTCTCTCAAAACACCCTGTCATGACAGCTTCCAGAATTCATAAACCTGAAGAAATTAATCAGTAAAATGTGTAAGAGAATGATAGATCGAGCTTGAATAAATAATCAGAGAATGGTTTGGGTTGGAAGGAGCCTTAAGGACCACCTGGTTCCAGCCCCTTGCCATGGACAGGGACACCCAGGTGTGCTTGTGCTTGGGATTGCCCCGATCCGGGGGCAGAACCTGTTACTTGGCCTTGTTGAAGCTCGTGTTTGTGATGGTTCTCCAGTTTCCTTTTGTGTGCCAGATGTCTTTGTCTTTTCCCTTCCCCTCAGCGTCCACTGGCCATTTCTGTGGTAGGGCAGATGAAGGATCCTACCTTTGCTACGTTCATGTACCTGCTGCCCTGTGGGAAGCAGTCTTCCTTCTTCTGCTCCCAAGGACAGGAGTACACTGTGGTGTTCTGGGACGGGAAGGAAGACACCAGGTGAGGCAGCTGGTATCAGTGGTTTCTTTTTTTTCCTTTTTCCTTTTTCAGTAAATCCTTCAGCATCTTCACTTATGCCTCTGGGAGGGAGGTAAAGAAGGTGAAAGTGAATTTGGGTGGATGCCAAGGGTACGGTGAACACTGTTTTCCCAAACTCTTTTAATTGGGAACAGTGGTTTCTTTATAAAGGATATTTAATGAGCTTAACTCTGCTTCAGTTAATATGAGGAGAAGATTAGGGCAATGTAATGATTCACACACACAGGATGAAGCATTTGCACATGAGAACAGACGTGTTCTGCCTTTCCTAATGAGGCCATTTAACACTAAACCTTTCCTAATTGAGGCTGCAGTTCCATCTCTCTTCTGCAAAGCAATTAAGCACATGCTTAAATCCTGTTGCAATCATTGGGAGTTAACCACATGCCTGGAGCTGTGTGTGCATCCAAGTGTGCACTGCCAGTAAAAAGTATTCCATACCGAAGGCATGTGCTTAAAATGTTATTAAATTGGGACTGAGATGATGGCATTTTGCTCAGCCACATATGACCCGTGGCTAGTTAGGTTCATTTTTATGGATGCTACTGATTTTTATGGCCCCAGTCTTATTTGGAAACATTCACAAACTGATCTGCATTTTATATTAATGTGTTCGTTATTTGAGACCATTAAGCTAATGGGAAAGGTACGTGATTTGCTCGTGAACCATTTGCTTTGCTATTTGTGGTGCCTGGTCAGTCATTCAGTGCAGGCAGTGTAACTCTTCCTGCTAAACTGGTGGAACACATGGCACTCACAGATGGATTGTGAATACATGGATGTTGTCCAAATATTCACAGCAATATATCTTGGTGAATCTGCTTCCTGACTGGACAATCCAATTTGGAGACCGCTGAATAGCAAATTACTTATATGTGACAGATTTCAGGATGTGTAATTGCTTGTGCCACAGCTGGTAAAAAATCTGGGGCTCACAGATGTGGTCATGAATATCCAGTTATTTGTTCAAACACCCAAAGCTAATAAACTTCCCCAAACAAATAAAATCCTTTGAGTTACAAAAAAAAAAAAAAAAATTAGTCATATTTATAAATTCTTTGATCAGGTTACAGATCTTTGCTCTTATTGGGAAGAATCATGCTCTTCTGTTTATGTGCTGGATTAATAATGAAGCCACATAATAGCGAGGCAGTGAACTTGGAGAATGAGCAGATATTCTCTTGAGAGCTTAATGGGCAAGATGGGCTGAGACCTCCCAGCTATTAATTACTGCAGTTCAGCTGGAGCTGTTTGTCTCACGGCTGGATTGCAGTGACAGACCGTGTAGGTTCTCCCAATCCATTTCTGTGCAAAGGGAGAGAGCTGAGTGTGACTCTTCACCGCAGAGGCTGCACATCTGCCCCCCAAGGAAGAGCGGGGCACATCTGTATTTCTCTTCCTTCAGGAGGGGGGTAGTTCCTCGCAGCATCATCCACATCTGGACAGCTGTGCTACGGCTCGGCCACAGGTGCCTTGTCCCACCCTGTATCCATGTTCAGGCTGAATGTTGGCTACAGCAAATTGTCATTTGCTCCTTTTTCAGGAACTACACGGTGGTGAATCTGGAGAAGGGAGTCATGGAAGTGCAGAGGATGAGCTGCCCTGGGATGAAGCTGTGCTGCCAGCTGAAATTTCAGAATGCCCTCTGGGCAGCCACAGAGGTGAGCACTGCCCGTGCCTCGGTGCCCCCCTCGGTGGGGCCTCGTTAGGAGAGATGCAAACTAAGAGAAAGAGCCTGTTAAATTAGTAAAGCCATGAGTGCACGAGACAATGAGCATCTCAGATGAGCAGTGTGACTTTGCATCTGCTGCCTCCAGGTTTATTGTTTCTCCCTGACACCTGGAACCAAATGGTGCCTCCCGGTGCTCAAAGCCATCGTGGGAACCTCGGCATTCCGAGGGAAACTCTCCGGGTTGGAGCGATCTGTACCCAGGGGTTCATCTGGGAAATGTCCCTCTCTGGGAGCGATAAAGGGGAGCAGTGACAGAAACCATGCACGGAAGGGTGGGGTCCTGAAAGAGCCCTCGGGGACTTCAGGGTCGGTGGGAAACGGGGACCCAAGTTTTGTGTTCAGCGCAGAAAATTGCGGCTGGAGAGATAAGAGCGAGAGGGCAGGGCGGGTTTGGAGCCCAGGGCCCCCCTCCACCCATCCAAAAGGGCTGTGGGAAGTGTCAGCCAGCCCTGATAAGATCATTTGACACACAGCAAAGGAAAAACAGCCAAAAAAAATGAAATGTACCTGAAGTTCAGCGTTTCGGAGTGGGGGGAAAAAGGACACACCTGCTGAATAAATAATCAGTGTTGGTTAATTCACTGCACCCTGGCATGGTTGCTGTAACTGTTGAGAACTCAGATCTTTTTTCCATGTAGGAAAATAAGTAATTGTGACTTTCTGCTCTTCCCAAAAAGAGATGAATTTCAAATATTCCTATTTTTTTCATAACAGTAAGTATAGAAAAATTAAAATTCAAAAATCTTAACGTGTTGTATTTTCACCTTTTGGATCAAAATGGGAAGTTGTGCTCTTGGTCAGTCTAGTAGACTTGTGAGGTGTGGAGCAGGTGTAATTCCATATAAAATGCAATACCACCTTTCCTTGAATTGGCAGATTAATGCAAAATAATATGCAAGATGCTCTGGGATTTTTGCAGTCAGGGTTGTCAAATGCTGCTTTTAGATGTGGTGATAAAACCCCTGTAGTGGTGATCTTTAGTGGCTTTCAGATAATGCATTTATGGCCCACAGCTCATTCTTGGCAAGGCAGCTCCTGCTTTCTACCCACAAACGGGGCAAAGACCCTCCAGGGAAAACAGGCTTTGGGTATCAAAAAGATACAAGTGAAAACTGGGTTTGGAACCAATCAGACCATGTTTGGGTGTCAAAACATGAAAAGTGCGGGAGGTGATTTGGCATTTGTGGAATTCTCTGTGCTCTTTCGCAGGACCAGAAGATCTCCGTGTACGGGTTGCAGGGCATGTGTCCCCTAAAGAGCCCACTGAAGGGCTTAGACACTCCTGCTACTGTGAGCTGCTTCCTTGTGATGCCTGTTGTCAAAAAGGTGAGGAACAAGGAAACAGGTGAGGTAAAGGGGCATTGGTGAGACTCAACCATCTGCTCCCAGGCCAAGCTGCCAGGCTTAGCTGCTGGTGAAGGGCTTTGCAGTGCCCAGGAATGTTTTGGCACTGTGAGGAGAAGGTTTCCAGGTCTTTGTGTCTCTGACAGAAGACAGAGGTGTGGGCAAGCGCCTGACTCGGGGGACCAAAGCTGGCACTTTTCAAGCCTGCTGGGAAAATAATCAAAATAGATCAAATTTCTTTGCAAGGAAATTTTCCAGCTATGTTTCCACATCACTGGAAGACAAGGTTTAGACTGATCAGGCAGAGTAGAGAGGACATGAAACAGCAATTAGAATAGAGATTTGTTAAGTGCTAATGCAGGATGTGGGTATATCCTGCCTCTTGTACCCTCTGTTTTCCTGGGATGTGTGCTGGCATTTGTGTGCCCAACCATCTGTAATATTATCCAGGCTCAGCCACACTTCTTAATTGGTTTTGAATGAGAGCGCTTAGATAACAGAGCTGTTTTGGGTAATACCCTTATGGGTGACATGTATAATTACTCTTTCGGGGTAGGAACACAAGTTTTATGCTATTTATCTAGTTCTGCAATGGCCAGCATCCTGTTTTTGGCAGGAGAACTCTGACACGAGTGCCTCTTGCGGGCAAGCTTTGGGAGATGTATGAAAACCGTTTTCGAGCTAAATTACCTCCGGTTTGCTTACAGCCACCTCAAGTGAAAACATATAATTACGTCCCGGCGTTGCTGGTAGCTGTGTAGGCTTTGCAAACGCCAGCAGACCGGGATGGGTCTGCAAGCCCAACGTGGAGCAGCACTGGGAGTGGCTGGTTTCTACCACAGGCCTGTCCCCAGCCGTTGCCCATTCCTGGCCCGTGGTTTGCTCCGATTCCCGGGTCCCTGCGGGCTGGATCCGAGGTGGATGGGTGGTGCTTCGCCCCCAAACACGGCGCAGGGGGCACCAAAGCGGGGCATCGATGTGAGGTTGGCACGGGGTGGAGTTTCTCCTGCCCCAGCTTTCTTTGGCTCCCGGACCAGCGGCGTTTCTGTGCCCTGGAGTTTCATTTCTGATGTGTCGGGCAAATTTCTTTTTCGTGCTGCCTGAGGTTTTGTCCAGGACGGTCGAACGAGTCTTTCGCTTTTCAGCTTTTCCACTGTCACACAGCTTGCAAAGCCATTCCTCGGGGGTTACGAGTGGCTTTATGTCTCCTGGTTTCTATTTCCAGTTTGTGGCTTGCCTAGAAAATGTCATAAATAATGCCAGGCCCTACAATAGCAATAGTGAGTCTAGACACCTCCCTTCCTCCCCCGACCCTACCCAACCTTCCAGAAATCCACCTCCCTTCAGCACACTCCTTCTTACTTTATTTGACTTACTTTTTTCCCCTCTCCTTTCTATGAATGAGTTTGGCAGTGAAATGGCCAGAGCAGCAGCCGCGGGGATGTGCAGACCAGGTTGGCAAGAGCTGAGCCAGCCACTTCTTCCAAAAAATCCGAGTGGAAAGCTTACACTTGTCACACTCCCTGGATGGTCAGCGAGCTCTGTCGGAGTTATCACAGTCCTTGCTGTCCAGGGAAGAAGGGAATTGCCTTTCCCTGGGAAGAAAGCCTTTAGCTGATGAGATGTGAGGTAACTTTTAGTCAGACAATTGCTGAGGGATGTTGCTGGGAAGGGGAATTCTTTACGACTGCCTTGGGAAGGCTGATCCAAAAGAAATAGTTTCCAAAACTTGGTTTCTCATCCAAAGGAAGCATCATGGAAATTTAAAAGCAACAGAGAGGGGCCCAGAATCCAAAACTCACCCACCAGGGAGAAGGCTTGTATAATTTAAGCAGCTTTTTGTGGCTTGCTTTCTGTCACCAGGGTCGTTCTTTTTGGTAAACAGTACAATATTCAGTGGATTTCCTTTCGGACAAAAAACCAAAACCCACCCGAATAAGCTCACCAGGTTAAAACCAGCAAACCAAGGGGCTTTCTGAGCAGGTTTGCAGCATTCCTACAATGAGATGAGGAGGGAGAGGGAAACCTGACTGAGTGCAAGGCTCTGGCCTCCTGCAGGAACCCGGAGCACACGGGAACAAAAGCTGCCTTTAAAGGCTTGCAGCCTGCCCTGCGTTTGCTGCCG
The DNA here is from genome assembly GCA_013396735.1 of Grallaria varia. Taxonomy (NCBI): domain Eukaryota; kingdom Metazoa; phylum Chordata; class Aves; order Passeriformes; family Formicariidae; genus Grallaria; species Grallaria varia. Next base: position 1,236,607 of record VWZG01000022.1, on the reverse strand, counting down.
GCCGTGCCAGCGCCCGCGGTGAGCGGAGGAGGAGGAGGAGGTGCCCTGGGCTCCAGGGCTGGGTCGTGGTTTCCATCCCGCTCCCCACGGCCCCGAGCCCCGCGCTGTCCCCAGCCCCAGGACAGGACGTCTGGAGCCGGCGCATCCCGGCACATCCCACCGCGCTCCGGGACCTTCCTCCTGGCACGGCGGGGCCGCTGGCGGGGCCCAGCCTTCCAATGCAGTTCTGTTGCTGCGTGTTTTTGTTGGCTCTTCGCGGAGCCCCAATGTTGAAAATGGATTCTGAGAAAGTTCCTTAAGGTTTCTGGAGGCTGCCTTTGGGGGCTGCCGGAATGCCCTGATCCTGGAGCTCGGCCTCCCTGCCCCACCGCACCGGCACTGAAGCAAACCTGGCAGGGTGGTGGCACCTGTGGGGAGGTGGCCTTTGCCGTGGTCTGCCATGAAATGGGTCACGCCCTTGGCTCTGTCACGAGAGGGATGGCACAGGGTGAGGGCATTTATCAGATATTAAACTGTTGGAGAGCATCCAAGGGAGGGCAGTGAAGGTGGGGAAGGGCCACGAGGAGCAGCTGAAGGCACTTGGTGTGTTCAGATGGAGAAGAGGAGACTGAGGGGACACCTCGTTGCAGGTCCAACTTCCTCAGGCGGCGTGGACGAGGGGCAGGCACTGATCTCTGCTCTGGGGGGACCAGGGAATGGCCTGGAGCTGTGTCAGGTTGGATTTTAGGAAAAGGTTCTTCCCCCAGAGGGTGGTTGGACACTGACCAGGCTCCCCAGGGCACTGGGCACGGCCCCAAGCCTGGCAGAGCTCCAGGAGCACTGGGATGATCCTCCGGGGCACAGGGTGGGACCCTTGGGGATGGTCCTGTGCGGGGCTGAGGGTTGGACTGGATGATCCTTGTGGGTCCCTTCCAACTCAGCACATTCTGTGGTTTGAGTTCCTGCTCCGCAATTCTTATCTCCCTGAGAGACAACAACAGTAGCTGGATAGAAACAGGTCTCAAGAGCCCTCAAATCCAAGGCAGAGAGTAATAAACATCCCAAAACAAAAAGCATCTTCCCAATTTGCTTCCCCCGTTGTGCCATCCCAGGCAGGACAGGATTTGGCATCAGTATTACTGGGAGCACCATGTGGGGGTCCCTGCCCCAGCTCTGCATGTTTGTGGTGCTCACTGCTCAGTGCCAGGGAAATGTGGCCTGTGGAACCCGAAAGGGAATATGGATTCTGTCCTGCAGGAGCTGACACTAATCAAAGAAATCAAAATATTTTTATGAAGATGATGCTTGGATAATTCAGCAGTTTCAAATCAAATGAGACAAAATCGTAATCTCTGAAGACTGTAATAGTGTCCCGTATCATGCTGGGAGCAGTTCACGATGACATACCCACATTACAGTTAATATCAGATGTTCCCATTTCAATTTAAATTTTCTAGTAAGAAATACCCCTTGTGTGGAGTCCTTTGGACTGAAAAAGTTGGACCATTTGCACCAGAGAAATGTGGGCTGTTCTGCTTTGTTTTATTCAGTTTGAAATAATTGAACTCCTTTTCCAAAGAAAAAGTAACCCAAGACCCAGCCGGTGCAAAGCATCGTGCCCTGTGCCAACCTATTGATGCAACTCCCTGGCAGAGCCGTGTCCAGGAGCCTTTGCACCAGATCCACACGGCACCGAGCACTGCTGGTCACGGGGGTTTCTTTTCATGAGAGGCTGGAGGGTTGGGACTGCACTGGGTTCAAGTCCAAGCCCCGTTTCACAACTTTCCACTTGCTTCCCTCGTTTTTCCCATTACAGTAAAATTCTGCTGAGATTCAGATTAGTCATGCAGGGCTCAGAGCTCTCGTGGCTTTGCTCATACTTGGTGTGCAGGGAGTGTCTCTTTGCCCAGGACTCTTCGTGAGCCTTGCAAACAGAGCTGTCAATTAGACAACACCTCCCCTGCCCTGCCTGCCCCTGGGTGCCTGGGCAAGTCAACACACCGATTGCAGTGTTTAAACCTCGGCGGGTATGAACAGCCCGGGAGCTTTTCCTCCAGGGCTGGCAGAGCCAGATCCCTGGAAGGGCACAGGGATCCCTTCCTTTAGGAGCAGCAAGGGGTGACTCTGAGCCTTCAGTCCATCTGCCCAGGCTTCCCAGCACGGCGAGGCTGCGGAGAGGCGAGTTGTGTGGAACCAGCTGGTTCTGTTCGGTTTCCTCTGCTTGGTCCAGGTGGATTGGAAGAACAGAAAAAAAAGGGTGAAAGGGTCTTTTCTTTAGAATTTATTGCTCCTCAGGGAGAACACAGAAAGGCCTTTGAGGTAGATACTGTTGTATCTACTTCACGGATCGGGGAGTTTCTGGTACAGACCCAAGGCCAAGGGGGAGTTTTGTTCCCAAGAGGTGCATTTCCCAGTCTGTTGAACAGCGTTCTGCCCTCCTGTGATGAGCTGGAGGAGTTGGTGAGCCGTGGCCTCCGAGGGCATCCATTGCCGCAGTGCCACGGCCATCACATCTGTGCATCGAGGGGCAGGGTTTTACTGACCCACAGAACTGTCCATGGCTGATCTGCTGCTGCTGTGCCCTTCTCCAGGATGTCTCTGAGCCACCAGGGATCCCAGACCTGGAGCATGTCCCTGGGAGGAGCGGTGCTCTCATGGCAGCAGACATCGGATGTGGAGCAGTCACTGGGTGCTCTTGTTTGTGAGAACATTGGCTCCCTCTTTCCTTTTTCACTGCATTTCTTCCATTCCTCTCCTACCTACACTGATAGCAAGAGCTTTACTCCTTTTTGGAAGTGAGCCGGGTTTCTACAGCTGGATTCCTGGGATCAGGATGGCTGTCTCGGAACATACTCCAGCTTGAATTTGTTAACCTTCAGGGCAGGCTGCCAGGTCCGTCTGTCCGCCCTTGCCAGTAAAAGAGAGGTAATACTGGGTGAGAGGAGTATGGCTCTGCAGCAGCCTCTTGGTAATGACTTCTTTTTATGTTGCTGTTATCACTGTTCTGGGATAAGTTACCAGTGCTCTTGCAGCATATGAGAGGCAGCCAGAGCCTCTGGGATTGAAAGGTCCCATCTTGCAGGGACGTAAAGAAGTAGGGAAAAATTCTTTCCTTATAAAGGTGATGAGGCACTGGCACAGAGAGGTTGTGGACTCCCCATCCCTGGAAGTGCTCAAGGCCATGTTGGACAGGGCTTGGAACAACCTGGTCGAGTGGAAGGTGTCCCTGTCCATGCCAGGGGGGGTTGGAACCTGATGATCTTTAAAATCCCTTCCAGCTCAAACCACTTCGTGATTCTATGAGATTCTGCTGTCCCTTTCTTGCAGAACTCATACGTGGTGCTGGCCGGCTTGTCAGATGGACTTGTAGCTGTGTTTTCGGTGTCCCAGGGCATGCCAGGGGACAGCTGCTCCTACCTGTGCTCCCACACGGCAAACAGGTCCAAGTTCAACATTTCGGACGACGACCCCCGGCAGAACCCGTACCCCGTGAAGGCCATGGAGATCACCAACAGCGGGGCAGAGGTGTGGTACAGCAACGGCCCCGGCATCCTCGTCATCGACTGTGCCTCCATGGACATCAGCAGGAGGCTGGAGCCCTTCAGCCCACCCTCCGTCATCACGTCCATCGCCTGCAACTCCGAGTGTCACGGCGAGGAGGTGGTGTGGTGCCTGGACGAGAAGAGCAACTTCCTGGTGATGTACCACGTTAGCACCTACCAGCTCTGCGCACGCTACTTCTGCGGAGACTGCAGCCCCCTGCGAGACATGTTCACCATCCAGCAGCCCTCGGCAGCCATCCCGGCGACGGCGCCCATTGACCACAGAGCACTGGAGAACAGCCCAGCTTGCTGTCCCTCGGTGGGGGACATGAGCATTATGTACAGCCCGGAGGTGGGCACCCAGATTCTCAACCACCAGGACTCGCTCACAGATTACTGCTCCGTGTCTTCCTACTCCTCCTTGCCCCCCAACAGGGCGACCCGCTGCCACTCCAGCCTGCCCAGCTCGCCCATGAGCTCCTCCAGTGCGCCTTTCTCCACGGACTTTGAGGAGTCTGAGAAATTTCACGAGCTCAAGGCTTCCCTGGACCACGATGCTGCACCTGCGGGTGACAACACGGAACATCTCCAAGCCGTCAAGATCCTTCCAGTAAAAGACCTCATATGGATCCCCAGGTAAGTGGGTCCCTTGTCAAGGCAACTTCGTCAAAAATCCCTCTTGGACTGAACGTAAGTTTAACTTGGGCTAATTCAGGAGCTTTTGCGGTCCCAGTGTGATTCACCTGGCCAGAAAGTGAAGTTACTATTAAGACATTTTGTTCCCAGTACAACAGTACATCCATTTTCTATCCCTTTTTAAAGTATTGAGTGTTGAGCAGAATGGCCACATGGAAGATCTTTCTGGATTGGTTTCAGCGGAATGAGAAGGGGGTGGTCGGACTCAGAGCCCTGTTTCCCCAGCTACTGAGGAAACAAAGAGCAGCAGGCAGCTTCCTTGCTCGGACACAACCCTGGCAAGTCCTGCTGCCTCCTGTGGAGCCCCTGGAAACCACTGGGAAGCTGGTTTTGCCTCTCCCTGCAGTGGATTCAGGATGCCCCCATGGCGTTGTGGTGCCCTGCAAGACATCCTGTGGCTGCAGAGAGACGTGCAGCAGGGGATGGGTATCCAGCAGGGCTCTTCCTCAGCTGGCAGCATCCCTATCGCTGAGCACGTGTGACACCTGCCTTGTTTCTCTTCCAGGAGAGGAGGGGACATCATCGTCATCGGGCTGGAGAAGGAGTCTGGCACCCAGCGGGGCAGGGTGATCGCCGTGCTGAAGGCTGGGGAGCTGGCACCCTACGGGTGAGGCTGCCTGGGTCACACCGGGGGCACAGGGGCACGGGGTGGCAGGAGGGGGGCTCTGCAGGCTCCGAGGGCTCTCCTGAGCTTCCTCTTGGCTTCCAGCAGCCCCTGAGAAGGTCCCAACCGCAGGAGACGTGGCTGCACATCGAGGCATGTGTGTGGTGCTCTTGGAGCATGACAGATGGTGAGGGGAAGGTCCTGAGGGTCCCCCAAAGCCGCGGAGACCAAGGATGTGCCCAGTGTGACAAAGCCAGCCCAATCCTGCCTGGTGCTGGCTCCCAGAGCTCCCAGGGCACCTGGCAGAAGGTCGGCACAGCTTGGCAGGCCCAGGCCCCGCGCTCTGAACAAGAGGTGTATTTATGCAGAGCACGCTGCTTGTCTGTGGCTGCATTCACGTGGGTCAGGTTGATGCTCTGCTCTAAATGAGCACCTTTGTGCTGTGGGCAGTGACGGGCCGGGGGACGGCTCCTGGAGCACAGGGGAGAGCAGTTATATACGTTAATTTAAAATGTTTCATACAGCGAAGGAGAGTCCAAGTAAATAAATAGCTGCTGGAGAGGTGGGGGTGTTCCTGCTGATCACTTCAATACCGGTCTGGGATTGTACTATTTATGTCCAAACAAATGCAGGTTAAGCAGCACTAAGGATTATAAATGATCATTTATTACCACCAGGCAAACACAGGGGAGATCAAAGGGCTCCTGCCGTTCTCTCTATGCCAGAAATGAGAGTCTTGATCAGTTAGTTGGGAGGGGAGGATTCTCTTTATTGGTCACAGATACTCTTAGGTTTGTTTTGCTTCACCCAAACTGAGTGTGGAGTTAAGGTGAGGTGACACAGCCTCTCGCACTCATCCTGCCAGGTCCGGGCACAATGGCCATTGGCTCTCCCTGTTTTACCAGCAGGATAAAGGGCAGGATTGTGTCTGCCTGCTCCAAGGGCAGAGCAGGGCAGGGAGGGGGTTTTGTAGGGAGCAGGTTGTGATAAAAATCATCTGCCAAGGACAGCCCTTGTGGCCAGGGCTTCCATCTGGGGGCCTCTCTGGGGAGAGTTGGGGGCTGGCCTTCCCCATGTGGAGCAGTGGAAAGAGCCCAGCAAGGGTGGACTCCTGTCCCTTGGGCTCTGCAAGGGCAGAAGTGTCATTGTCTACCCAGCCTCCTCCCTCAGGGGTACCCGCAGGGCCAGCTTCAGTGGTCACCGTGAAGGGAAGCCCGAACCACGTGCTGCTGTCACACAGGGTGACCCGTGCACTGTCCTCACCGATCCCTGAGCGCTGCCGTGGCCGTGCCTGCTGCTCCGGGCTCGGGGCTCCGGCTCTGAGCTGGCAGGGCTGGGCTCCATCCCACCTCCACGCTGCATTGCAGGCGCTCTCGGCAGCCTGTTAGCTGGGGCGTGATGGAGCTGTTCTGAAAATGGCACGAGGGTCTGTGGATTGAGCAAATGGGGAGATGAACAGCAACTTCAAAATGCCACGGCAGACTCCAGCCCCCACCGGAATGTTTGGGCACCTGAATGCCTTAAAAAACCTGTCGTGGAGCTGCTTGGTTTTGCCGTGACGCGGTTTCTGATCCCTCTCTTTGTCACGTTCTCCTTGCTGGAGGATTTGCAGCTTATGAAAGGGTCGGGGAGCTGGAAGGGGAGCTCGTGAGCTGGTTCTGCTCTTCCACAGCTGCTGTTTGCCCTCATGCCCTTCCCTGCTCTCTTGCCCCTTGCCCAGGACGCTGGTGGACGCCGCTGTCGTGGCGAAGGACACGGCCGTGTGCTGCTTCGAGGGCGAAGGCACGGCGCGGTGCCTGGCTGTGTGGAGGGGCTGGGCTGCCCGAGACTTTGACATTTTCTACCAGGCCTACGAGGAGCTGGGAAGGCTGGAGACCTGCATGCGCAAGAGGAGGTAGTGCCGGCAGAGCGGCGACCCCAGGCTCGACTGGAGACGCAACCGGGAGAGCCGGACCGGGAGACGCGGCCCCGAGAGGCGGGGGATGAGGGGCACGGGGGGAGCGAGCGCCTGGTTTGCTGCTGGGGAGCACTGTGGGGTCCCCGGGGCTGCCACCCCACCAGGGCTTTGGGAGAATGAAGGGACGGGTGGGAGCGGGGCAGGGACGAGCCCGGGAGCTGGGCTGGCTCTCGGCACTCCTGCTCTGTTGGGAGCCCAAGGTGGAGGTGGCTGCAGTTCCGCTCGTGCCTCTGGTCCCAGTTTGTGCTCTTCCCCGTTTCGAATTCTGTCCTCACCTTCAGCATGGCCTGGCTGCTGCTGCTGCTGCTGCTGCTGCTGCTGCTGCTTTGACCGTGTGTGTGTCAGCCAGGAGGGCTCTGCAGGCTCTTCTCTGGGAGCCTGAGCAATTCCCCATTCCCAGTTCCAATGCCGGCTGCCCTGCCCGCTGGCCGGCAGCGTGGGGCACCGTGGGCTGATCCACCCTCTGCCCAGGGCAATGCATCTGCTGGGAGCCCTGCACTTGTGGGAATGTTTCTCACCTCCCTGCAGCTCTGGTGGAGGCAGCTCCAGTCCAGGTGCAGCCCCTGTGTGCAGACAGACAGACAGACGGACAGACGGACGGACGGACAGACACGCGGGTGTAGGAGCCAGCAATAAGCCGTGGCTGGCCACCGTGTTTCTGGTTCCTAAAGGCTGTCGTGGTGCAGCATTCCTGGGAGGGAGCCCCAAACAACCCGCCAGGAATGCTGCACCTGGAGTGAGCGAGCTGGGTCAGCGCCCCCCTGCAAGGTCAAGTGTCGGTGGAGCTGAGGGAAGGCAAAGCCACCAGGTGGGACAGATGCTCCTGGTGGAGGAGAAGGGAGCCCCGGGACTGGGAAGGTTCATAAGCTGTCTCTGCTCCACTCCTCTCCTCTTGGGAAATGCACTCTGGAGCAGTGGGAACACGATAAGCTCAGTTTGCCCATGTGTCTGTGCAGCTTCCGCCCACCACAGCTTGTCTTTTATCTTCATTAGTGGCCTGGGATGCTGTGTTGGCTCTGAATCCAATTGCACTTAGTTATCCCGAGCATGTACAGCAGTGTAAACAGTGAGCCTGGCTATGCACCCTGTATAAAGGTGTACAGTTTGAATTTTGGACCTTTTTTTTTTTTCCTTTCTATCCCAAGAAACTCGTGTGAGCATCGGCAAGGCTGGCCAAGGCCGAACGGGCAGGTTAACCCTCTGGTTCACATTTCTGTTGCAGGCTGCTAAAATATCCTTCTTCAGAAACAGAATGTATCTTATAATAAACAGATTCCTCCCCAGAATGACAGTGCATTGGTGGCGGTTTTTTCTTGGCAAGCCCTGCCTGCGTTGGCTGCAGGGGTTTGGGGGCTGCAGTGTGATTCTCTGCCCTGCTGCTGTGGTTTGAGGCACTGTCACAGCTGCCCTGAGAGCTGATCCTGAGCCTGGGCTGAGCTGTGGAGGAGCTGTGTCTGTGTCGGGGCTCATCAGCTGCATTTCCCTGAAATTGTCATGGGAGGGGCTTGGTGCTGGCAGGGAAGGGGATGCTGCAAATGGGATTAACCCCCTGGAGCAGCACTGGCAATGGGAGCGGGGCAGTGCTGGGGCAGTTAATTACTCAATGAGGATGTGGAGAGAGGTGAGCAGGACCTGCTGGCACAGGGATTAACTGAACCATCAGTGCTGGAGCCCCAGAGCCCCTGGCTTTGCTCCTTCAGGGAGCCACACGCTCCAGCCCAGGCTCCTTTCTGGAGTGCTCGGTGGTCCTTCACCTGCTTCAAAAGAAACAGACCCAATTCCCATCTGGATCCTGATGCTGCTCCTGGTTGGGGCTGTTTCTTTGCTGGCATCATCGTGGTGAGAGGGATGCCAGGGGCAGGGTTAGGGGTGAAGAACGATTGCCATGCCCAGTGCCCACGTCCCAGCTTGGGGAACATTTTTGGAGGGCAGGTGCAGATGCAAACTGCTGCTGGTGCCCCGTCTCTAAGGCCCCACATTCTCGTGCTTGCTTGGGGCTTTTTGGGGCCCCAGCACAAGCTCCCAGCGCCGTGGGTGCACTGACCTCACCAGCCCGAGGCAACCCAAACCCAACCAACCTCTGTGTGTGCAGGAAAATGGGGAACATTACAGCTGATTCCACAGGGAGAGGCAAAACGGCCCAGCCTGCCCCATTGCTCACACTGTCCTGGGCAATGGGGCAGGAAATACCATCATTTGATTATCAGAGCAAAAGGCATCTCTCGTGTCCCCGTGACAGCCGTGGGGGCAGGTGGGCATTCCCTCACCAGGCGGGCTCTCCCCCACCCTGCACTGCACCACAGGCTCTCGGCTTTGCATAAGGAAAAACTGATTTCTAAGGGAGGTGGGGAAAGGGGCAGCACCGGCTGCTTTGTATTCTGCTGCCAGAAGGACAGAGGAAATTAGTTTTCTTGAAGCAAACTTTAAAAGGACAGGAAATATTGTGGCTATTTCAGGCTGCTGGCCTGTCCTCAGCTTACCCTGCCTGGCAGGGGTGGGATAGGAGCTCCGGAGGGCTTTGGAAGCTTCACTGAGGTGGAGGAGGATGAGGATGGGGTTGGGAATGGAGATGGGGCCAGGGATGGGGTTGAGGATGGGGATAGGGATAGAAATGAGGGGAAGGATGGGACCAGGAATGGAGGTGGGGATTGGGATGAGGATGGTGCCAGGGATTGGGATGAGGATGGTGCCAGGGATTGGGATGAGGATGGTGCCAGGGATTGGGATGAGGATGGTGCCAGGGACTGGGATGAGGATGGTGCCAGGGACTGGGCTGGGGCTGAGCTCACCCAAGCAGGTGCTCAGCCCTGGGGGAACCACTGCCAAGTGATGTTGGCAGTGGGCACGTACCCAACCCGTGGGGTGGAACACCCAGTGATTCGGGTTCCTCAGGGCCATTTCAGTCCTACCCCACCACGCAGAACCACCCTGGCAAAGCCACCACTGGCAAAGCCACTGCCAGCACAGCAAACAGTCTTTATCTGCCCCTATCACAGCCCGTTTGATTTGGAAGTTTGTTTTACTGTGGAATTATTTTAATCTGTGCCCTCTGCGTGAGCCCTCTTGGTGAGAAGTCAGTAAAGCACAAAGGTGTTGCTATTTGTTCGCTTTTCCTGTTCTTAAACAGTCAGTGAGAGGCAGAGCAGGACCCCAGCAAAGTCCTCCCAGCACCCCCAATTTCCACGACACTCCAGTCCAGCATGCTGGAAATGTTGGAGCCCATTCAGATCAATTAAAGTTGAGGTTTTTATTGAATTAAAGTGTGAAAGTAAACACAGCCAGCCCAGTGTTTGGGCTGGTATTTTCTTTATGCTAATTTAGTTTTTTTCTTCTGGCTCATAAATGTGATTTAGAAGGTGATAGAGATTCCTGGGCTGGAGGAGGGTTGGGAGATGGGTTTTGGAGCTTGGAAAAGACAGGGATACGTTTCTTGTGCTTGGGAAAACATCAGCAGCAGGTCTGATGTGAGGAATAAAAGTGCTTCTGGCAGCAGCAGCCAGGTGAAATCCAGTAAAACAGCTGGGGGGGGCATTCCTCGTGGGATGCAGCTGCACTGCCTGGGCTGGCGAGCCCAGGATGTCTCCAAGGCTGCCCACGCCCAGGGAGGAGGTGGCTTTTTGGGCTCCACTTGGGATCCAAGCCCCCGAATTTGCTCACATGGGCAGAGTGCAGACCTGGGCACAAAAACGTCCCTTTAAAACAGGTCCCACAAGGGCAGTGTCCCACCAGGCCAGGGGTCACCACGGCCAGAGCAGAGGAAGAGCCCAGTGGTACCTGGATGCATCTGCCCCGGGCAGGGCACTGACCTGCTCCTCATTTTTAATGCCTCTGCAAGACCTGCTTTCCAAAAAGCTCCCGAGCACAGCTGGCAGGGTATTTTTAGCAAATATTCATGCTCAAGCCAATCATTTGCAATGTAAAGTTAGAGCTTCCACAAAACTCCAAGTAAGCAGATTTGGATCGGAGGGACTTTTCTGCTGTTTTTTGGTGAAAGGAACCATCCAGCCAGGTCCAGGGGGGCTACGTGGGGCTGGAGCTGGACGTCGAGTTTTCCAGGTAATAAAACCCCACTGTGAGCGAAAGGCCAGAATTTGAAATCCTTCCACCCACAGTGACTCTGCAAAGCTACAGATAAATGTTTCACCTCTCCCAACGTGTCACATGGAGCGCTGAAGGCACCGTGTGAGCACTTCCCCAGTCCCCTGCTCGCCCTGTCTCCTTTGCCTCTTCTCACCATCCTTGATCCCTGAGCAAAGAAAGCAGCTGGGAAGGAAGTGCTTCTTAATTATCAAGTGGTAATAAACCCAACCCCCCTTGCCACTGCCTCTCCCTGAAGCTTTGCAGGTGATTTAACTCGGGGACTGAGGAAGGTTTGTGGACAAAGTTCAGCAGAGCCCCAAGATGCCACAGCTCAAGGCTCACGGTGAGTTTTGGTCATTCCCCTTCACAGTCCATGCACAACCAGGCTCTCCCATCCATCCCACAAACATCCCTGGCAGCAGGAAGGACAAGGCTGGCTTTAGGCTCCATTGTGGGTCCTCCTGATGGTCACCTCAACCCGTCCTGGTCAGTGGCTCCACCTTCTGCAGGTGATAACCCTCCCCAAAAGCTGAGCAGCTGCCAGTGGACACCCTGGTCACTGGGACTGGTCACTGCCAGAGTCAAGACTCCAGGGACCACCAGAGTGGGGACAACAAGCTCCCAGTGAGCAATGTGGGCCTGGGGAGCAAAGGTCCCTGAAGGGTGAGGACAGTGATGGGTCACCCCATCTGTGCCTCACAACACAGGCCCTGGTGGGAGGTGGCCACTCCTGCAGCTTGGGAGACACAAGGGACCCCTAACACACCAAGCACGAGCCAACACAGGTGAGAAACCCCCCTATGGCCCCAACTCTCCCTGTGAGCCCCGGGAAAATGGGAATGGCAAAGCTCTGACTGGTGAGTTCATTTCACCACGTCCTCTGGTTTCAGGATGGGACCATCTCAGTTTCTCATTCCTTAATGGCCTAGAGGCAAACCCTCCACGGTTTTCCAGCACCAACGGGCTCCCCGGCACAAAGGGAACTTCCCTCCGAACCAAACAACCAGAGGAAACTGGGTGAAACATTCCAGCTCCAGAAGGGATTTCTGTGAAGGCTGGGTTAGCACCTGCCAGCCGTGACCTCCACCTGGTCCAGTTCCTCTCAACTGGGGCACCTATTTTAGTGTAAAAACAGGTTTTATACTGTTGAGACTTCATCATGGAGGGTTATAATTAGAGATTTAACTTTAAAGTGGACTACTTTTGAGCTGAGAGTCCATAAAATACCTGATCAATGTGAACGCTGTAGGGCCTCAAGAGCTGCCTCCAGGCTTGGAGTAAAATTCACTATTAATACGGGACTGGAAACAGAATTAGAACTGCAGCAACTGAGCAAAAAAAAGCCCAATACCAGATGGGTGCTGGTTATTAAATGGCTTTTTCCAGTTACATACATTCTGTTTTTACCAGCTGTTATGGGCTAAAAAAAGTCCTACATAATCATAAATGTTCATAAACACAGTAGGAATACAGGGCTTTTTTCCCCTCCCTTTTGGTGCAGTTCTTTAGGGTTCATATTCCTCAAGCTCTTTTCTGCAGCCACAAATACAAGTTGCTTTTTTTTTCCCCCCTTTCCCTTGTGTGACAAAACACGTCTTCAATCCCTAAGATTCTTGCTTTGGGACCTAAATGTTAAATTAAAAAGCCTCACGGCAATGCTGAACAACAGGCAGTGCTATTAAAAAAATAAGCGTTCAACCCACTTAATAATAATTTTTGCTGTGCTCTGAATACACAAAACTTTACAGCATCACTCAGCCTGGTCGCTGTGCACGGTGGAAACGTCGTGGGGATTTTCAGACAGCAAAAGTACTTTTAATCTTTTCCTGAGGAGAAAGGCAACCCCAGGGAACGCAGTGAGTGCACCGTGCCTGAGGAACAGGTTTAGTCCTCCCTTTTCCCAGAGCCAAGGGACGTGGCATTAAGTTCATTCCACGCCACAACACAACAGAGAGGTGAAAACCCTGTGGAAGGTGGAGATCCTTCTGCCTGGCCTTCCCAACGGTGCGTTACCTCCGCACCGCGCCCACGCTGGGTGAAACGGCACGGACTGACGACGTGAGCGGCTCCGGTTGCAAATAAAAAAATCTTTATTGCATCTTAGAAGCAAGTCTTAAAAAAACCCCAAAAAAACAAAAAAAGAAGGAAAAAAAAAAGGAAGGAAAAAAAAATAATTTCCATGCACTGAATCCATCCGAGTACCTGCATCCTTGGGACTGTCACCAGAAAACAAACATCGTAAGACACCAACTCTACACTAGTTGCAGTTCATACTCCACACGTGTGTGAACTATTTTATTTCATCGCTACTGGAACAGCGACGGCTCCGTAAGGTCCCTTCAAACACAGGAAACAACCACCCAAACATCGGGTCTGCTCCATTCCTTCACCCGTCTCCACTTCCCAAAGTGGAACTGAGGGCAATGAGACAAAATGGGGCTGGAGGATATGATAGAAAAATAGATTGTTGGCTAGTTTTTATTTTTTGTTTCTGCTGAGCAGGGTATTTACAGACAGGTAGGTCCCAAGAGATCATCTGCTCCATGGCAATTGCCATACACTAAGTCTCAGTGTACAGGGTTCCCTTTCTGACTTTAAGGCACTTTATTTTGTGTATTTTCTCTTACCTTGCAAGGTGTTAATTCATAGGGATCACACTTTCCTTGTATTTGGCCTCCCCATTCCCAGTTCCTCTTAGAATACCAAAGAAATTCCTAAGCTCACTGAAGTAATTCCAAAAATGTCAAAGAANAAAATGACTAACAGATATTCAAGGAAAGGTCAAGAATCTAAAACAATGGATATTAAATAAATTAACGGTCTAGCAGATACAGAAAAAAAATAATCCCAAAACAAATCTAGTAATCAAATGTAATAATTGTTCCCATTAACATCACGAAACCGAAGGAACGAAATCGATGCGATCGGGCACAGGACACGCGGTGCAGAGGAGTTTTCCAAGTTCTTGTCAGGAATCTTGGACTGTTCATCATGTGCTGTCATTTGGCTGCAAGAGATTCCCATTTCCCAGCCTCTTCCCCTCCCTCATCACACTCCTGCAGTGCTCGGTCACCTCGCTCAGCTCCAGGACAGCGGTCGAGGACAACGCACAGAACCCGCCACGGATTCCGAAAACGGTCTGTCCATACATGGCCCAAACACAAACCACACCAATTCCTGCAGGGACCAACCGGATCGCCGGCTGCGCTTCCTTCCTTCCCTCCCTTGGAGATGCCTGCCCGTAACAAGTGGAAGTGTATTTTTGAACTGAAAGAATCAGGCAATGATGAGGAAGGAAGAACCCCCCGCTGCGACTGCCACCCTCCTCCTCCTCACCGCGGCGGTTCGGTTCGAGCGCAAACCCAGACTCAGTGGCTACCCTGACCCAAAGGGGCAGAATCTTTGCACCGCAGCAGTCCCACCAAAACACTCAGACACAGCGTTTTGTCACTCGGCTTGGCGCGCTCGGGTCCCGAGTTACAGAATCCCAGCAATGAAGACGGCAACGGAAACGGCAGGAAACAATCTTTTGTTCCTAAGGAAATTCTAATTCAAGTCAGACTTCTGCTGATTGGTCAGGTAACTCTTAAACAATGATTTTGTTTCGTTTGAAGGCAAATATTGATCACAGTTTTGTTCGAAACTGAAAACACAACAACAACAACAACAACAACAACAACCAAACCCCAAGGGCCTTGATCGTCTCAAAACGAGCGCTTTGTAAGAAAAACAACGATGGTTTCTAAAATATATCCTGTGTGGTCTTTTAAAAGTGAATTATCAAAAAACATTTTCCCAAAAATAAATTAGATAATTAAAAAAAAAGTCTTTTCCAGCATAGCTGGACATTAGGCTGTCCTCACTGAGCCATTAGTATTGCTGCTTTTCCCAAAATTGGGGTCATTTTTTTCAAACCATATTTCAGCCAGCTGTTGTGTGGACCCATAAGTTGAAGCTTTGGACCCCAAGCACATTTTATATTGTTTTGGATCAAGATTAGGGTCACAGAACACAGGGTGATGCACATGGACTACTCCAATCTCTTGGCTTCGGAAAATTTTCAAGCCCGCTTGAATGACTTTGTTAAACAGATCTACGTCTTCAAGGCCCCAGCCTTGGATGGAGACATCAAAGCCACCTGCTTGAAGAAGATCACCTTTGTAAATACAGGTGATACCAAAGCCATAGTTCCTCCAGAAACCTGTTTTCTGGGTGAAGGCAAAATGATTGTCACTAGGAACCTTTCCACTATAAACAATCTTTGGATCGTACTGGCTAAAAATGATGGGAAAATACACTTGTTGACCCAAAACTGTATTGGCTCTACACCGCTGGAGGAATTCTGCGGTAAACACTAAGTCAACATCACAGAAGAAAAGTAAAGACTCGTTCTGGAACTGAGAAGATCCGACTTCCAGAGCCAGGGCCCTCGAGAACTCCCCCGACACTGGCAGAACCTGCATGTCAGCCTTGGGGTACTTGGAGCGGTAATCTCTCATCAGATCAATCTGCTTCGCCTTGTCGGGGTTGGAGTTGGAGTTGAAAATCAGGACAACCAGCTTGACATTCTGGTTTGGAATGAGGCACGTCTTTTCAAAATTCCCCATGAACCTCGCGAACATGTCAAAACGCCCCGAGAGAGGGATCAGGATGTTGATCTTCTTGTCTTTGAGTTCCTTCCTTTCTGCTTTGGATCTGCTGAGCTGGAAGGGCACAAACATCTTCAACGAGTTGGAGAGGAAAGACAGGGATCCAGAATCCTGGTTGATTCTGCTGGCCAGCTCTTTGGCGTCCATCTCTTCGTGCTCCATGAACTGGATCTTGCTGAACGTCTGCTGCAGGTACGCGTGTCTCCGGACGGGGACCGTCATCTTCTTCCCCTTATGCTTCTTGTACAGCAGCAACAAGTCGAGAACGTACTCTGCCCCGTACATTGGGTTCACCCTGCGATAGCCATACTGTATTTCCTTGAAATCTATGATCCTCCCCCGCGTCTTAGCATTGGCGTTGATCATTTCCATGACCTGCATAACGATGTCGTCCAACGCCTCCCGCTGAGACGAGTCCATTCCTCTCCGAGGGGGCTGCCCATCGGCACCCGAGTACAAGTATTTCCCTGTAAGGAACTCCCACTCCAAGATCTCCTCGCGGTGGCGGGGCTGGAATCGCATAAAGGAGGGCGGCATGCCCAGCTGCAGGTCTTCCTTGTGGACTTCCGTGTTGCTGTACTTGCTCATGAGGACGATCTCGCGGTGCAGCTGCACGGTGCGGTGGCGCAGCTCCGCTATCTTGCGGCTCAACATGTAGCTGTGGAGCCTGTACTGGTACGGGGGGTTCTTGTTGGGGTGCAGTGTGATGGCTCGGTGTATTTTGCTGTTCCTCAGGTCTCGGATGTAGCCTTTTTTGTTCTTCTCGTAGTTCTCATAGAACAGCTGCTGCATCTGGAAGAGAGAGAGAGAGAGAGAGAGGCAAAGTTACGGTCTCGGCAGCGCGGCCCCCATGAAAGTCGGCCCACGCAACGCAACCCTGCCAGGAGAGAATTCCTCCTCGCTCGTGGGGCCAGGAGGCTTTCTGAATAAGCTGTTCTGGGGTTTAGGCACAGGTTGTAGCAATCCCAGCTGCTATTCAAGGAAATTAAGAGGATTATTCATTGTAAACTGGTGAAAGAAACATCTACTGTGGATTTGGGATTAGTGCAGCCCGTTGTAGAGATATCACCGTCAGGCAAACAATCGAGCAGTAAGTCGACTGTAAGCTAATTTCTTCACAACCACACACCCACCACCAGGAGAAAACACCACAAAGTGCTAACTGCAAAACTCTCACTGTTTTTCTGCTTCCCATTGTTTTCATGGTAATAATAAAGAACAATAAGAAACAATGCCATGTATATACCAAGCAAGTCTGACAACACCATTTTTGTTACACCCAAATGCCATTTAGGCATTAAAAATCCACGTTTGGGCATTACAAATCCAGGCTGCTGAGTATTTTAGTGGAGATGCCAAATATGTTACCTCAAGTACTGCAGTACAAAGCTACAGCTGTCATTTTGAAATGCCAATAAAGTCCACCTGAGATTCCTGAAGTTCCCGAAGGCAGGTAACACAGGTTGTGTGTGTACACTAGAATAAAAACATCCTTATGGCACCTGCTATTTCAAAACCTGAAGATAGAGAGGCGAGATTAGATTTACAAGCCTTAGGAAAGCAGACAAACCAGCTTTACGGTTTTCAGGCAGTAGCTGATGTCATGAAAGACAAACCAGGATGATAGTGTGGAAAATAAGCTAGAAAAAGAGAAAGAGAGAGAAACAAACTCCTCGAAGCCAAAGGGATATAGCAGCTTAGCTGATGGAAATTTAAAAGGATCACGGGATGATTTTATGTCCCAGCACAAACATCATCAACCTGCTGGGGGAGCTGACACGGCACCTTCATCCAATATGGGACCCAATGATGCCACTGGCAGTGGATTTTGCTACAGGTAGCCCAGTCAATAAAGCACAAAGGGCTGGAAAGATTAACAAAGAACTGAACCGACAAAAAGAACCCGCGAGAACAGCTCGAATATGACGACAATTAAACGCAGCACTCAAAGGAAAAGCCCGGAACAGAAACCCTCCCTTTACCAGCTGCTCGGAGCCCGCCCAAGCCTGGGTTTATTAGGCCTTCGGTGAATTTATTCCCGTTATTGTGGACAGACAGCGAGTCTGGGACTAAACTCACACCTGGATGGAATTGCCACTACCTTAACCTGTCACTGCCGACACCGCGGGAGCGGACGGGGAGCGTGGATTTTGATCCCAAATAACGTAATTCATTGCAAAGGAGGGAGGGAGGGAGGGAGGAATTCCAGCCAGATTGAGAAAGAAAGGACATCTATTTCACGGGTCACCCCCCACCCCTTCTTTTCCTGCTCGAGTTCACCTTCGTCCCGCTCTCCCCCACGCGATCCCTGCTGCGTGCCGCTGTCTGGGAGCGATCCAGGCCCGAGGATGGATGGATGTGCACGGCAACGCAGCCAAAGGAGAACATCTTGGCCATGGCCCCTTGGCCGGCCTTGGATGAGCTGCCTGTCGAGATGCATAATATCCCTTTAGAAGTCAGGCAAGATTTAAACGAGCACCACGGGCAGAGGTTGGCTGGTCTAATCCTGCATTGGAGCAGAGCTATCCAAACTGAATGAACCTCTACTCTCCCAAGACGCATGTTTTTCCACTCACCCCAAGATGTTCTTCATTTCTACCTCAATATTGTTTTCTCTTTACTTTTTGGTCACTTTGAACCTGGCAGTTGCTGTGAAGGGCTCCAGGAGACCTCAAATCACACCCACTCAGGGTCACTCCTGGGAGCTCACATGGGAGGAACAAGATCAATCCAACACTGTAGGACCCACATGGATATTCCACTGACTCTACTGATCCATCCTCTCTAAAACTACACATATAGAGAACTAGAAGCACTAAATGCCCATGGCAATAATTTTACTGACCTTTTAACTACAACTGACGGCAGAGCCTTTCCCAGGAGTATTGTGACATTGGATAAAAATTCTTAAATCACGTCATTGTGCCACTAATATTTAAAGGAAAGTTGACAATAGGACTTAATTTCAAATCTTGTTTTGAATTTATAAGAAAACAGAATCAAGGCCATGCAGCCTGAACACATTTACTCCAGAACTGCTACCTAGGGCATTCTGAATTAGCTACAAGAGGAAACCATGAGGAGCAGGAAAGCTTTTATATTACACAACAAAGTTTTAATAGAATACTGATGGGCAGGAAAATGTTATGAAACTTCCCAACTGAAGCAAAGATAGGAACCCCTAGCATATGGTCTTAAATAAAATGAAGGGGCATATTTTTAAAGCTCTGTCTTGCTCCTCAGGAGTAACTTCTTAGGTAGACCGGTTAACTTTGGAACATCTAATGCTACATCTTTGCCTCTTCCAAAAACAAGCTTGCTTCGAAAACTGAACTGAAAACAAAACATATCTCAGCAAGACTTTCCTGGTGCTTCAACAGGAACCGAATCACTCATCAACAGCCCCCTCACTCCAGCCAAAAAGGTGACAACTGCCCCAACCCCACGCTCAGGCCAAGCCCGCGGTGCTGCTAAAGAGAAGCGCCACAACAGTCAGGCTTTTGTATAATCCCATTTTTCAGAAGAACGCCTTGCAAGGCTGGCACGTTCCGTGTTTTCCCTGTGAAGTCTCCCCCTCTCCTGCTGCATTCTGCAGGCTGCAGCAGGCACGGGATGTGCCAGCATCCCCGTCTGGGAGCCAGGGGACACTCCACACCAGTAGGAATCACAAAGGCTACGGAAGGGGTTAATAAATTCCCTATGGAGAGTACAAGGACTTACAAACTATTTTTTCAGAGTGCCATGAAGTGCTGTACACAAAGTCCAAGTGGCCAGAGGCCAACAGACCAATTTAACCCTTTGTGGGCCGAGGCACTGGTGGGCACTGACCCAGGGCCACAGGAGCCCTGGGATGCTCATGGGCTTTCCCTCACAGTAAGAAGTGGTTGTATTTTCTCATCCACATCTCCAGACTTGGAGGAAACAAGCAGTTCCCTCCGTGCCATTTGACAGCTCCACCAACACCAATGTGCTCAAATCACTAACGCGGTGCCAGCCCTCAGCACTGGGGTCAGTCACTGACAAGGGCAATGCCCAACTATCACAAATCACTGCCAATATGGTTCCTACTTTATTTGGGTTCAAAACACTATGCTAAATATTTTCTATTAGCACAAGCTTGCTTTTGGCTCCACTCAATACTGGAAAGCCGTAAGGAAGACCAAAAAAATCCTAATTAACTCTTGAGTACATCATTAATAGCAGCGTGGAAGAAAGTAATACCCGTAATTTATTTGCTCCTCCCCTGCAGCAGCCACTAAACATGCCCATGGGGAGCGACACGAGCCCAGGGCACGCACGTCTCCAACAGACATTACGTGCAAACCTCCCCATGTCCTGTGAGCTGGACTCTTGCAAACTCTTCTTTTAGTGAATTTGGTTTCTCTGTGATTCTTTCCAAGAAAAGGACCTTTCACGGATATTAATTTTGCAATGATTATATTCTAAGCATGCTTTATTCTAGTGCTGAGCACTGAGAGCGCAGGGATACAAAGAAGAGCTACTCTTTATTGACCACTATTTACTCTAGACCTGTTGAAGCCTTAAAAACCCTAATGTTCCCCAAACCATTAGAGACTGAATGTTTAAACTGTGGTACAGCTGTTGTGGGCACCGCTGGCTCATGTCCAAAAGACCAACTGAAAGGAGAGAGTGTTATGTTCTTCGTTTTAAATGAAGAAGTCTTTTGCAGGCCAAAAAAAAGTGTACTGGAGAAAATGGACTTTAAAAATAAGACCAGTTTATGCAGAAACTGGCCCGCAGCCACGGGATAGCCCCCGAGGGCTTTCTCTCACAGCTCCAGATTGTCCTACCAAAGCCCAGAAAACACAGCCCCGCAAGGCTCATGGAAAACGATCACGGACAAGACACGTCGGATGGCAGGTTTCGAAATGCCCCAGATGGGCTCTAAATGCAAAGCCAAGCTCATTCCAAGATGGTTGATGTCCTCTCTGCCGGGAGGGGATGCTCACACCATTTCCTCCTTGCTCCTCCTGCCAGAGACCCACCAGAGGTGGCACGAGGGGGCAGTTCCTCTGGGCTGCTCGATGTGAAATGAGAGATTGAGAGATTTTCTGCACCCACATCCCAAGCAACTGCAGGAAGCAACTGGAGCTGCACTAGCACAGCTTTGCCACTTTGCAGCAATTCAGTAGCTCACTAATTTTCTGATTTTTAACTTTCTTTACAGCTCAACTGTATTGCCAAGGGAAAGGAGCGGTGGGGCTCTGTTTGCTCCTCACATCCCTGTGGTGGAGGGGGAGACTGCAGGGATGCCCTGGATACAACTCCATGTATTCAGGGTTCTTTCTGTTTAAGTCCTGATACTTCATGTGCATAGAATGGGTGGGAATTTTAAGATTTCCTTGACAAATAAGTCAGCAACTGGATTATGAGGAGGAATCCTGCCATACAAACCCTCATCGGCTGCAGAGACACAGAAGGTAGTAAAGGCCTCTTCTTCAGCATATGCAGCAACTGCAGGTGTTGTGCCCATTTTTTGATTAACTTAAGAGAGTTTTTATGGAGGATTTCATATAATAAGTGTTGTTGACCTGATCTTTTTGTACTTGCTAAAAAAATAAATACGCATGCTATTTCACAGCTGGATTAATGAAGACACAACAGGGAACTCAGGTCTGGAGTTGAGAAAAGACAGCTGAACACTACCATGGCTGAAGTCATCCCTTCAGACAGTTATTATGGTGAAGACAAACACAGGGAAGTAATGGATAAACACTCATTTCCACTGAACTTGGCCACTCGTTCATGCCTGTAACCTCCCCAGTTGCCACTACAGGAAAGGATGCAGGAAACACCACTCGGCGCTGGGAGCTCAGACTTCCCTCTCAGCTGGCACGTGAGGCCCCGCGCTCTGGAGCACGGTGAAAGGATGTGAGTCCTCCGACAAGTCACTTCTCACACAGAGTTCATCTTGTTCTGCTGCTCCACGTTCGCTTTGTTTCATGAAGAGGGGCAGCCAGGACTCGAAATTTCCACGGCAGATTACTTGGGAAGCAGAGGCAGATCCAGCTGTGACCTCTGGGTGCAATAACTCCAGGCATGCTCTGAAGCAAGAAGTTTATTTTGTACAACACAAATGCCTCTTCTTATATGATCCTAAGAGAAGCAGTGCCGGCCCCACTCAAGAGCCTCCCAGTGCCTTCTGCACAGCTCTCCTCTCCTAAGTATTCCAGAAAGGAAGCCAAGTACTAGGGCAAGTTTCAAGCCCAGCAAACTCAAGGTCATTGAATTCCCAAGGAATCTGTGAACTAAGAGAGTTACTGCTGAAGTTCAAGCTTTTGTGAACCGTACCAAGTAGCTGTTTAATTAAACAACTGTTCTTCTCCCAATCCTTTCTTGTTTAAGCAAGTAGAAGAGCTTAAAAATTACTTATTCATTTACAGGTTTCCAAACCAAGTAGCCTTTTAAGTACTTCCAGCTTGGCAACAGAAAGAAGAAAACCTGCAAAAATGAATGGGTCTTCAAAACTGGCATTGTGTACCTCACCTCCGACCCTGAGCTTGACAATCTCATTACCCAAAACCTACACGTGGGAGCAGTCCAAGGCACTTGGGAACTGAGATCCTCCAGCTAAGGGCAGAGAGCTCCCCTCCTCCTGGCCCTGCATTAAACTGAGAGTCTTCCTCCTGGTCTAAAGCAGGACAGAGAAACCAGATAACACGGAATGCGCCAGCTGAGGATGTTTGGATTTAATTGTACAAACCTTAGGAGAGCTGGATGTGACTGCGAGGTTTGCTTCCAAAAGGTTCTGATTTGAAAGGAACAAAAACAAATAAAACACCACTAAATATTAACAAATGTTCTATGCTACGGCTGTTAAAGAATCAGAACACCATAGGTGCTAATGACTAATTGTCATTGTGATTGCCTGAGAAAGTCTTCTCAAAAGCTGTTTCTAGCATAATTTCCAAATTATGAGTCCTGGTGCAAACTGCTGCGCTGCACAAGGCCTGCCCTTGCTCAAGGCTTTGACCCATGGGGCAAATGATTCAGCTTTCCCTCTGTCCCACATCCAAACAAAACCAGGGATACAGTGACTCGCCTCTGATCTGTTCATTTAAAAGCCAGACTCGGGGGTGATGCCAAATTACTTGCCCACTGACTACACTGTCTCAGGATTTCTTTCCCTTGTTGTCAACTCCACACTTTTACCCTGCAGTACAGGCAGAGCACAAGAAAATTTGGTTTTCATTATGAATTTCAACAGGCCCGTGAAAGACAGAGCCGCAGCCTTGCAAGTCTGTGTCTGCTCTTTCTCATGCAAAGTGTTAAGATTCCAGAGGAGCAGCACATGACCCTTAGAGGGTAGTTTCTTGGAGATGATGAGCAGAACGCTTCTGACAGCCTGGGCAATATTCCTTTGGATGCTAAAAACGGAGTGAGAGGGATGCAGACTCCTCTGAGCAGGGACTACAGAAGAGAAGACCCCCTTCTGGACCGCTGTGTGATTTTTCACCATGTGTTTTCAAGAAGCAGCCATGTAATCATTTAGAAATACTTTCGTTCGTGGAATTCAAAGATTCCTATTTGGGAGCTACTTTCCACATCCAGTGGTTTCATAGGAGTTGAGAGCCATGATGGATGATGAGCCTCTTCAGTCCACTTGGCAAGGCCACTGCTTACAGGGGGGTGGAGAAGAAACCCTCTGCTTGGAGAAATTTCAGCTGCAGCCCAGGCAGTCACTCACCATCCCAACATCAAAAATCAAGCTGGAAGGGGACAGCAGGGATCCTGCATCACACACCGGGGCCCCAGGTCTCTGCCAACCCCAGATTCCACAGGAAGCCTGGGGGAAGGACTGGCTCCAGTGGATCTGTCTGCAGGATCCATCCCTTTTAGTCCTGCCCACCAGCACAGCTTCCTTTGGCTGCAGGATCCATCCCTTTTAGTCCTGCCCACCAGCACAGCTTCCTTTGGCTGCAGGATGTCCCGGGAACCCCCATCCCTGCGCAGGCACACAGAGCCCCACGTGGTGACAATGTCACAGGGACACCACCGAAGGACGGGACTGGAACAGCCACATCAGCACAAAGCTCTGAATCCCTCCTGAGCCTTTGCAGGAGATTACTGAGCAGTTAATTAAGTAAAGATGCAGCCTCACAACTGCAACTGTTCTCCCCTGCCTGTAAAAAGGTGGGGGTGTATTTTAAAAAACAGATTAATTTTCTGGAGGTTCATCACTTCCAGCTTAAGTAGAACCATTTTAGATGAGGAGGGACACAGCCCCCTTTTTCATGGCAACAGGCCATGCTGGCTGTTTGTGATTCCTTGTGAAGGCTTCTGTCAGGAATCCATGCTCTGGAAAGGGGCAAGAGGGATGCCGGGAATGCTGAATAAAACCCCCAAGCCAAGGCCAACTGCTGAACTTACTGTCAAAGCTGCCGCCCTTCAAACCTGGGTTGCCAGGATGGCCTCAAGGTGACAGAGCATCCTCGTAACAGCATTTATAAATCCATTTGCTTTGTGCTGCCCTAAGAACTGATGATAAAAGTGCCTTTTTTTTTTGCCAATTGCATCAGTATCAGCTCATGAAAACTGACAGAAATTTGGAAATATTTAAGATTTCTGATTTCTCTGCTAGCGAAGCCTCCTCCCAGCTGCCACCACAGCCCCTCCGTGGGTGCTGCTGCACTGTGCCTCTGCCAGGTGAGCAGCTGGAGGAAGGGATGTTGTTCAGGATGCACCCTTGAAACCTCAGCCCCTTCCACATTGGTGGTGGCCTGTCCCTTGGAGGTGGCAGCTGGGAGTGACACTTCACGCTGCTGGGGGTGTCGCAAACACAGGGCAAGCCAGCACTTAAATACACTGAGGGTGAGTTCACTCTGACCACTTGGCCTCCCTGGCTCAACACTCACGTCGTGGTGTTGCCTGGTTTGCAACAGCATGAGGGACCAGGTGATGGCGAACTGCTGGTGTGTCACCTGCATGGCACAGCCATCTCTCCTCCAGGCTTGGATTTCAGTGACTGCTTTTTCCAGGGTCATGCTGGATACATCCTTTGTTGGCCACTGCTGAGCCTGCGGGACACCCCTCCAAGGCACCCAGCAATGAAATGGGAACGTACTCCGTGATCCTCCGGCTGGCTCTCCTAAACCAAGCTGGATTTAAAATAATACCTCCTTTTATTCCTGTTGGTAGAAAATCAGCACCAGCGACGGAGCTCCTCACGAACTCCCACAGGGCTGGTGCCCAACACACTTTGTGACGCAGGCAGATGGTTTTCCGCCTCCTCCTCCACCAGCCCACCAGCTCCGGGCGGTTCTTCCTCTTCAGAATGGTTTTTCCAGCCAGAGCCACCATTTCTGGAGCTGGTTTGAAGACGGTCTCCAAGGGCCTGGCCTCCATCCCCAGCTCGTTTCCCACGGGGAGTGGGGCAGGATGACAGTTTCCAGGGCTCACCAAAGCAGCTGAGCATTGTTCTCAAGCGGGGGCATTGAACGCGTGCGCGTCTTTTGTTTTCCGCCAAAAGAATTGTTTAGTCATTGCTCCGAGGAGGGGAGGGAAATAAAATCGCAAAGCCTTGTTTTATGCGGAGAGGCCACATGTTTCAGTGAGCCCAGGAGGACCCAGAGCCGAGCCCTGGCCCCGGGATAACGTGGATTTCACAAGGCTGGGGCGGCAGTAACGCCGCTGCAGACGGAATTTCCACGGCGAGATGCCACGACTGCGCAAGTGCTTTCCTAGCGCTTGTATCGCTCCCAAAAGCCTGCCTGCTGTTCTGTGCCGAGGTGAAAAGCAAAATCTGCCCTTTGTCTCGTCACTGGAAAATGCACGCACACAATCCAGCAACGCCAAAACCATTCCAGGACGAGGCCTCTGCCTCAAAGAGCTCTGCCATCTAAATGATGTGCAATACACAGTAGCTTGGTTATAAAAGATACAGCTCCTTGATCATTGGACAATCAGCAAAGGTTTGCCCCCTGCTATCAGCCCTCTGATAATCTCTCCAGAATCTGACTTTCATGCCCTGTGATCCAAAATTCCCATAAACTGTGCATTAATAGCTCTAACGACAAGCTGAAGCACAAGGGATAATGTATTTTAAATTAGGCACTTTTTTGGAGGAAGCAGAGATTTACTAATGTAAACTGGAGCCCCATTTAGATAGGGCTGGCAGGGTGGGTGCAGCTTCAATACCCCAGAAGGAAGGGAAAAGGGATGAAAGCAGGGAAAAGCACGGCTGCATGTGCACAGGACCAACCCGTTTCTCTGCAGTTTCATATATGCTCTGAATTAGAAGAAAGGCAACAACTTTCTAGGCAGGCACAGTTTTTATTATCCTCCTGTCAGTGGAACAACTTTCTCATTATTAAAACGAGCTGTCAGGCAGACTGGCATTTCCCTCCGTGCCGGGTCCAAGCCGGCCCGTTCGTTCAAATATGGTTAAAGATTTCACATAGTGTTGCTGGCTAACTGTATATGGTCTGAGGTTTGCTGGAAGTTTGCTGTCTGGCACAGTCTGGAGAAACAACAGGCAGTGTTGCTCTGCAGTGCTCTGTAACCCGGTGCCTCTGGCATTACACACGGCCTGTCAGAGCGAGGGGTTCACCTCCACACGGGTGTTTAAGCCCTGCTGATGTTCACCATCCGTCCCCCAGCTCTGAAAAAAAGATATTTAACTGCTGCTTTTGTAATGCTCTCAATTCAAACAGGAGATGCGGATCCTGATAAATGCAGTTATGCTGAATGTCAATGAATTAGCCATTAGAAATGGAAAGGAAAAGAAATCTCACTGTCTCAAATACTCCCCAGCCTGGGAAAGGATTTGCTACTCACACAGCACACTGAACTCTCTTTTCCACGATGGCCACATGTACAAGGAGCTTTTCAGTCCCTTCATGGGGTTTTCTTTGTTCCTCTTGCTTCCAACCCGGAGGACACTTCGTCCTGCTGGCTGCCACCAACGTGCTGCAGGTGCAGTTTTGGGAGAGTGGACCTGGCTCCAAAACTTGTGCCCAGTACCTGCAGCCACCGTGGCTCAGTCCCTCCCTTCCCCAGCAGCCAGAACGCAGCCTGCAAGTCTCTGCCTGCACCCAACTGGGGTTCCCTTCCCCTTGACCACCACAGCCCCTCCAGATTTGGAACCCAGGCAGCTTGGAAGAATTATCCTTTTCCTTAGACTTTCCCATACCCCAGGGACAGTTCTTCACCCATCTGGGACACAGGGGCCATAGGAGATCTTCTGGGTGGGTCTGCCCGCTGGGTCACGGTCCCACTGCTTTGGGGAACCTCGTGGGTGCCCAACCCTGCTGAGCACCAAGGGAAAAGGCAGGGAGGGTGGAAAAGCCATTGCTGAGAAAGCAGAAGGAGCTTTAGCCAACAGATGGAGGAGGCCGCTGGAGTTTGCAGCTCCCTTCAACCAGACAGCAATGCCTTGTCTTCTTCTGACCCATTTTTAGTTGCTGATCAAGGACATTTCAGGGATTTGACTCATGAATAGCAAATGACTTGCGCTGGGTTTGCCAAAAAGCCTTCTCCTTGCTGCAGGAAGGCTGGGCTGCTTTGAAGTAGCTCCTGAACCAAGACAATTTACAGCCTGACAGCTTAAAGCTGCATTGAGCCGGGCCCTCGTGTCCTCGGGGGGTTATAAATCGCCGCGGTTCAGAGGCAGGCGGGCCCCGGCGCGGCAGGGCAGGGTGCATGGATGGGGACTGTGTTCCTCTGCTGTCCCACAAAGGCACGGCCACGAGGGAGCCAGAGCCCTTCAATGGGGCTTTCAGAGGGACACACAGCGCTACTTTCTGCCGCATTTTCCTCGGGACTCCTCGGATACACTTGTGTCACCTGAACTGCAGGTTGTTCCCGAGCGCCGCACGGTTTGGAGCTGGAGCTCATGCAAGGGCTCTGACGTGTGACCCAAGGGCAAAGAGGTGCTCCCAACTCAAAGCTTGTCAGCAGGCCTGGAAACCGCCCCCGAGGGCAAGTTCTTGGGAACAGGCTCAGCTGGAGGCAGAGGGATCCATGGCTGACTCAACCCTGGGGGCTGCACCTCATGTCAGAAAGCCAAGTGGGCACTGACATGCTGTCTGAGTCCTAAAACAGCAGCATTGATCAACACAGCTCATCCAGAGGCACCCCGAGAGCCCAGGCTGGGAGGAAGGTTCTTGCTCCACCTGAGGACGCGTGTCAAGGACATCCCCTACAGCAACAACCCGAGCTGGGATGCCAAATCCGCCGTTAGCAGGGCTTTCCTCTAGAGCCTACAGAAAGCTCTGCGTGTGCCCCCAGATTGTCACCCTCCCTTCATGGCTCTTGGGGGTTTCCCACCGGAGATCCGTCGGGACAGGCTCCAGGCAGCCGGGCTGTGCCTTCCATCCAGCCCTGCCCCTGCCGCCTTCGCCTCGTCTTGATGAGAACGTCAAAGTCAAATGCAACCCACCCATCCCAAACAGATGTGAGGAACCTGCCTGGCCCTCTTCAGCTGCCCTCTGAGGGTTGGCCTCCTGTCAAATGCCCGAGGGGATGCTTTTCTTTTTCATTTTCAAGGCAATGATAATGCCTTCAAAGGCGCTTTTTTTTCTGTTTGGAGACAGCAAATCTACACCTGGTCCAAGAGTGCTTCAATACACACCAGCAAATAAAAAAATCTCTGTCTCTGAGAGAGTCTGACCTCCTGACTCGCAAAATAATCATTTCCTCCCTTCACAGAAATATTAACAGCTAATTTAGTAGTGCCACAGGAACACAGGCTACAAATTGAGCCAAATCTGCTCAGCCTGCCATCCCTTCATTCAGCAAACTGTCAAAAGAGAACTTTTATCTTTTCCCTCTGCAATGACATTTGTTTCTACAGGTCTTTAAGCCAGAGTAATACTGAGCTGATCTCCTGTTCTCCATGGAAACAGCGCATCGTTGGATATTTCCCACAGATAACAAAAAGAGAGGAGCAAAGACAGAGGGAGAGTAGAAGGGAGAAGGCGAGGGACAGATCAGACCAGAGAAGGCAAACTTACATCAGAGCTGTGCTGTCTTACAGCACTTCTTAAGCAAGCAGCTCCTCTCGGGTACTTGCTGTCCTAAAAAAACCCCAACACGTCAGAGCAGCCTGTGTTGCGCAAAGATGAAAGATGGAAAGCATTATGCTAACCTGAAAACGTAGCTCGGGGGCCCTGGTGCATCACAGGCTGTTTAGTATTAGAATTACCCGGAGAAGCGCCGAAAAATGCATTGCAGGATATTGAAGAAATCTATATCCGGATATTAAAACTAGTGCTCAGTAAACTGCGAGGAGGGGCCGTCGCAACACGGTCAGACCACAAGCCTAACGAAGCCCAGGAAATAAAGCACCGCGGCTAATTGGGAGCACATTAAATCACATACAAGCCCCACTAAATCCATCAACTCGCTCCTCCACCACGATGACAAAACATGTGTGATTCACACAACGTGCTGCAGCGCTCGCTGCTTTACGCTGATTTTCAACAGCCTGGTCTTAAGGGCCGGCATTTCACACTCGGAGCATTTCTAAGAAAAAGGCTTTATGGCTGGAACTGAAGTGCTGTGGAACCTGAAGGCCCAGCACACTCAGTGTGCCTTCCCCTTACGCAAAGCACTGTCCTCTGGCATGGGGTGAGTGTCCTGTGGGTCCTGTGACCCACTGGGAGAGCAATGGCATTGTCTTGGCAGTGCTCAGCAGAGCGTTATTTGCAACCAGTCAAGAAGTAGAAAGAAAGAAAAGAAAGCCTTCCTGGCCCTGCAAGCCCAGCTTCCTGGGCTCCTCTTAGGTTGGGTTTTTAGGAGGTGTGCCCCTCCTATCCTCTTTGAATGGGAGAGAAACCATCCAACCCAGTAAACGTCAGCCTCTCTAGTCTGTCAAGGGATGAAGCAAAACAACTCTATGACATCAAAAAGCACACATCAAAACCCAACCCGACCCACAGCAGCTTTCTCATCTTCACCCTTCAGACACCGCCCACTGGTACTGAGATAGAAACTGCCCTGAAAGGACATTTCCCCGAGCCGGTGTGCCCTCTGGTTTTGCTCTGTGTGCCACAGGAGAGCAACCAGACAGGAATCAGGTGGCATGAGAAGGTGGGCGGTAACAAGGGCCGATGGCTCGCCCGAGGTGCCCACTGGAGCTCCATGAGCCCCAGGGGATCACACAGCTCTGCCACCGTAGGTAGGAATTGGGGCAATAAATTCCATCCCGGAAATCTCCTTAGAGGACAAGAGATATACTAACGATGGAAGAGCAGAAGACAGTATGCAGTGGTAGTTTATGGGAGTAGTTGAGACTGCTGTTAATAATTTGTACCCCAAACGCTGCAAAACGCCAGGAAGAGTGAACTGTGTGGACTCACCAGGAGGCAGGTTTGTGAGAGATGCACTAATTCACGTCACTGCTGGATCACATCACACCCAGATGTCAAATCCACTTCACTGGAGAGCTCGCCAGCTCTAGATTCGGGTTCTTTCTTCACTTCCAAGTTACAGAAACCATTACCCTGACATAATGGTTTAGGTTTTAATAGCATGAATCTTTTGGCCATAACCATGAAGAAAAAACAAAATAATAAGAATAATCTGTAAGCCTCAGTGGCAAACAAAAGAATGTAATCTTGATTCCCTTGCCCGCTAAATAATTATACTTACATCACACTAAAATAAAAATCTAAGTTTTGCTTTCTGTTATTAAAAATACAGGGAAGAGATCAAACTGTCCATATATATGGAATTATAAAACCGAGCCGTATATAACCCAGACCAAAGTATGTAATCAGAACATAACAAATGGAGTTTAATACTCAGAGGAAACCACAGCTCTGGAAGACATTTAAAGGAATATTTCCATTTTCCTAGGTACTATATCAGGTTCATGGCCAGACATTTTTGATTGCACTGTACTAAAAATACAGCCCCGGTTTTCAGAAGACAAAAATTTTCAAAGCATGACGAAATGTGAAAGGTAATTGCAAGGCACCGCTGAGCCATTTTATTGCATTATCTAACATCTTTAAAGAGCAGATTAGCTCACAGTGCAAACATTCTGGTTTCCCTGATGTTCGGAGTGCTGGCATGGACACAAGCAACAGGAAGAGCCATGCCTTAAGATGAGGGAGTGGTGCTGGGGAGCTCCTGGAGCAGCTCTCCTTGGTGAGCTCCTGGAGCAGCTCTGCTCAGTGAACTGCTGGAGCAGCTTTCCTCAGTGAGTTCCTGGAGCAGCTCTTCTTGGTGAGCTCCTGGAGCAGCTCTGCTCGGTGAGCTCCTGGAGCAGCTCTCCTTGGTGAGCTCCTGGAGCAGTTCTCCTCGGCGAGCTCCTGGAGCAGCTCTGCTCGGTGAGCTCCTGGAGCAGCTCTCCTTGGTGAGCTCCTGGAGCAGCTCTGCTCGGTGAGCTCCTGGAGCAGCTCTTCTTGGTGAGCTCCTGGAGCAGCTCTGCTCGGTGAGCTCCTGGAGCAGCTCTCCTTGGTGAGCTCCTGGAGCAGTTCTCCTCGGCGAGCTCCTGGAGCAGCTCTGCTCGGTGAGCTCCTGGAGCAGCTGTCCTTGGTGAGCTCCTGGAGCAGCTCTCCTTGGTGAGCTCCTGGAGCAGCTCTGCTCGGTGAGCTCCTGGAGCAGCTCTCCTTGGTGAGCTCCTGGAGCAGCTCTGCTCGGCATGACGAGCAACGCTTCCCATCTAAGACCAACAAGGAAGAGAGGGAGTCCCTGCGGAAAGGCAGCCCGGTGCGACACTGGGGGCAGCGTGTGATGCCTTGCCAAGCCCTCCTTTAGCAAAACTGAAAGAACCAGAGGTTTATCAGCACTGTGTGGGTCTCGCTGCCGACGTAAAACCGGCGGGGGGCCGGGATGAAAAGCTGCCAGGGCCAGCAGGAGCCCACACAGCACTCGCTGCTGGTCGAGAGCTGCCCCCTCCCTCAGCTTGCTTCACTTAACCATAACTTCTTATCTCCCCAGAAAGACAGTCCTAACTTTTTAATATTTTAAGAACTAAGGTTGTCCCAAATTAGAGACTCCTCTCTCAAGGAAAGTGAAAAAAGCACAGTTAGAAACAGCAGCTGTGGGTAGAACGGAAGGGACTCGCTACACCTGCAACAAATAACTCGCTCCGGTGGATTTATGCTACACAAATCCCTGTTTACCTCGGAAATCCGTATTTACAGTGGCTGCAGTTGCATTTTCCTTCTGCTCCGTCTGCCCTCCCACCTGCTCCAAGAGGGAGCCCTCCTGCAGCTGCTCCATTATTCCCAGCGATTCCCCATTCCCCTTCATTCTCTGGCTGGCTAGTCCAAGAAACAGCTCCAGTTATGGGACAAAAATCAAGGAGAAAGAACAACCACTAACCAAACTCTGCTTCCTCTGTGCGGCCAGGCTCAAAAATTACCAGCTCTGCTCCTACAGCACAGGGAAAACCTCTGTGGAAGCAGCACGTGGGTGGATCCAGCATGGCATGGGATGCAGGGAACGAGCAAGGAAAAGGGAGGAGAAACATCAAGGCCTTTAGTTAAAAGCAGGCAGCAGATGTACGTTGCCACCACCCAGCACACAACATTGCAGTTCCTGGCTCCACAAAAGTCAGTCTGAAGTCCAGTTTGAATCCTGAAGCCTGTCTGTGAGCAGCAACTTAAATGGAGGGTTTCAAACGTGATGTCCCAAAACTGAAGACTCGTTTGAGACAAGATTGAATGAATTGTGTTTTGAATGTTGTTTTTCTAAAACATGTACAGTCTCCCATAAAATCCAGTCAGAGAAACTACAGCTAGAATACGAGGTGTCAATGGTCAAGCATATCCTCATTAGAGGGTGGCCAAGTGATATTTATTTAAAGTGGTACGCACTATGAATTAAACATTTATTTTGTATCACCCAGTAAAATATCTGAACCTCATTTTGGCAGCTCTGCAAATTCTACCCCGACTGCGTTGATGACTGACTGTACTTCCTTTGACTTTCATGCAGTCTCTCTTCTCATTTTAAGAGAAAAACCTAAAAATCAAGAATGCAAAAAATGCAAACACTCGTATATCAGCCCACGGTATGCAAAAGGAGGACGAAAGCAGATCACCCCTCAAGACATCATCCTTATTAAGGTCGCAGATGGAATTACAGCATGATAATTAAAGTCTTCACAGACTTGGCAACCTCATCCTATGACTCTTCTAAAAGACCTGGGAACACAGACCTTCTGCTCCCACGTCAGTGGCCTGAACAGGGACCATATGAAACAAAATCTTGGAGATCTGACCATCACTTCCTTTTCCCTCTAAAGAGAGAATGAGCCTCACAGATTTTGGCGCCATCTCCCCTGCAGATCCTGCTGCCCAAGGTGTGACCATCCTGTGTAGACCAGAACCCTTAAATTCTCTTTATAGCTCATCACTTCACAATTGCTTTTATCTTGTTCCCCTTGTTGCCACCACTCACAGCTCTACGGTAATGAACTTCTATTTCAGAGCTTTGGAAGCTGTCTGCCGGGATCAGGGAAGATTGGATGGTGTTAAATGCATTTGTGGTAGCAAAAGACAGAGGAGATCAGAGGAGCACGGGGGCTTTGTTCTGAGAAGCTGCTGAGCATCTCTCACCAGACCAAGCCCCATGTAAAAAAAAAAAAAAAATCACCTTTTTTTTTTTAAGAGGTCGGGCTAGTTAGCCATGCTGAAAGTCTCTGCTGGTCACCAAAGCTGGTGTCAGGAATAATTCCCATCCCAGGATAGATGGGAGATTAAATCCTTCCCCCAGAGCCTCTCCTACTGCAACATGGGATATGCCTCTCTCTTAGGACCACTTAAGTATCTCTCACCTAATCAATCATCTGTCTGTGGCGACGATCAGGAATTAACCTCTCTCTCATCTCTCCGGGAAAAAAAATTGGATTAGGCTGAAATTCTTGAGTTAATACAGACATACCTGGGTGAAACTCAACAGCGCATGATGCACGTGAGACCAAAGGAGCAAAGTCCAGTGGGGGGAACATGACTAAGTGCTCTCCAAGCTACGACTCCAAATGCAAATCCGCCTGCTTTTCCCATCGCTTCCACTCCAGGCAGGAAAAGCGGATCCAGAGCCGTGGCTCCAAGGCTGCGGTGGATCCACACCAGCCGCGGTGGATCCGTACCAGCCATGGTGGATCCGTACCAGCCGCGGTGGATCCGTACCAGCCGCGGTGGATTCACACGAGCTGCACTAGATCCACACCAGCCGTGGTGGATCCACATGAACCGTGGTGGATCCGTACCACCCGTGGTGGATCCACACCAGCCACAGTGGATCCACACCAGCCGTGGTGGATCCGTACCAGCCACGGTGGATCCGTACCAGCCGTGGTGGATCCGTACCAGCGGCGGTGGATCCCCACCAGCCGTGGTGGATCCACACCAGCCACAGCACTGCACTGCCTCCCTCCCAGGCAGTGGGGAACATGAGCATCCAGTTTCCTAAGGAGCTGCCAGCTCCGGGTGCTGCACCTCGTGGAAAAGCCAAGTGCCAAACCCTGTGCCAAGCCCGGCACCAAACGCTGCCAGGAATCAGGCGAGGGCAGCCGCAGCCTCCCCACCGACGTGGACCTGCAGGGACACCGGACACCGGCATGGCCAGTCGCGCAGTTTACGCCGCTTTGGTAATGACCTGGGCTCGGAGCGAGCCAAGCCTCAGCCCCGGAGGAGAAGTATTGGAGAGCAGGAACGCCAAGCTGAGCTGCGGGCACAAAAAGTGACTTGGGATTAAGCAGCGTTTCGGTTTGCTTAGACTATTATCCTGGGTGGAGCACGGCAGCCGGGCCAGATATCCCTGAAAGGCACTTTGCCGTGCAGCACAGCCGGATCCTCCAAGTTTTGTCGGTGCTGGAGACCAAAAAACTCCCAGTTTGAGCCTAAAAGAGCAGCGGGGTGGGAACGCTGACTCAGGGGTTTAGCTTTTCCCCCCCACCCTATCCCACCACATCCCAGCAGAGCTACAAAGGTGCTGTGTTTTCCACACCCACAGCAAGGAACAAGGAATTTTTCTGGGCTCACCGAGACACTCAATGCATCTGCACAACGTGCCAAACCCCAGCAAACTGTCATTAGAACTCAGCCTGATTCACACCCAGAGAAAACCAGCACTCCCTGCCAACTCCTTCCCCCCTTGGAAGACCTGCCAGGGGCGTAGGATGATGCCCAAGCTGTGCTGAGAGGTGGGGAAGCTCAGCAGAGAGCGGGACGAGCCTCCCGGAATGGGAAGCAGCAGGTTCAGAACCACGGGAGGAAGGGAGAGGAAGGGATGAGAGAAGGAAGCAGATCACTGGCTGTGGCCAAAGCGATGCTCGTTATGGAGAAAGGACATGAAAGGCTTTACTTCAAGTGCCAACGTCAGTTCGGGGTATTCACAAGGATTCAAACAAGTCCCACCGGTGCAGAACAGCTGGGAGGAGCTTGGCATTGGTGTCATTTAATGGCTCCTTGATCACTGAAATCAAAAAGCAGCAGCGGATTGCGGAGAGTCCCCGGCCAGGCCCTGCAAAGGTCCCAGGACTGAAGAGCCAGTGCAGGAAAGCGCACTGAACTACGGAGGGGCAGCTTGGATTAAAGGGCTGTCGGAAAATAAACCCTCCGATAAGGGCAATTAATGCTATCCTAATTGTGTCTTTTCCCATACTCGCCACTATTCGTGCTGGCTGCCACGAAGGCAACTCCTCCTCCCAGGCAAAAATAAGAAGCTACAAGCGAGGTGGGGACTTTTAAAACACACTTCTGCCAATTTCTTTTCAATCCAGCGTACTGAATATAAGATATAAAAAACCACTGTGCAGCCTTTTGTTCTGGGATGTATTTTTGTTACTGGCAAACCCATTAGGCTTGAGGTTTTCTTATTTTATCTTTGCTTTCAGTTTTTTGGGGTGGGTTTTTTGTTGCCTTTTTTTTTTTGTAATCAAAATGGCAATAGTTTATTATATGCTTTGAGGTTTCCTGCACACAAAAAGAAAAAAAAAGGCTGTGCTACTATTCCTGTCTCTAATTCATCCCTTTCGCTTGCTCTGCTGTGGGCAAGACTTCAAATCATAACTAGCAATTTTGTCTGCCTCCTACTTACCAAAAATGACTGCTGCACCCACTGGTGATTCACAGCCACTGGTGATGCACACACGTTTGGTACCAGGACATCCATCTGAACCAGCAGATGCCCGGCAGCTCTGACTTCTGCTCATTAAAAACATGAAAGCAAGTCAGGCTAAAAAGTCTCCCCGATGAACTGGTGGAAAACACACATGAGCTTTCAAAGGGGTTTTAGGCTGACTAGTTGGAATAGCATTTTCAAGCCAAGAGGAGGATACTGGAGCCTTACACATCCTTGAGATACGTTATCTGAGATGTACCATTCCTTGTCAAAATGGATGTCTTCAAAGCCTGGATCTGCCTACTCCTAAGAAAGACACGGAGTGGGAGGGAAACCCTCCCTGCATCGGTGTATTTAAACAAAACTTCAGCTCCAGTCACCCAGGATGTCCCTCAACCTGTCTGGAAGCTCACCCTCCAGCTCAGCATCCCCCTCACACACACTGAGGTGCTGCCCAACACCGAGCTGGGTGTCCACCATCCACACAGTTATCTGCAGAAGGATGCGCTCATTTGCATCCCCAGAACAATGGAGAAATTAATGAAGATGACTGCGATTCACAGAGCCCTGTGTCTGCAGCAGTGGAAAGGTCAAACAAATTAATGCTCTGAATTCTGGGCAGAGATTTCAAGCTGGCTCTCTAACATTTGCGACACAAGGGAATAATTAGAAAACATCCATCAGCTCCATTTCCGCTGGAAAGCCCGTTGCTGTGAACATGGTGATGAGCTGTCCTCTGCAGAGCGAGATCTGCCGGCAGATTATGGTCAATTATTTCTCTCCTCAAGTATTTTCAACTCCCAAACACAGACTCGACTTCCTCCAGCTCTCAGATCTCACACCCGCCGACCACACACAATCCCCCTCGCGGGAAGAGCACCGAAACCCCCCCCCGAGCCAGCTGAGCCCCTGCGGGACAGCGAGGAGGGGGAAACGGTCCCTGCGGCGCACAAAAAAACCCAATTCTAGGTACTTTAAAAAAAACAAAAAATACAATTATCACAGGATTTCCACGCCGAACACACAGAACCCCCATCACCTCCCTCCTCTGGCCATGAAGTCATCTTCCAGCGCTCCGTCCTCTTTCAGGAGGAGCCATCCTGCTGAGCCCGGGGCATGTTTTTGGGCTGGGGGACAGGAGAAACGCAGACGCTGCAGTTTAAAAAGAACATTTTTATACGAGCTGTTCCATGTGAGAGTTTGTGCACCCACATGTTTCACTCCCCACAGAGCTGGCACAAGCTTATTTTTAGCAGACCAAACCAACCTGCCCCCACTGGGATGCAGAAGAG
Organism: Grallaria varia; assembly: GCA_013396735.1. Taxonomy (NCBI): domain Eukaryota; kingdom Metazoa; phylum Chordata; class Aves; order Passeriformes; family Formicariidae; genus Grallaria; species Grallaria varia. The sequence goes on along the minus strand of VWZG01000022.1, from coordinate 1,199,765 downwards.
ATCTGCTGGTTTGGCTCTGCCTTGGAACTCCAGGTTTTTTCACCTCACAGCTGAGGAGGAGACTGCCAGTTTCTGGGAATCTGGGAAGGGATCCTTAAACCTGTGCCATGTCCCCAGCTACACCGGGAGGACAGTGCCAGGAAAGATCCGAGGCAGGAGCCTCAGCAAAGGAGACAAAATCCCTGCTGTGCTGGTTTGGGCTGGGACACAGTTAATTTTCTTTATACGGGGCTGGATTTTGGATCTGTGCTAAACACGGTGCTGATAACACAGGGATTATATGGTTATTGAGCAGCAGTGCTTAGTCAAGGACTGTTCTGCTCCTCATCCCACCAGCGAGGAGGCTGGGGGGGCATAAGGAGCTGGGAGGGGACACAGCTGGGACAGCTGACCCCAAGTGACCCGAGGGATATGCCAGACCATATGGCATCATGCTGAGCACACGGAGCCGGGGGAAGGAGGAGGATGAGGGGATGTTTGCAGTGAAGGCATTTGTCTCCCCGGGTCACCGTCGGGCATGATGGAGCTCAGATTTCCCGGGGATGGCTGAACGCCCCTGTGATGGGAAGTGGGGAATGAATTCCTTGTTTTGCTTTGTTTGCTTGCATGGCTTTTACTTTCCCCATTAAACAGTCATTATTTCAGCCCTCCAGTTTTCTCACTTTTACCCTTCCAGTTCCCTCTCCCATCCCAGAAGAGGGGAGTGAGCCAGTGGCTGTGTGGGGCTGGGGCTAAACCACGACGCCTGGCAAGGAGAAAGGCATGATCTGAACAGATGATTTAATATCAAAGTCTCTTCTGACCCACAAGAGCTCCCAGAGAGAAATCACAGGGGAAAAAAGAGAGGAGAAGCCCATGTGAAGGATTTCCCCACCGTGTTGCTGCCGTGCAGGCAGTGATGGGACAGGTGAACCTGCTCATTGCATGGCTGTGCTCTCCTTTCCATGGGCTCTGTGTGTCAGTCCTGAGCTTGCACTGGACCAGCTTCTCCAGTGATGCCCCTTATTGCCCCATTTGAGCAACTTGGTCCAGTGGAAGGTGCCCCAAGTCCATGGTAGTGGCTTTGGAACTACACGGTCTTTATGGTCCCTTCCAGCCCAAACCCTTCTATGATTCAATGCACTGAACTTGCTTTCCAGCTATGAGAGACACAGGGATGAGCAGCAGAGTCCCACTTGGAGCATCAAGCAGCACACAGGTCCAGACCTACTTGGATCCAGGACTGCCGAGAATGGTCACCTCCACTCTGCACCATTCCTATGCTGAAATGGTCACTCTTAAGCCCACTGAACTCACCCCCTGGCCCAGGAAAGCTCACAGCCAATGTGTATTTTTTTTATTTTAGCTGCCAAGGCTAATATTGATATCTGGCCATAATCCTTCCTAACCCCACGGAGAGCTCTGGCAGATCAGCACGTTGCAGCAAACAGGGTTTAGGGGTTAATGGGAGCTCCATAACAAACTTGCCCTTGGAAGCTTTAAAACGTGTTTCTTTTCAAATGCTGTGATGACATTCCCCACCATGCCATGCTCTTTCCATGCTGTCCATGCCAGCAGCCAGCTGCTGCACTGCCCTTGTCCTACTTTCCCAGCTTGCATTTGTGTCCCTTTTCTCCCAAAATTTGTCTTTTTAATTTAATTCAAAATGTTTGTAAGTGCCAGGTTTGCTGAAGCTCCATTACCTAGAAATGGCACGAAAAGGAAAAAAAAAACAAAAAAACCCAGACTTTTCTGCTTTTGGATATAAAAATGTTTTGGCTGCCAAAGAAAAGAAGGAGTTACACCCATATAAAGCTTTCACTTAGGAAGAATTAATACAGCCAACTGCTTTTGGATGGACTGCCGGATAACTACAGCATAAAAACCAAAAAAGAAATAAACAAAAAGAGTCCCAAGCCCTGTCCTCTCCCATTAGACTCACTCCAGCTTCCAGCTTCAACTGGGTCCCTGTTGGGAGGGAAATCCTCCGTCACCTCTGTCTAGACTACTCACCTGAGTTTTTCCTGGAAGAAGTGCTGAGATGCACCTTCCAGGACCATAAACCTTTCAAACCACACATCTAGAACACACATACAAGCTGTATTTTATACACTTGCCATATTTTATAGACGTGCCTCTAGCATCGACCCTGGTGAGATCCCCTGCTATGCTATTTCCTTGCTGACCACCAATTCAAACATTCCCACCCACAAAATGCTTCAGAAAAATGCCCCTTTAAAACAGACATTGCCTGTGCAATTCCTAGCATGACTTACTCTACATCCTATAGGATTCTGGCCTGATCCCTGTCACCTCCCACAGAGCCAGTTAAGCTGAAGATCTGTCCAGAAGGACACGTAATCTTCCATATAACACTGCTGAACACAGAGTCAAACCATCACAGCTGAACTCCCCGCCTGGGTAACCGGAGACTTTATTCCTCTATTGTCCAACTGCTGATTTCATTACAGACTCTATGAATTCTCTCTTTTAAATTCCCTGACACTCATTAGCAATAATTAAGCAATGATGACCCAGAAGACAGAAATAAGAGGTTAAGCAGAAGGGAGTGACTTTTTTTCCTCCCCTTTTAACGAGTCCAACGTTCATACTCATGAGTCAAAATTTTCACAACTGTCCAGCAAAACTGCGTGTCAGGGGACGAGAAAGCCTGGAGGAATCAGGGGGGTTTGTCCCCCCTTGGGTGCAATGCTGAGCGCACATCCCATTATCCTGTTTGTGGCTGTGCTACGTAAGAGGATCTGCTTCAACATCCCCCCTTCTGTTGACTCACAGCACAACAGGGACACGTTGTTTTGCTGCCTCGACACAAGCGACTTGCCTTCGAGCGGGACAGGCTGCCAGAGGGGCTGCCAGGCTGGATTTCATTACTCATTTCACAGACCCTCCTTCCTGCAGCGCTGACATCCCTCCCCTGGGCACCGCAGAGGGTTCTGTGCTTTCTCCTGTCACCTGCTCCCCAGAAACACAGCAAAGGGCATTTTAACATGGACTAGATCAGCCACCCAACCCTCTCCTCTGGACAAAGTGGGGAGAGATAAGACAACTCTCTGTATGGATGTAACTCTCTCCAACCATCTCTTTAGCAACATGAGCTGAAGGAAACACATTAAAATGCATCATGTGCAATTAAAAGCGTGCTGGCTCGAATTTTTCCACTGAAAAATAATAAAAAATTCAGCTCCTGACTACGTATCCTTTCCATCCTCCCCGATTCGGAAGTTTCAAATTCTGAATAATCATTACTCTGAATAATTCGCCCACAGGCACAACCCTGGGACTCCTCACAAACTAGGACATCTCAACCTTATTCAAAATTCCCAAGCGCTGCTCTCACTTGCTTATCAAATGTCTGACTCCGGCAGCAGTGGAGACGACCAGTCTCTGCGCTGGTGGCTCAAGTATCGCACGCTCTTGCTCAATTTTGTCCCGGGCTGTGTGGGGTTTTTTTTGGTTTGGGTTTGCGGTTTTTTTTTTTGCTGGTTTCCTTCAAAAAAAAAGAAAAAAAAAGGCCAGCAGCTGTTGCAGCAGACAGCTCCCGGATTTCCCTCGATGTGCGTCAGCGGGACGACGCGCGCTCCTTCCCAATCTGGCGGCCACCCTTCAGACAGAGGGAAGCGAGGCCCGTGGTCATATCTAAGCTACTGAACATCTTGGACATGGGCTGCAAAGCGAGCCAGACAGACGGCTTGCCGTGCCTGCGCTTTCTAAAAATGAATCATGAGAAGCCGCGACAGGGGATGGAAGGGTTTGAGCCAGGCACTCAAAAACGAGCCAGAGCAGAACAGCACTGCCAACGTTGCTCCACTGTGTCATTTCACATTTGGGAAGGTCTTTACAAGCATTTGCAGAGCCTTAAATTAAGCCATTAGCACCAGACTGGACAGCGTGTAGACATTCACGGCCACTGCTCAGCGTGGTGAGTCTCCAAGCTCTGCCTTCCCACAGTCACATTCTCCTTAGTGCCTTTAACAGCTTCACCTTTAATTAAGGCAAGATGTACAGTAACTCTGCATCCTCTTCCCTCCCCAAAAATTAAGGTCAGCTTATCAGGTTCCCACTGAAAACCCAAGACACACCCAAGAGCCCAAGAGGCCACGGAAAGCAGTGGCAATGCTACAAAAGAGATTTACACATCTTTGCTGGGAAATGTCAAGAGCAGCAGTATCTCCGTTCCGGGCCCACTGCTTCCCGCAGACTATGACAAAATCCCACTGAAGTCCACAAAAATTTGTCATATCCTGCGAGGGAAGAGTTTAGCCCACGAGGCAGAAGGGGAGATGGAGCTGTCGGTCTGTCCTGATGAGGTGCAGCTGACCCAGGAAAGCAGCCAGAGCCCAGATATCCTGCCATCAGCTGAGAAACCCCAAAGGAAACTATTCTGCCCCAAGCAACATTCTGACAGGGCAAAACCACATCCTTAGCAGGCACCTTCTCAGCCACGGGCATTGCTGGCGTGCTGAGAAATGTGACAGGAGTTAACCTAAAAACCTGCCAGGTGTTGACCTGACACACTCAGGAGCCTTTGCCCAGCAGCAGTCAGAGGCTCAAACTAAACATCCCCCGCGAGCCAGGAATTTTTGCCACCACCACCACGGAGTATCTACATTGCATGTGACAACAAGAGCTGTTTCACTTCCTCGCCACCTCCTGCCTAAAAATTCAGCCCAAACAACAGCATCTCCTAAAGCCATCCCCAAAGCAGGCGAGCCCAGAGAAGGTGTCTTGCTTCCACCCCTCACACACCAGCTCCTACTTGACATTCCTTCAGATCATGGCTAAAAAATCCATCCCACCTACCCCCAAAAGGCTCACCACCACAATTCAGGTTTGAACAAAATGCAACATTAAACCCGCCCCGACCAGAGGCACATTAAATAGGTGCAAGTGGCCAAACTTGTAGGCGATTTGGCCATGCCATGACAACCCAGATGTTCCCTGTCCGTGCCTCCTTCCCTCCCACCTCCCCACGGCATTAGTCACTCAGAAGACATCAGAACAAAGCCACATTCAGGCTCCCAGATCAGGTTTTGTTTGCTTCAAGACCACAGTGGTAGACAGCTGTTGCACATTTTACCCTGAGGTCTGAGCAAGCTCCTCACAAGGTCCATGAAGCTGTGATGAGGAAGGACCTCGGCCCAAACTCCTGCTGGAAGTAGGGCTACTGGCACAGCTTTGAACCCCAGGAGCTTCACTGCGTGGCCACTGCTCCTTGTACCATCAGGCATTCCCGAAGAGTTTGGTTCTGTCACCTTCATATCTGTCCCTCAAACAGTTGTAGGTGGCCGTGAGATCAACTTGCAGCTTTGACACCAGAGGAAACAACTCCAGCTTCCTCACCTCCTCCCTGAAGGACATCTGGGACTGATGGGTCTCTGGCCATCTCGGTGGCCATCTGCTCAACCCTCTGCAATTTCTCCACGACCTTTTTGAGCTGAGGGGATAATATTTTAGATGTATCTCATCTCAAGCAGAGGTGGTATGAACTTCCCTCATCCTGTCAGCCAGGCTTCCAGTGTAGATAATAATAAATGAGAACAGTTTGATTCAAAATACATTTTTTGTATGATCTCCCCTCTACCTTTCCTCAGCCTGAAGGACCCACGCACACATTAAATCCCCAGTGATGTCCTGTGACACCAGACTGAAGCATTTCTCCTCTGCCACCTGCTTTCCTTATTTAAAAAGTGATAAATGTGCACACAGACACATGCATAAAAATCCAGGTAACACAGCACTTCCCTGCCTTGAAGGTGAAGGTAACATGAAGTTTGTTGGGAGGCAGCCACTAGAAATGCAAAAGTAACATGACAATATCAGCAAGTGCCTTGCACTGAACCAGTGTTGTTTCTTCCTTAAAGCTGACTGTAAGGGTATTAAATATATTTAAAGCCTAAGGGTTATAAACAATTCAATTTGGAACAATTTTAAGACTATATACAAATTGACCTTTATGCAATCAGAGAAAAAGCAGGGCAGTTTAATCCATAATGGTTTTTCCCCCCTATAAACAGGCATTTAATCAACAGAAGACAAAACATGGCATCCTGGAAAACCACTGGAATCAGATTTGGCAAGCAAAGCCCTCATTTTCTGCATTAATTTAGGAAAAGAAAGGAAAGAAAGATCTGGACTTCTTTCAGAACAGTTGTTCACCTTCAGGGGGATGTAAAGAGCTGCTGTTCCTTCTCACACCCTCTTTTGCACAGCAGCACAACCAGCCCCTTTGCTCTCATGGGCTACTTCACCTGCCAAGAAGGGGCAACCCCCAAAACCAAAACAGGGGAGGGTTGGGGCTTTTTGGGGTTTCCTTTTAGTAATTCACAGGTCAAGTCAAGGTGCACGGAGAGGAAGCAGAGTCAAAGTCACTGTACACTCCACCAGGGTCACAATCTCAGGATCTATCAGGCTAGAAGGGACCACGGTGGCCACCTGGGCCAACCTCCCCCCTAGAGCAGGTTCACTGCTCAGCTTCATCCCGTGCCACATCCCAGCTCAGCCCTTCCAGCTGATGTCCCACCAAGGCGTGTTGAGCAGAGGAGCAGAGTGCAGTGGGACGCAGGGATCAGTCCTCCTGAAAGAGCAGGGGACACACGGCTGGAGAGGACAGACAAAAGAAGGGGTGGAGGTGGGGAGCACACACCTCTCCCTCCTCCGCGATGCGGAGCTGCCTGTCTGTCCTTCCCTGCAGCTTCTCCAATGCTCTTCCAAGCAGGCTGGGTTCCAAGTCTGGCCATGCTGAGAGCTGTAGGTCTGTACCCTGCCATCCTGGCACCCATCCTGGCACCCATCCTGCCTTCCAGGGAGGGGGCACCGAGCTGGGAAAGCTCAAGCACCGAAGGCAAAACCCCGGTGCCAGCCCCACACCACCAGTCCCCGGGCAGCGAGCGTGCTGCCCCGTGAGCGTGCACTGCATGTGCGCCACAGGGATGTGTTTTCACCCCAAGCTCACCCCGGTGCCCCCAGGATGTCCCCTCTAAGGGCTCCCCTGCACCAGGGCCAGGCACCAACCACCACATCTCCCTGCGAGTGCTTTGTTCTCCTTTATAGCTTCTTGGACCGGCAGCTGTTTAAACTTCTTTTTTAACCCCCCCTTTTTTAACAAGAAAAGGAAGATGCTGACAGTGCGAGTGACCACCCAGGCTTTCAAAGCACTGCAGGAGGCCAAGAAGAAAAGTCACCCATCAAGCTGCTTGTTATCCCGATGTCTCTTTAGAGCAGAGGCAGTTCCCACAACCAGCCCTATTTACTGCAGGCTGTAATTTGGCCTGGGTGGCAGGACAAACTCCTGGATACTGCTCTGGTTGCACATGAATGCATTTGAGGCAATATTTAAAAGGAATGAAGACAGGGTTTGGGTCTCTCCCCTGCAAACGTTCCACGTCCATGCGCTGACCGTCATTTCAATGGGCTCACATGACGTGCGTCAGCACAGAACGTGCAAATGCCCAGCCTGATTGGGAAAAACTGTGCATGCTATGGGGCTCAGGGAGTGACAGTGCCTCAGCCTCTGTCCCAACACCACAAGCCCCACGAACAAGAGCAGTGTGACTTGGCAAGAGCAGGGATGACTGAGCAAGGCGACACGTACAAGGAAGGCAAAGGTTCCAATCTCTTCTGAAAATCTGTGCCCCAGTAAGCCAATGACAGGGAACATATGGCTCGCAGCCATATTATTCGTTCTAGTTTATTATGCATAGCACAATACAGACAGCAACAGGCGCGTGTCAAGATGTGGCCTGTTAAATGTGTTGAAAACTTTTACTGGGCCAGTAGCAATGAAAAGGTTCCCTACCCTTGTATTACACAGATAGAGGTTTACCGCACGCAGCCCCAACGTGAACGCATTGCCCAACTTGCAGCCAACAGCCCCAAGTCTCAAATGTTTTATGAGCAAGACACTTGGACTCCTCCTCTTCGGTAACTGCGAGCAACTGCAACTGGAGTTGCGTCCCCACATCCAACGAGCAACGGCCAGTTGCACAAGGATTGCAAAAGGGTTGCGTTCTCCAGTGGTTACCAAACGGCAAACTCCAGCACAAAGGCCACTTAAGAAGCTTCAGTAAGTGGAAGAGAATGAGTCAGACCAGGAGGGACCTCTAGAAATCAAGTCCCCCCACCCTGCTCAAAGGAGGGTGGTTCAAGCTGGACTCTGTCCAGCTGGGTGTTGACTGTCTCCAAGGATGGAGACATCTCTTCCCAGCCCCTCTGGACACACAGTTCCCATGTCTGACCACACTTGAAGCAACAAAGTTCTATCTTACATTTAAATGTAATTTCCTCAATGCCAGTTTGGCCCCCCTGCCTCTCACCCAGACTCTGAGCACCCCTGAGAAAAGGCTGGATCCATCCTCCACATGTTGATGAGATCCCCCCTAGTTCTCCTTTCTCCAGGCTGGGCAGCCCCAGCTCTCTCCACTTCTCCCCATGCACCAGATGTCCCAGTCCTCTCATGCCTTTCTCAAGGTGTGATACTGGACTCCAGCGTGTCTGTGTCTCGCTCGTACTGGGGAGCTCAGCACTGGACCCAGCACTCCAGATGTGCCTCCCCAGGGCTGAGCAGAGGGAAAGGCCTACCTCGCTCAGACCTCCTGGCAATCCTCTGCCCAACACATCCCAGGATGCTTCCCTATCTTTGGCCAAGGACACGTTGATGTCCCCCGTGGAACGCTGAGCCCACCAGGACGCCACACCCTGTCTGCGGCGCTGCCGCCAGCCAGCCAGACCCCTGGTACCTGTGTCAACTCAGGGGAGTTACAAGACTTCTTTCACACCTACAAGACTTCTTTCACGTCAAATCCCCCCACCCTGGTCCGTATTTGCCCTCACGTAGCCAGAAAATCCAAAGGCAAACAGCTGACTCACCAAACACGTGGCAAACCCCCAAGCCTGCCCAGAGCCTCCCCCACTGCACCGAGCTGGCAGCAAAGGCCACCAGGGCAGACACCTGAAAGGTCCTCTCCTTGGGGTGAGATGAAGTTGAGGTCAGATATGGATCAGAAAATCAGCCTAACCTTGGCAATCGGTGTAATGTTTTAATGGGTGTAATTAAAAGCACTCTGAGCCATTGAAGGAAGAGCATGTGGGGAAATAACACTGCAAAACAACACGTAATGACAGTGTTAGCACAGCAATTACTGCTCCCAGGTTTAAAAGCCAACAGGAAGGTAACAAAGAGTGAACCAGTCAAATCAAAGCTTGAGACAGCACATCAAAAAAAACTCCCTCAAACAACCTTAGAATTATCTCACTTCAAATTTGCATTCTCACTCCTGGAGAAGATGATTACAACCTTTTGATCTCTGAAAGCAAGACAAATTATATTATCACGATTAAAAATTCAGGTCCTTCTGTTGCACTGGTAAGTAGGACACACGCAGGGTATAGAGCGGTGCTGGCGCCTGTGACAAAGGACCACAGCAGCATTTCTGTCCTGAGACATCTCTATTTCTAGACACAAAAGAGTTAAAATCATAAGCTGCCATGACTTCAGGGACGCTCAGCTCCTTCACCCAGACTGCAGAGCACCAGCTGACCAAGGCAGGACAGTCAAGAGCAGCTCTACCAGAACTGCACACACCCCTGATTTGATTTCTAGCAGCACGTGTAACAAAATTAAAAGGGGAGAGGGGAAATCAAGCTAATTTTAGCAAAACCTAACTGGGAAGGGAAACCAACCAAACTACCCCATCTCTCTTTTTCCTTTCAATAAAAGCTCCCCCTTGTCAAAGCCTTAACATCTTGTAAGCGCACGCCAGCAAATCCATTTAAAGCTGAAACACAGAATTTTGTTCTTCTGCGACCACACAGCAGAAGAGATCATTCTTCCTTTGTCATGCTGGAAGGATTTGGGCTGAAAACTAGCAAGAACCAAATTTTAAAGCTGGGTCACTACTTCCCCCAACCTTTTCATTCTGGTAGGGTCTTGCCAGCAACCTTCAGTGAGTCAAAGGGGATCAGGGAGAGGTTCAGGAGCAGCACAGTGAGAAAACTACAAGTGTTACCTTTAATAATTACCACGAAAGACTTTCATGACGTTACCATAGGAATTAATCCTCATATTAATATTTAAAGCATGAACAAAGCAAGGACTCTGGAAAACACGATGGGGGGAAAGCGGTAGCAGTTCACCACTGCAATGCACTGATCGTAACTTAAGGGACCAAAAAAGACATCTGGAGACCCCAAAGGAAACTGCTGTGTGGGTAACAGGGCGAGCTCAAAACCAGAGCCACTTTCTTGCCTTCTCATCTCCTTCAGTAGCCAAACCTGCCCAGACTTTTTACAAGCCTCCAGAACCCAACTCCTTTCTGTACAGCTTGTTGGAAACACACGCCAGCAACACTGAGCCCTCCTGAGCAAACCACATCAATTACGAGGCAACGAGACACGACGAAGGGAGCTCTTTCCAAACGCTGCAGGGCTGTTCGAGGAAAGACAAAGTCTGGCACCGCACCAAGACCTAAAAAAAAGGAGGAAGGCGTCGGAGCAAATGTAAAACCGTAGCTTAAAAAGGGTAGAAATATCCCCCTTGCCCTTCGGAGCAAGGCTGAAGGGCCCCTTCTGAAAGCAAGGTGGGTGAACCCCGAAGAGCGGCGGCGGGCGGAGGATGAGGCAGGGCTGAGGAAACGCGGCCTGGCCGGGGCGCAGGAGGAGCTGCAGCCCCTGCCCTCAGCCGCCTCCCCACCTCACTCAGCCCCTGCC
>VWZG01000022.1:1146595-1188756 GCA_013396735.1 Grallaria varia | reverse complement strand
CCCGCTCAGCCCCTGCCTTCAGCCGCCCCGCTCAGCTCCTGCCCTCGGCCGCCACCCCCGAACCCTGCCCTCGGCCGCCTCACTCAGCCCCTGCCCTCAGCCGCCTCTCCACCTCACTCAGCCCCTGCCCTCGGCCGCCTCCCCGCCTCCCCCGGGCCCTGCCTCACTCGGCCCCCTTCTCAGCCAGGCGGCTGCAGACGGCGGGGAGCAGACCCCGCTGGCCGTGGCGTTACGGGGCCCAGCCCGGCAGCCCTGCCCCGCAGCCGGGCGGGGACAGCCGCGGAAGGGGAGGCTCCGCGGAGAGCCCCGAGCCCCTTCCAGCGCCTACAGGGGGGTCTGACAAACACACCGAGTGACAGGACACAGGGAACGGCTTCAGGATGACAGAGGGCACGGTGAGATTTGGTATTAAGAAGGAATTGCTGGCTGGGAGGGTGGGCAGACCCTGGCACAGGGTGCCCAGAGCAGCTGTGGCTGCCCCTGGATCCCTGGAAGTGTCCAAGGCCAGGCGGGACGGGGCTTGGAGCCACCTGGGATAGTGGAAGGTGCCCTTGCCCCTGGGTTGGAAGGGGATGATCTTTAAAGTCCCTTTCAACCCAACCCAGTGTATGATTCCATGACAGCTTTTAATAGAACAAAATCCCATGTAAGTGCTGACACGTGGCAATTGTACAAAACTACGGGTCAGGCAAGATGCACAACCACCAGAAAGGTGGGGGTTTAGACTAAGTCTCCCTTAAAACCCCATTATTTCAAGAGAACTTGGAGATTTCAACACCACTCCACGCAGGGACTCTGATCTTCAGTCTCCTTTTCCTTGCCAATTTTCCTCAGTCCTTTGTGATGGTTTTGTTTTGTTTTGTTTTGTTTTTTTTTTTTTTTTTTTTTTTTGGTTTTTTTACAAAAGGAAACTCTACACCAAATGCTGCATTTCTAAACATTACACATTTATTCCCCACTCTACTAGTCTGTTAAAAGGCTTCTTCCACATTCATTCTCAAACCATTTTAAACATTTGGAATACCTCCCATGTAGGGGAAGAGCACAGAGCTCCTGGCCCCTGCACAGACAGCTCAGAAGTGGAAAAATCCTTTCAGCAGCCATTTAGGTATTCAAGAACAGCCCAGGGAGCAGAAGACCTTATTCCCTTCAGCTCATAACAGAAGGTGAATATTTCCTCTTCCCTGGCATGTTTGAAACAATCTGAATTCTGGAGCTGTAAGTGGCTTTGAGAGGTGAAAGCAGCTCACTCGAGAGAAGAAATAAGACATTTAGCTCTTAATGGAGGTAAGTGCATGTAAATCAGATAACGTGGTTAAAGTGAATTATTGAATTCTCCAAAACCTCATGTTGCAGAATACTGCAAAGAAATTTAGGGGAGCATGCATGGAAAAGACAGGAAGAGTAACAGCTAATAAGAGATCTCTCCAGTTCCAATTTCCTAAAGCTGATGCCCTGAGTACTGCTACAACAGCAAAAANTTTTTTTTTTTTGCCCTTTCCCTGTTAGCAACAGCTATAAATGTCATCAACAGCACCAGCAGGAAACCTCCACAGAGGGTAGGATGTGAAGAAATGAGATGCTTGCTAGTTTTAGAAACCATTAAATTTGCCATTTCCACTGAACTCCTACAGTCCCTTCTTCCTGAGAAGTTCAGGGACTCAAAAAATTACAAAAAGCCATCCTGGCAGAAAGAGAAAGTGGCTCTGCAGTGGAGAGTGTGATAGTCCTACCCATCTGCTGAGGAGCCTTCCCAGCCTGGTGGCATCACAACCGGCCACTGTGGGCAGAGGGAGAGGCCAAAACCCTCCGGGTCAAGAGGTTCAGGAACTGAAGACTAGATCCTCTGTTTTCTTTAAAAAAAATACAAGATGATTTCAAGGGAAAGGTCTCATGCATGGTCCAAAGGACTCTGCTCTCAAGCTCCCGTGAAAAATCTCCCTCCTCTGTCTTAAACGCCTAAGAGGAAGGAGCATTTTTTTTTGAGAAATGTTATTTTCTACCTACAAACAAATATTCAGCACCACTGAATTCAGGCCACTAAGTTATTATTTTCCTCAGAGATATTGGATAAGTTTATAAACCCTTTATATTTAACCTGCAAGCTTGTGTGGAATTGGAAGCCAATGGGACAGAAGTGCCTGTGAATTTAGACAGTGCTCCTTTAGGGTTTGGGGACTTACCAGATCAACCACGTACGGAGAATTATAACGAAACCTGATTCTAGCAAATGCTTTTTGGAGGACAAACCTACTGCTGGAAAACAGCAGCACTATAGAGAGAACTGCACAGGCAGCACGAGGAAAGTCCAGCGCCTGCAGCTCCTCTGAATTGCTGCACTCGTGGGGTGTTTTCCCCTGGCAGTGGGATGGCATCACCCAGGCTGACTTGAAACGCCTCGCCTCGGGTACCAGGTGCACGTTTACTCCGGGGAGAAAGTTCCAGCAAGTGTTTCTTCCACCCTCCTACTCGGGCCCTGCTTTCCCACCGCCCTGCAGACACCCACAGGAACCACCGTCTGTGTGCCTGGAGCAACCCAAATGAAGGGGGAAAGGGAGGTCTCCCAATGGGCTGCCAAAGACTCAGAACAATTTTTAAAAGCAGCAATGGCCACTGAAAAGCAGAGCACGGGGCGCTCAAAGGACAGAGCTCCACAAACACCAGGTAGCCAGACCCAGTTAACACAAGCCTTTGTTCAGCTGGTCAAAAAGAAAAGTAATTTAAAAAAAGATCAGCTGAGCTGTCTCATGTACCACGGATTCTGGTACGCTGTCACTTTGACAAAGATTGCTTGTTAACACAAAAAAAGCAGTGCTGCGAGAGTGAGAACCAGTTCCTGGCAGTGTCTTTAATCCTCCTGCAGTGCAGCTACGGAAGGGAACAAACCCAGGGCTGCTGGAACCTTCCCACGTTCTCCCTTCCCTGCACGTTGTGGATACAACCAAATGCTTTTAGTTTTAAAGGCCAGAATCTGAAAGAGGGATGTTAATGTTCTCACGATCCTTAAAGCAGCAATTCCAGGCTCACCTGCAGAAAGTATTTGAGGAACAGGGATCAAAAATAAGTTGGCTCAGCTAATACTGAAACCCCGATAGCCAAGAGACTGACCACTGCCCTGCATCCGTGGGTTCTGAAGGAAGGGATGCTCTGCCCAGCACAACACCTTGGCACTGTCCTTCTCCCCAGGGACAACGAAGCTGCAGCAGCCCCAGGCCAGGTGCAGGATGGACTCCCATCCCTTGCAACGTGCCCACGGTATTTTGGGAGCTGTTTCATTGACGCGTCTGTTCCGGGGGGATTATCAAGTCTGCTGGCAGCAAACGCTCACCAAACAAAACGCTGAGCTGCTGGCCCAGAACACATCCCAGTGACTCCCCAAGATGGGAACGTGCGGCTCTCGAGTGACAAATAATGAGTTTGGTGAGTTCAGTGGACACCAGCACTAAATAAAGCAGAGATTTCTGCAGAAACGCGTCGCTGAGCTGCAGGTAACACGAGATATTGATGATGCAGCAGAGGCTGCAGGAACCAAAAAGCCCAGCTTGCATCAAAAGGGAGAAAAGCAAAGATCTGCTGCAGGACTGGCGTTTGAATAGACACTACCTAGACTTCAAACTGAGAAGTCTTCAATAACTGCAACATTAAAGGCCTCTGTATTGTCCATACTACTTTATCACCCACTTAAAAAAACCCAAAAAAATTGGATAGCATTTCCAAATCCATCTCCATGATTTAAAGGCTGTTCAGGAGTGTTATGGAAACCTGCCTAATTCGTCCAGACAGTTTTGACAAATCCAAACCAGTGTGTTTAAATGTTTAGCTAGGAAACATTTTTCAGGAGATGTAATACCTTTTATTAGACCAACAGATACAAACAAGGAGCCCGAGGGGCAGGGAGGGCAAAGAGACTGACAAGCTTTCAACATCTAAGTCTTCTTTTCCAGCCTGAAGATGGTCTGTTGGCCTGAATACCTTTCTGCTCAGACTAAATAATATTAAAAAAAAATCAGAAAACTTGGCTCCTCCTTTAAACTTCCCTTCCTTTGTACACTTAAACTGTCAAGGCTTCGCCATTAATTCATTCAATGATGAATATACCTTTGGATGGTGTTTTTGAGCACACCAAAAGGTTTGCATATCCCTTCTTTAAACAATGAGAAAACTTAAATCCATGTAGGGAAAGTGAACGATGTCATCTCTTGCCAACCTTTGCTTCCCTCTCGCACAGTGCAATGTCAGCAGTGTCACCAGCACATCTTACACTAGATGTGTCCCGAGCCTCAGGCTGGGAACGTGCTGGGCCACCAGTCAGTAGCCAGGGAACAGAACACGTGTGCCCCTCCAGCCTTCAAAAGCTGCCCAGAAAAAGCCCTTTTTCTGTGATGAGAAGCAGCTCTTGCAAGGCTTGTCGCTGCATGCACGACGCACTGGAAAGTCCTTTATCCCCACAGGGATCAAAGGGAGAACACACAGAAAACCATCCCAGAGTCGTGCTGGGAGAAACACGCCCTCAGTTGCAGCAAAGTGCCTCTGGAATTTCCCCGCTGCACCTGGGGACTGCAGCCTGCAGGAGCAGCCACTGGCAACGTGTCCTTCTCCTGGCAAACCCCACGGGACCACGAGGATGCTCCGGGCCCTGACCAGCTGCCCTTGGCTTTCTGGACCATTCTGAGTCATTCCATGTGCATTGCACAGCCTTTTAAAGGGATGGTTGATCACAGGTGTCTGAAACGCTGTAATCTAATCATCACCCAGGACAGGCAGTGGCTGTTTCAGGAGCTGTGCTAAGGATGTTGCTGGATAGGAGAAGCTCACAAGGATATTCCCCACAGGTAACTTTTAAGAGTATCACAGGATCCTGGAATGGTTTGGGTTGGAAGGGACCTTAAAGATCATCTCATTCCAACCCTCTGCCATGGGCAGGAACACCTTCCACTAGCCCAGCTCCCTCCAAACCCTGTCCAACCTGGCCTTGGACACTTCCAGGGATGGGGCAGCCAGAGCTTCTCTGGGCACTCCATGCCAGGGTCTCCCCACCCTCACAGGAAATAATTTCTGTGAATAATTTATGATCAAACCCTGCCTTCCTCCATCCTCAAGCCATTCCCCCATGTCCTGTCACTGCACGCCCTTGTCCAAAGTCCCTCTCCAGCCTTCCTGTAAGCCTCCTTAAGGTATTGCAAGGCTTCCAGAAGGTTTCCTCCAATGTCTCTTTGATGGTTTGATATATTCTGGGAGGGTTTCACATCACAGCCACCACCACCGAGGACATGCCTGACTGGCAGGAATACAGATACAGAATACAGATAGAGAATGCAGATATGCCTTCCTGGCCTATTACTCCAAGATTTTGGTCACCCTACCCAAAAAAAAAAAGCAAATTACAGTCGTGCCAGGGGATCCTCTCCAAGAGTGAGGCACGGCTGGACAGCTCAAGCAGCCAGAAAACATCAGCACGGCGACAGCTGGCTCAGACAGAGGAGCAGCAACCACAGCAGAGGGGCAGGGAAGCCAACCCAGAGCCGTGCCCATCCCTGCGCCCCATCTCACCCACCCCGGGCACTTCTCAGCAGGGTTTGATGTCCCTGCCAAGCGGGCGCTGGCGATGCCAAGGCTGGACAGGGAGAGGCTGCCCGGCCAGCCGGGCACTCAGCCCGCGTGCCACGCTGAGCCAGCAGGGACCAGCAGCCCCGGGCAGCCCATGCAGAGCCAGGGCACCAACGCCAAAGGTGCAGCCCCCAGAGCCACCCCCAAGGGCTCTCACCCTGCACTCACACGTCCCCCAGGAGAGCGAGAGCTGGTGGGGCTGGAAATCTGTGCCAGGCACTGGGAATCTGTGCCAGGGAAGGACTATCCACAGCCAGGCTCGCCACTGGGAAATGCTTGGAAAATAAGCATGGATTAAAGTACCTCCAGTTCTTTTAACATCCAGTTCTTTTAACATGACTCCATCCCTCCCTTAAAACACACGAACCAAACCCAACGCTGAACAGGAGGACTTGCAGGCTGATCTAGTGCCTTAAATAAGGTCAATTTTCCACGTGACTAGCATTTCAATACTGTATTAAATGATATATATTTTTTCACTGTACCCCTTAGTGAAAAAAAAAAAAGCCTTAAATAGATGCCTGAGGTCTTTTGGGCTGTTATTAACAGCAGAGACAACAGACTTTGAAACACACACCCTGCAGGAATCTCTGTGCACATATCCAATTACGCACAGTTCTGCTTCCAAAGTTTCCTCCTGATAAGTGTCTGGAATAAACTGAAATCTCTTCAGCATGCAAAACTTCTGGGATGAATTTAAATGAGCGTCTTCAGCATTTTATGAACAACCCCTTACAAAGAGGAAAACTAAAAAGACAAGGCTCATTGTCCAAAATAGGCTCTAGGTAAGGTTTTGCCATAAAATTCCTGTATGACTTATGGGAAATGTCCATTCCATAGAATGGAAATTGGAAATGGAAACTGGACAGGTAAAAGAAACTGCTTTCCCATGCATCTAATAAAGCAGATGACAGAGTGTTTAAGTGGTATTACAGACTGGGCAGAGCTGCCTCCAAGCAGACACGACGTCCCTGCCCATGGGAGAGCAGGAGATCTGGGCAGCAGCCAGAAATGCCCACTGCCAGAAAGGAAAACCCTGTTTTACTGTCAAGCAGGCAGGACCTGAAACCGTGGGCTAGAGTCAGAAAGGGAGAAATAAAAATGAAGAGAAAAAGAAAGAAAAAAAAGAAAAATAACTTGTCAGAAGATACTTTATTACCACGGCCACCGAGCCAACTGTACGACAAGGCTTTGGAGCAAGGAGACAGCTCTGCCAGACAGCTGTGAGAACTTCACACTCCACAGACAACCACTCTCAGCTCCAATCACCACCTCCAGCGCTACTCCAGGAAAGATTTGCTCAAAATCCACAAGCCAGAGGCGACTCTGTTTATAATTTATAGTCCTGGGACAGCCAAAGGCTCTCTCTTACCCTCTTTTTGTATGAAAAGAGAAAAAGTGGCCAAGAAAACACAAGCAACAACAACAACAACAACAAAACACCCAGCAAAAAAATCCCAACCTCACTCTGACCTCCGAACTCAACAAGTTTAAAGTAAGGTGACACACAACAGGCAAGCAGAGGCAGAGCAGAGAGCACAGGCAAAAGGTGGGGTACAAACACACTCACCTGGAAAGGACACACAGAGCAAACGGGGCCGCAGATGGACAAACACCAGAGGAAACCCAGGCAGGGAAATACAAAGATCCTTCCATCATCCTTTACCCTTTATTGGGACGGTCTTGCAGACTGAATGTGTTGAGCACAGACCCTGCCCAAGACACTGCTGTTCAAAATACAGAATTTGGGTAAGGAACAAGTGATTTCCCTAATTAGCTTGACCCTACAGAGACAAAATA
Organism: Grallaria varia; assembly: GCA_013396735.1. Taxonomy (NCBI): domain Eukaryota; kingdom Metazoa; phylum Chordata; class Aves; order Passeriformes; family Formicariidae; genus Grallaria; species Grallaria varia. The sequence continues at coordinate 1,181,349 of VWZG01000022.1, read as the reverse complement.
TGATGCTTTATTGCCCCAAGCTTTTGCATTTCAGCTGTGGCAAAAATTAAGGGGAGAGTAAAAGACAACACCTCACGTGGGTTGGCACTCCGAGAGAGTTTTGTGCACTGATGGTTTAGCAAACCTGCCATTTTTAATCACAGCTGTGGTGAAAGGTAATGTGTTTTCCCATTATGGCTTACGACTGGGAAATATTTATGGAATAAGCAGCACGTTAGCGTGTCTTTATTTCCAGCAGTTAAATGAGGCTTCTGAGAGTCCTCCCTAATATTGTGGACATTTGTTTCATTGCATGAGGCTTGTGCTCCAGTTTAGGATTAAACTGTCATAGGGGGATTTACTGATTTAACTGAATACTTGCTTTCCGAGAGAGAAAATCCAGTTGTCTGCTTCTCAGCTCTATCTAGCCATCAATACAAGCCAATTTCAATTTCAGGTTTCCTCAATGCCTGGATTGAAAGAAAAAGAGGTGAAAATAAAAATCTGGGGGTTTTTTCATGGGGGAAAAAACCCATCAGCCAAGACAACAATAACAAAACCAACAAAAGAATCAAACAATGTTAAAAAAACCCACATATGGTTCTTCCAAAAGGTATTGAGAAGTCTCTTCTGCTCAGCCTTTATTACTTCCAGCTTCTTTAAGCACACAAACTTGTCAAAGGCTGACGTGCAGAAGGGACTCTTGCGGGTCTGCCTTTTGTCTGCTGTCCAAACTTGTTCCATCCTCGCAGTGGCTGCAGAATGGAAGCGAAGCCGCAGCTCTCGTGGCTCAGCCCTCGCTGCCTGGGGCAGAGGAACACCCTTCAAGCACAGGAAGGCGAGTTCCCTCTCAATAGAGTTAATCAGATCAACAATTATTTTCCGTAGCGTCGTCATGTTCAAGCATAAACATGCTTATCTTTGTGTTTGGGATACAGCAAAGGCAGAGCCCTGCTGCAAAAATCCCTTTTTCATGTCTGATTCTGTTGTGGGAGCCATAATCCCGAGTAGAAAAAAGGATTAAGAACAAGGAGTAACTTCATCCTGTCCTTAAAACTCCTTAAAACATTTTGCAAATTGTATGGGATTGCAAATATTGGCAAAATTTAGGTGTTTTTTTTTGCTATTTAACTTTCCATAGTTAATGTAATACTGTTTATTTTAAAGGTTGCAAAGGAAAAAGGACATTATCAAGTTAATATTATAAACATACCACATTCTAACTACAAAAATCGTTATTAACAACAAGTTTTTAAGGGACTTTTCAATACTGTTTTTCACCTAAACATGGGTTCAATTTAAATATTCATTTCCATGACCTCCATTTAACAGCTATGATGAACTTCCAAATCCTCCTCCAGTTCTACACAAGAAACAGAAAAAAAAACCCCAGAGCACAAACAGAATGAGCAGAGCATGGCTGGAATGAGCACCAGCCTAACTTCCTCGGAAATACCCATGGCTTCAAAGGCAAGATAAGATGGAAAATCAGAGGTAAAAAGGACTCCACAAAGACATACTCCTCACCTTCTAAAATAAGTGACACTCAAGTGCCTACAAAATGGAAAGTTAACTAATTGCTCCAGGAATGCTCAAACCAAAAGCCCTTTGCCTCTGTCAAAAGCCTAATTAAAGCTGTTGATTTAAAGCTAAGTCCTGATACATAACTTGTACCCATGAAATCACTCTCTCAACAAATGGAAAGTTCAGGGAGCCTGGGCCAAAGTACCTGGGTGGGAGTGCCCTGCCCTCCTGACCATGCCAGTGCTCGAGGGATGTCTGGATTTTCATGAGCCACCATTCCAGGTCGGGTTGGTCCAGCAGGTCAGCTCCATCCCTGCCTTGGGGGAAGTGGAAAGGCCACTCGAGTGCAGGAGCAGCCCAAGCCTCTGTGCTGAGGCCATTAAAACACCCGGGTCAAAGCCCAGCACCAAAGGTTAGGCACAAATTAACCTGCCGTGTGACTCTACTCAAAACATGGACAGTGGAGAAGAAAGACACCTGATAAAAACTCTAAGAGCCAGAAACCCCAATTCATCGCTATTATGGACCACCAGAAGAAGGAACAACCAAGGCACTGTTCTTTAACCACCAGACATCAGCAGAAAAAGCAGATGCGTCTTTCCACCTTTCCCACCTGCACATGTCTTGCCCCAGGCCAAATCTCTTCAAGAAAGGATATGAAGTCAAATATAAAAAGCTTTTGGCTTCCCGTTGCCTTGTTCCTGCCTTCTCCTCCTGCTGCAGTGCCCTTTGGAGAGCAGTAAAGGACAAGGCAGATTTAAAGAGAGGGAGGAGGAGAGAAACAAGACAAGGCATTCTCATTAAAAGCAACCCAGGCCCATCCATAAATTCAAAGTTCAACTGACAGCAAGATTTAGCGCTGCACTCCGGTCAAGGACGTTTTCCATGGAACAGCTCACGTTCCCAGGACACGGGGAGGGGGAAAGCGCAGGATCTGCGTGTGGAAGCCACAGACAGCACATGCTGACCCAGCTCAGAACCGGGTTTGGGCGCTGGGGCCGAACACCGCTTGGGAAACCTGCCAAAGCCCAGTGAGCAGGTAACAATTAAACCCACTGACCTGGCATTTCTGAGGCTTTCTTCCTGCAGGAGGGGCCCTTTGATCTCTTGTCTCCACGTAATCTTTCCTCCCTGAGCAAACAGAAGACTCATTGGCCAACACCTCAGGAGCAGAATGATATGATGGGAATACACACGGTCAGATGCCCATTTCTCCGATACCAAAAATAATCCTGTACCGTGAGGCTTCATTAATCACAACCAATAACTACAGGGCACTAACCTTTACTGAAGTGCTTTCACATACCAGCAGGAAGGGCAATCCTTGAACTTGCATTAGCAAAGGGAAAGGAAGCACTACAGATATTACCCTCTCCTGCCAGCAATTAAAGAGGCTCTTCATGGAAAAGCTGCTCTTTACAATGTTTGCCCTACTTAGCATTAGCTCTCAATTAGTAAGAGGCAATGCTCCAGAGGATGGTAGGAATCCAAAGAAAAATATTAACAGGTAGAGAGTAGAAGGCTGTTAAATGAGCTCACAAGATCCTCTGGGTGGCAATAAGAGGAGGAAAAAGGGTTGAAGCAGACTAAATGCTCCTCCTCAGCGCAGAGCGCAGCAGTGCAAAGCCACCACAGCAAAACAGAAAATGGTCCACAAGACATCCCGTTGCAGGGAAGGACTGGAAAGCATCGGAATTAAAGTCTCTGGAGAGACGGGCACGTGGGAGAAGATGACCCCAGCCTACAGATTGGCAGTGCCATTTTTCAAGAGTAATGCTCCTTAAGAGACCAACACCACAAGCAGTTCAAACAGCAGCAGTAACACAGACCTATCCAGGGGAGGCAAAGCTCTGGGGAAGGGCCCATTACTCAACTAACAGAGGAAGGAACCCAAAGGCCTTCACTCCCATTTCTCATGGAACAGAGAAGCTCTCAGAGCTGGAAAAAAGAGGGTCAGAGGAGCAGTTAATGTATTTCATCTCATTTCATCCCGTCGGTGCAGTGACACCAGAGGACAACAAAGCCAGAGTTCATGGAGAACAATTTGGACAACTCAGTAAGACACAGGCAGCACCAGAAGGAACTTCAGAATATAAAGAGGGACAGCCCTGCTGAGCAGGAATAAAGGCCCACCTGGCTCACGTCTGGTCTGACCGTGGGCAGTCAAGAATTCCTCTGGGAAGCATCCAAGCAGCAGGACAGATACAGGACGGTCCTTACCCTCGTGCTGTTCTCCAGCTACCTGAGCTTCCTGAGCTTCCCAAGCTGGAGACTACATCTGGACCATCAACAGCCCCTGACAGACCTTCCCACAGAACAAGAAACATCTCGCAGTGACAGCTAGAAAGCAATTTAATCACCAATGCAGCAAAAAAGGCTGTAGCTTTGGGATGTATTAATGGCAGCCCCATGTTCAGGGCCGGGGAGCTAAAAATCACTCATGGACTCCAACGCTGCACCTTCTGAAGATGCTCCTGGCACAGAGCTGGCTGCAGAACTGGGAGAGTTAGGGAAAAACCCAACAGAGCAGCAAACTACCCAAGTAAATGTCACACTGTGCACAGGAAAGAGTAATGACCCTGGTTTGAAAGGAGCCAAGGTACGACCTGCTAAAACATTACAGAGATTTGTAAAGCATTAATGTAAATGCAAGGGGGCCGGTTAACACTGTAAGCAAAATATCCTTCCCTGATCCCAAGGCAAGACACCACCCGGGTACAACTCAGAGGCAAAAGAAGACCTTCCAAATGGTTAATGAAAAAGTTACTGGAAAAGTGGTTGAGATGCACAGAAATGTCTAGAACACAACATTTACGTGATGAGCCAGGAGGAGTCTGGGGTTCTCCCCTGACGTTTCAAGGGAGAGGAAGAATAAAGTTTACAGACACCATCTCAAGTCCCGCTAATATTTCCTACCCCAAAACCACGCTGCCCCACTCCCTTTAGGAGACTGCAGGTTTACTGCAGATTTTCCTGTGACTTTTCCCAGGTCAAAGCCCCTCCCAGGCACCCAAAGCCTCACCAACCCTTCAGCAGGAGGGTGTCTCAGGAACTTGTGCATCCAGGAAATGCACATCCCCATCTCGGGCATTTCAGGTCTCAATTCAGGTGTCAACACACACGAGACAACTGTTCATTTCCTCATTTCTTGGTACTTCAAGCCCCAGATCATTCAGTTGGACAAAATACTGCCTGAACCACAGCTGTGTTTTCATTTGCACCTGCCTGGTAACATCTGATACACTTTAAAAACAAAAATGCGCAGAACTAATTAGATCTGCATTTGCTCTGCTAAGCTGCCCTATAATTTTAAAATGATCAATAGACTGCAGTTCTCAGACTATTAATGTTTACTCAGAAACAAATGCAAAACTAATAAAAATTGAGTAGAACTAGAAGATTTTCAACTGGAGGCAGTTTAATCAGCACAAAAAAGGATTTTCAGAGCATAGGTCCAGGTTCAACATAATGCTGATACTATTCTGGGATGCCTGTTCTTCAGAAAACACTTCCTGCACAATGGAAATCAGGTTCTTCAGTCATTATTTGCATGTCTGCATTAACACAAGGCAAATGATGCAGAAAAACTCAGTGTCTTTCTCCAGGGGTTGCAGGAAAGTATTTCTTCAAGTTACAGGCACCTTGGAGAATTTAGTATTATATGTGTGTTTTATAATAAAAGTCACTTATTAACCTATGGAATAACTTCAGTGGTTTTACCTACGTAGGAACATTTTTCACATCCATAATTTCTCATTTCTTTCCTCCACTTCATTTAACCTGCAAACATCAAACCTAATATCCTAATATTGCCACAACAGTGCTAATCCCTCCCTCTGCCAACGGAGACAGCAGGCAAAGCAGATAACACCCCATAATGAAATTGCTTCCCCTACCTCTCCAAACACAAAATTTTTCTCCCTAATTCCAATTTTTTCCCCAAGACACGGTATGTGCAAGGTCTTACTGACATTTCCTGCCAACAGCAGATCTCACACGGTTAATAAAAATCAGACATTTTACAGCTTGACAACCCACCCCCAGTATTCATAAAGGACTTTATGCATTTCAAAGGGAGAGTCCCAGCTCAATAATGGAAGAGTCATTACTGGAGTCTAGTCCTGCAAGAGCCCAAGACACTGAGCTTTAATGTAGTGCCAATCTTATGCACAGAACAGCTATTTTGGGTAATTACAGAACTTGCAATAATGCCTTTGGAGTCCCATGAAACTGAGCTCCCTCAAGACACGCAGTCTTGCAGGCAGGCAGCTTTTTCAAACAGGATTCAATTTGTTTTAATAAAATACTGAACCAAAACAACTTTTAGACCTTAGTATTTTACGGTAGTACTTGGATGCAGTCACATCCAAGTTCTCTGATCTTTAGCTGAAGTACATCAGCATAGCCTCGGTACCTGATCAGGTTACACCCATTTACAGCAGAGGAAAATAAGACCTGGCATAGGGTCGAATTTAACTCATCCATGTTTCACTTTCAGTAAAAATACATTTTTTTAGAACATCACCTGAAACGTCACCTGACACAGCACTTGCTGTTTAGAGCTGGGCATTCGTTCCCCTGAAGCAGAATTGATTTCCTATTGTGTGCACATCAATGACAGTCCAACCCAGGCCAACCCAGACGTGTCCACAGGAAGCCCAAGGGAAACTTTGGCAGCGCGAGGCTGTTTTTGCACAAGGAGCCCCTTTCCTTTCTCTGCAGGACAGGTGAAGAGGAAGGATGAGCACGTGGATCTGAGCTTTTCCTCCAGCCCCTGGAACGTGTCTTGACTCTCCAAACCTAAACAGGGGTCATGGACCACATTTTTATTTGCTGACAAGCAGCACAAGGACCTGCACATCTCCCCCTATTGGGGTTCACATACTCTGTGCCGGTATGGGAGTTTTCACCCTCAGAGCCAGTCGGGGCTCTCTTGAGATGGGAATAGAATCATAGAATCATAGAATTGATTGGGTTGGAAAAGACCTCAGAGATCATCAAGTCCAACCCTTGGTCCAACTCCAGTCCGTTTACCAGATCATGGCACTCAGTGCCACGTCCAATCTCAGTTTAAAAACCTCCAGGGACGGTGAATCCACCACCTCTCTGGGCAGGCCATTCCAATGCCTGACCACTCTCTCTGTAAAGAATTTTTTTCTAATATCCAACTTAAATTCCCCCTGGCAGAGCTTAAGCCCGTGCCCCCTTGTCCTATTGCTGAGTGCCTGGGAGAAGAGACAAACCCCCACCTGGCTATAACCTCCCTTCAGGTAGTTCTAGAGAGTGATGAGGTCACCTCTGAGCCTCCTCTTCTCCAGACTAAACACCCCCAGCTCCCTCAGCCTCTCCCCATAGCACTTGTGAAGACTCCTCTCTCCCTGGGAGGGAACGGTCCGTGCTACGAGCAGGCAAAAAGCACCAAAAGCCAGCCAGAAATCAGAAAAAAAACAAAAAAAAAAGTATGACAAAATACTACAAGCTTGTTAGCTGGTTTTCACTGACGTCTTTAGGGCAGCCTCCACGTTTGCAAGTCCCTCCTGTTAAGCGGGCATGATTAATTCCCCTCCAGTTTTCCAAGGCTGCTTCTGCTAGAAGCCAATTTAGCAATTAAATTAATCGGCAAATATTTCTTGCCGGAGAATAAAAGAGAAGTTTCCCTCGCCTGGGCAAAATGCAATTCCCGAAGGATTTGAGAAGTTAATGAGCAGAACAGTCACAAAAAAATGTAAAAACTGGCAAATCAGACAGCCAAGAAAGAGACAGGAAGTGACAGATTTAAGAAAATACCTCTAAAGTAGAGGAAATGAGTCGTCCTTTAAGAAGAAATCATACATATAAAGCACATAAAACAGAGTATTCTTTGTAGACTTGACTGAAGAAGGGGGGAAAAAAAAAAAAAAAAAGAGAGAGAGATATTCAAATAAGACACATCCTGAATAGCATTAAAAGCAGGACAGCTTCAGTGGTCTGCCTCTTCCAGTCAAGATGGGAACTTGCATAATTTTAAAAGGACTGGCTGAAACCTATCAGTAAAAGTGGGGGAAAAAAAGAGGAAAAAAAGGCAATTAAATGCATAGAGAGGAGTGACTTGAGCCCGGTAAATGGACACCCAGCTGCTCAAGTTAAGCAAAGGGTCTGCTCCACGTAGGTAAAGTCCTGAGGGTGACAGTCTTGAATGGATAAAAGGAATTTTTTTAAAAACATGGTATGGATAAGCTTCTGGTGGGAGAGAAGGGCTGAGAAGAGCCTTTTGTTGAGTTTCTACTCAGGTGAAGTTCTCCTGGACTGAAGGGGTACCTCACTGAGTCACTGACAGTGGTGTTGGACGTACAGTTTGGGATGTACACAGGTGTTGGATGTACAGTTTGGGATGCACAGAGGTGTTGGATGTACAGTGGTGTTGGATGTACAGTTTGGGCAGCGCATAAAGACACACCTTTGTCACAGTCCCCAACACCCCCAGCAGCACGAGCTGCCTGGCAGCACCCACGGGTGCCACGGGGAGCCCCCCCAGCAGGCCAGGGAAGGGACTGGCAGAAATCAGAGGAAGGCGTTAAGGGCTTTGCTGAGTGACAGTGACATTTTAAAAAGGAAGCTCAAGCTAAGGGCAGCCTCGCTTACGTGAAAGGCAAGTCTTCCTTAAACACTCTTTTTTTAAAGCCAGTTGCTACAATGCAGGAAATGTCACACGTAAAAGAGCTTTATGTGAGTGCAAACACCTTACGGGGCACGTTCAACCTCCGAGACTGGGTGTTCATCCCTACAAAAGAACATTCATTGTCCAGACGTGTTCTGTGAGGTTTTGCTGGGGAGGAGGGGGAATGCAAGAAAAAAAAGTATCTTCGTTGCATTTTATGGCTACAAAAGGCATTTCTAAGACATTTCTGTATAAGAAAATCACAGAATAGATGGGAAGGAACCCACAAGGATCAACTACAATGCTCTCTTTTGTTATAACGTTATCTCATTAAATATAACTTTACCTGGACCTGATTCTTTACTTTTGAAACGACTGGTCTTTCACAAGGTAGAGAAATTAGGCTAATTAATAAATGTGAAAGCCTTCTGCCACAAGGATTTCCCTTGAAAGGGCTTTAACAGCAGTTTTAGCACTAAACTGCTTCAAGCAAGTTCACTGCCTTTTTTCCTGTGGTCATAAAGGCAGCAGCAGTCCCATTGAGGAACAAGCCTGCTACTGTAATACATCACTCATCACAGCCTAACTGGCATGATAAAGTGTTTGCTCGTGAGGGGATTGTGCGGCCAGTCCAAACAAAGACCACTTCATCTTGCATTTCCTAGAAACCTTTTTTTTTTTTTTTTCTAGAAGAAAAAAGCTCACATCCTGAGCTGTGCCTATGGAGGGCGAGCCACTTCCCCAGCCTTCCTCTTCCCTGACAAGTCAGAGCTGCCTGCCTGCCCTGTCCAATACCTCTCTGCTGCAGACACCCCCTGTGTGTTCCATTCGGTTACAAACGAAATAATATTACAATCGCTCGGGTTTCTCCGACTGTTACCTTGAGGCGCTGCCAGCAGTTCCCTCCAGCAGTTTGCTGAGTGGCTGAGATTTGCAGCAAACCTACAGCAATCAAGCCAGCAAGGTCATCCTTGTTGCAGGGCAGGGAACCGAGCCTGGATGAGCCTCACACGTTATTTCACTCTGCCCTTCTCACCTCCCTGCTCCTCCCAACAGCTCCAGGGCCTGAGAGCGCCTGGGGAGATGCACAACTGCTGGGGGAGCATCTCCTCACCACTGGCTGCAGGGCACCTTCCCCCTCAGGGGCAGGGGGGCAGAACAGACAGACAAATACAGATATTCCTCACACACACGTCTGCAAATCCCCCGTCGTTCCAGCATTTCCCCGCAAACAGAAGAGAAACAATCAGAGTGATCCATTGTCTCTCCCAACGATTATCCTGTTAAATTTGATGTGCTCTGGGCAAGCAGGGATTTACCCAGCAGCAGCAGCAGCAGCTCTGGTTTGAAGTGCATAGCCCAGAGCTGAGCCTCACCCAGCGCTCTCTGCATCCTCTGAGGTTTTAATTCCCCTTCAGACCTCCAGGATTTCCCACTTGCACTGCCATTCCATGGCAATGAGCCTCCCAGGCTCCCTGGGTGTGGAAAGCAGAGCTCTCAGCCCTGCCCCTCTGCCCAAGTCCCGGGGGCAGGAGGGAGGTGTGTGTGCCCACCTGACACAGCTCCTTCCTCCTGCCCTCCTGGGACATTTGCTGTGCTTTCCACCTGGGAGATTTGCCATCCCAGCCTGGTTAACCGGCACGTTGGAGCTCCCACTCCCAAAGTCTGAAGGACACCCGCCAAAAGCTGGCATGGGAAGGAAGGTGTCACCTTCCCAATGTTACATGCCTCGTTCAAACCTCTCCTGATGGCCAAGAGCCACAGGATGGTTTGTCCCCAGCCTCTGAGAGCCTGCTGGCCCTCCTCTGGGGGCTGTGAGCCGGGGCTCACACCCCACAGAGATCCTACAGAGCTCTTGATCCTGTGGGAGAACCAATGGAAGTGATCCAACCATGGAAAGCGATGAGGAGAACAGGGCAGATGAGAGCTAAAGGGGGCCCAAAGCAGGCAGCTCGACCAAGAGGGCAGCCAGGAAGCTCTCAGACACCAAGCTGTTTGTCTAAATTGAATTTGCTTCAACTCAAAACATCATTCAGAACATCTGCAGCTGTTCTTGGTCCCTTCCCACTGCCCAGGGCACTGTGTGCTGTCCTGCCACTCGCTGCTCCTCTCTGCAATCCCCTGGCACGGGAGCGTTCCAAGGGCAAAGGCTGGAGCACACGGCACTCTGCCCTTCCTGCACAGCTCCCAGACCCCTGGCAGGGACACAGCAATCCTCATGGGATCACTCATGGAAGGAGCTCTCCCCCTGCACAGCTCCCAGCAATCCTCACGGGATCACTCATGGAAGGAACCCTCCCCACGCTGCTCTCCATCACCTCCAGCCCAGGACCACTCTCTGGGAATGAAAACCAACCCCAACAGGAGCACACAACCAACCACAGCACCAGCACGGACACTGCCCTAATGGGATGTGGTGCCAGCAGCTCCTCCGGCAGGACGGGCTCCAATCCACCGGGCAACTGGGTCTAAGAAGAATGGACAATCCCACGGTTTGTTTGGAACATTATAGCCAAGACACAGGTTGAATATTAATCAGAAAGAAAAAAGTACTGATCATCACCATATCAATGGGCTCCGTTCGGCTTTCAGCGCTCATTATTGTCTGGTGTGAGGTGCAGGGCTGAGGCTGTGCAGATATTTCCAAGTTTCAGAGTTATAGCTGTGGCTTTATCCCTAAAGCCTCGTGCAGAAGGGACTGCAGCAAATCTACAGAACACCAGAAGATTTAAAAATAAATTAAAAAACCCCAACTCTGCAACAGCATCATCCGAGTGACAATGCTCAGGAACAGGGTCTGGAATATTTTACAGTGATTCTGCCACATTCCAGCACACACAAGGATGTGAACATTTACTTTAGCTGACCACAGAGTGCATGAGCATGCAGCTACATGAAAAGGGGTGCTTTCCAGTGTGTGGCAATCAGAGAAGTCTAACCAGAATATTAAGAGCCAGCCATATTTTCCTATTATTTACCATCGAGGCACCGCAAGAGCCACTGCAGCTCCTTTCTTCAGAATATAATCATCATATTGATAAAACTGGCACCAATCCCAAAGTGGACACGGCTTTTTTGTCCCACCACACAAAGACAGGCAGACACAAAGACAGCCAGTGACGTTATATTGGCTACCAAAGAAAACAAAATCCAAACCACTGTTCTTCACCACATGCTCTCTGCTGGGACAGGAAGAAAACATACCCTAAGGAGTCACTTTCAGACCTCATTTTTGGGTAAAGAGTTGTCCGTTTTGCATGGTAACTAGGCATGAAACTGCACCAGCCACAATGCAGGCTGCTCGGTGTTTTTTCTGTGCTGGCCACCAGTCAGGTGCACGAGTGCTCCCACTTGGATTTAACTCGGATGCCACGCCAGAACACGTCCCGTCAGCACCATACTTGTCACTTCCGTGCAGGATGGCTCTGCTGGCATGTGGAAGCAGCTGAGGCTCAGAGCATGTTGCCTTCTTGGCAGGAACTCTACCTTGCCTAGGGGAGACAGGCACAGGGGAGTTCTACGTCTGGGGAAAATAAGATTATTGTAGCCCATCAGATACGATTTCCGGCTTTGAGGATTAGAGCTGTGTCACAGCAAGCGCCAGGGAAAACAGCAGGTTGTTCCTCAGCTTGCACCTTGTAACATTTTGCTGCTTACTTGCATTTACTTTAGGTTCATTTCCTTGCTGAAGGCACATCTCAGTCCTCTGCACACCCAGCTCCCCCACTCTACTTAGAGCAACTGCAGCTGAGGTAAAGCATATTCAAGGTTCACATTGTCCTCACACTCCTTGAGGGGACAGTTTCTCCAGCACGTGCCAGTGGCCGCATCTCCTCCACTCTCAGCCCTCCCCACCTGACCTTTTGCCACTCTCAGTCCCCTGCGAAGGTGAGCCTGTGTACAGCAGCTCCCCAATTTCCACGGGCAGCCCTCCCAGCAAGAACCTGCTTCCTTGGGAGCAGCAGTTACAAAAGGACCAACATCTGCCCCGTAACCGCCTGGCAGAGCGTTGCACAAGGGCACTGACTTCGGCCAGCCCCGTATTGCAAATGCCAAAGGAATCTGGTTCCCTCGTGTGTATCTGCTCATGGGACCTCTGTTTGGAATAGCTGGAATTACTTGCACTCCACCACATTAATGAGACCCCCCTGGGTTTCGCTCTGGCTGTCTTGCTTTCGCCACACCTTTCACCTCCGGGAGGTTCCTCCCCGTTCCTCCGCTTTGCTCCCCCTGCCCAGTCCCAGTGAGGAGTCCTCCTTGAGCTGGGTTCCCCCAGTTTTATTAAGAAATAATCTGCAGAGATTGCCCTGGGCCACGGATCAGAGTGGCTGGTGTGGGTTGGTCTGCAGGGCTCTCTGCTCCCAGCTCGACTCGTTCCCTCCTCGATGCCCCCGGGCAGCTGAACCACACCACGCTGAGCATTTCTGCTGGGACCTTCCTGTGCCCAAACCGGTGGGGAAGGGACATTTCCTGAGCCCACCCCCAGAAAAGGCCCATTCCAGCAGAAAATTCGGTTCTCCCTCCTGAAAACAAGTCTGCTCCTGCCTCCCCTCCCTTCAGCCCTGACGGTGGAATTTTAATTGAAGTGACTGGTGGAAGAGGGGAGGGAAGGTGTGGTTTGGCTGCAGGACACAGAGGCAGGACCTCTTCCACTCTGCACCTTGCCCTGACCCTCCCTCCTCCTGTGCCCTGGGGATAACCCCGTGCCATGGGGGGAGAGCTGCTGTCCCACAGGGTGCAAGGAGCATGGGAAAGGTTTGCAAAGCCCTTTGATGCCGAAGCACAAAATCCTCGACCCGAGGCAACAGTTCCCTCCACGTACTGGGGAATCAGGTTCCTCCAAGTCGCCCTGTGAGCGAGGTAAGAAAAAACAACCCACACTTAAGTTTGCTCGAGAATGACAGCCAGTCTAAAATTAAGTTGGAAAGTAACTTCTCACCCACTTGTGAAAGAGGCCACGAAAAGCCTCAACGCATCTTCAAAGCCAACACAGATCCTGAGCAAGAAATACTCCCCAGAGAGTGCAGCAAAGGCGGGCACGTGTCCCAAAACAGAGCTGGGCACTGCCAGCAGGGCAGGGCAGGGCAGGGCAGGGCTGCTGCTCTCCAGGGACAGGGACTCGATGGTGGAACCCACCCCGAGCCACCTTGCACCACACTCAGCTCCCCGAGTTCACTGTTTATCCATGCTGATGGGGCAGAAGAGGAGATCAGCATCGAAGCAAAAGGGCTCAGCACGAACCAGAGCACATCCCTCCGGTGCTCCTCCTCTGCCCCACGAGACCCAGCTCAGGGTAATTTGTTGAGAAGTTATTTTTCCACCCAAGCTCTACTTGGAGTCAGGAAGCCAGCAGTGACAGCATGAGAAAGCTATTTAGGAATGGAACTGAAGGGCCATCAGATGGCTTTGTGGGGTTAAAAAAAAAAAAAAGAAAAATGCAACTTGGAAAAACCAAACACGGCAGCAGGAAATGGCAAACCTTAAGATGTCTGAAGGCCACAGGAGACAAACCAAGAGACTGAGAACTCCCCGGGACCTTGTCAGCCTACAGAGCCTCCTCTCACTCCCTCTCCTACATTTCAAAAGATGAGTGTGCATTTCTGGGCTGGAATGGTTTCAGCACAGGCTTTGGGAAACGAGCATGAGGACACGTGCAGGAGAAAAAAATGTCCGGGGAGGCGGGGAGAAAATGGGAAAATTTAATCCAAAGGTTGCAATAAATTTCAAAAACTTTAGGAAGTCGGGGGTTTATTCCAGTTAAGTGCCCTGTGAAGGACAGGGGTCCTCCTGTGGTGGTCCACGCAATGTCTTTCAAGCCAGGTCTGTCTCTGGAGCAGAAACTCAACACGCTTTCCCCCAGAAAAAGTTCTGTTGTCCTGCAGTCACACTGCCAAACTCAGATGTTTAACTGGGGATGCGAAACAGAAGGATCCCAGTCTGTGTGTAAAGAGAAGCTCCCCAGGCCAGCTCCATCCCATAACTAAGCCCAGCTTTGCTCAGGGCAGGACCCAGCCCCGCTCCATCCCATAACTAAGCCCAGCTTTGCTCAGGGCAGGACCCAGCCCCGCTCCATCCCATAACTAAGCCCAGCTTTGCTCAGGGCAGGACCCAGCCCCGCTCCCTGTCCTCAAAAGGCACAGACAGCATCTCCCTGTCCATCGCAGCCCCGGAGCTGCAGACCTCAGACAGCAACCAGCACTAACACTCTGAGGCACCTCCACAGACGTATGGCCAGGAGGCTATAAAAGGGCCTTTGTGCTGCCTGAACAGAAACAAGGCATTTTCTGTCCGGGAGACGGCCCCGACCACCTCGCAGGATAAACGGGGTTCCACATTTCACACTTCTCCCGCGCCGGGGACGGCGAGGGCAGATGGCACGAGGCAGGCGTGGGCGGCAGGAGGGACCTGCCGGCCCTGCAGGGCCACCTCGGGGACCTGCAGGAGCCACCCCAGGAGCACGGGGAAGGTGACCCTGCCCTCCCCTTCCACCTTCCCCGCTCGCAGCGCCCGGGTCAGAACCGCACGGCTCGGTTTGAATTGGAGCCAACCTGCTCAAGCAGGTTCAGCAAAAGATCCCCCCAAAGTGCCTCATCCACCACCCAGAGCTCCAGACAGAGGCTTTTCAGCCCAACGTTTTGCCACCCGGCTGCTACTCGGATATATTTTGAAACACACTTTTCACGTTCCCCCTGGCTCCCAGCTCTGAAATTCGGCTAATTCTTTAAGGCTGCAGGAGCCACGGTGTTATTTTTGGCCTAGGAAAGATAAGAAACCACGTGGGCAGTTTCTCCTCCGAACGAGCACGCACAGCAGCAACACTCCCACTGGCAAACTCCAGGATTCAGCCCAAAACATTATTCCACATTATTCACAGGCTGCTTCCAGTTGGGCTCAGAGAAACACAGAAAGACAGTGCAACTGCAAAAAGGCTCTCTCGGTGACTCGGGTGCACATCTCAACTCCAGGGCATCAGAAAAGGGAGGGAGGAAAAAAAGATTATTTGAAAAAGTCAAAGAAAAATTGCTCCGTCCAAAACCTGGAAGAGCCACAGCCAACAAACTTTTCCAGGGGAGCAAAAGCCCTGCTGCTTTATGGTGATCAAATCTGCTATTGTCTCACAGTTGTTGGTTGATTGCATTTGGGGTTTTTTAAGTAAAGTTCCCCTTGGCCAAAGCTTTTAGGAAGTAACTTCAATAGAAGGATCCAAACCCAAGTATGCCGGTTTATTATCTGGGATAAGGTTAAAAAAACAAGGTGAGATAAGGTGAGGGTAAGGTTTCTTGATAAATCATCTCTGATAAGGTTAAGCAAATTTCTCCTTTGTCAGGACAGCAAAGACACATGTGCAAGAGCAGGATATTTTTGCTGACCTGGCCAATGAATGCAGGAGGTGAATGTTCTGGAGTCACTCACGTTGGACGGGACTGTTTTTAGTGAAGCATCTGTTCTGAAGACTGTAGGAAACCATTAAAAAAATTGGGTCAGGCATTTAACCCACTCTGCACCCACACATTGAGGGGGGCTGCAAGAAAAAAGCTTTATAAAATACTCAGACCTAAGACACAGACAGTTCCCCACTGAGTATCTATGCAGAATTACACACAGTATTAATCCTTGACACCCACCTACTAAGAACCTGCTTAGTCCTTACTGAGGACTAAGAACATTGCCCTCACACAGAGATGCTGAGGAGTGAACTCTGCTGTCCCCTGGGCAAGTGTTTTCTCTGTTGGGAAGACAGTAACACATAATAAAAAGTACAGTTATGAAGGATTAAGGCAGCTCAGTTAATGCAAACTAACGCTCTCTCCTGCATTCCTCACTAATACAGCGGTGACACAACCAGCCAAAACACGTAGCTTTAATTCAAATAAGGTTTAAAGAAGTTACTGCCAAGTAATTACCCCCATTGAAGGCCCAGGAGCAGAGGAACCTTCATTAACACTCTGCTGCTGCTCCCGGAGCACTTTTCTAACCAGCTGCACCGATTTGAAGTGGCAACCATGGACAAGAGCAGGCAAGGAGTTTTCAGGAGCAAACTTGTGCCTGCCTTTCAGCAGGCACACGGTCTGAGCAGGGCCATGGGCACAGCGGGCAGGGACACGGCCCCCCAGTGCTGGCTGCCTGCTGGGAGAGGCTGGGACAGCCCCGAGGCACAGGGACTTTCTGACAACATCCTCCTTTATTCTTCTCATAGCACGCTTTTCTTTGCAGCTGGAAGAAGGTGACAGTGGCACTTCTGCAGCTACAAGCAGCTTTTCACTACCCTTTTTCTGCTTTCTAATGAAGCGCCGGCTGAGTCCCAACCATGGGCTCCCATTTATTTCATTGCTAATCCTGGCCTCTGTCTAAGAACCTGTGCTTAATCCACAAAGAGTACCGGATGCTTCTGAAGGCTGCTTCCAAGAACGCAAATACTGCACTCAGCTGGAGCTCCCTAAAGCCATTCAGGGGGAAGGATTAAACCCAGAGCCTTGGATGGAGCTTTAGATCCAGTGGGCATGACCCTACCTGTGCACGTCTTGGCCTTTTCCTAAATCTGAAGCCGACGACTGTAAAGCCCCAGCTCCGGGAGCCTCCTCTCACAGCTCTGCACACACATTTAGGGCTCCCGTCCTGCACTGCCACGTGCCCCCAGCTGTAAAACAGGACACTGAAGGACCAGCCTGTCCTGCCCCAGCAATGCTCTCAGGACTTCAGCCCACCACGCTGACACTGAAGTTCCAGCTGCACTTGCAGCCCCGGGAGCAAGTCCTTGCCAGGAGCACAGGTACGACGATGGCACCCCATGGGCTGCAAAGCTTCCCACGGAGCACCAGAACTGCTGGGCTGCTCCCCTGGAAAAGTTGGAGTGGCTCTCCTCTCATCAGCAACCCTTCACACCAGGGCACAGCCCTGCAGTGTGGGCAAGGGATAAATGGATAACCAGACAGTTCCTATCCGAAGAACGTTTAAAAAAAAGGTCCCTAACAGCTCGGGTCCTTAATAGCAATATAAATGATATGCAGGCTTTGAGTCTTTCCCTGAAGCCACCATCGCCCCACAGGCTTCAAGTAACAGACCCAGAAGTTCAATTTGTTCTCCAGAATCCCCCTGAGAAAAATCTGTCACAACTTTTACTTTTGCTTCGTTACTGTAGCGGAACTTGTAACTTGCTCGAGACACAACTGAAAAAACCACTGACACTAAATTGCTTTCACTGAGCACGGCAGCAGAAATGCACTTTTATGTGAGGAACTAACCAGAAATAACCAAGACTCAACCTGCAGTTTTCCAAGGACGCCCCAAAAACACTTTCAGCTGAAACTTCAGCATTTAGGAAAACAAAACCAGTTGGTTTCCCAAACTCCTCCAATTAAGTTCCCAACTTCTTGTGACACATAAAGGTCATTTTTGGTCTGGGCATGCAGGAAGATAATCCCCACCCTTCAGGCAATTGGGATTTCTGGCAAGATTTTAAGAGGTCTCCAGCTGATAACCATGAAAGTTCACACCACCAGGAGTCCAGATAAGCTTTTAACACAGGAAATTAGTGCGAAAATGTTTTAAGCACTCTAAAGATCAATTAAGATGGTGTAACAGTCCAGCAAAGCAGAATTGAGTTCTCTGCTTCCCATTGGATGGTTTTAGAATACAAAACAGCAGCTCTTCAGCTGGGAGGTGTCCACAGGAAATGAAGTTAGACAAATGCGGGGTAATTAATCCTCTGTGCAGTCAAATTAGGGACTCAGCCCGTCCGCAGGGCCATCAGACACAGCCCAGAGCACTGGGCTGAACTGCTCCCTGCCTGCTGCTGGTTGTCACCTTCTGCCTCCCCATCCTTCTGGGACCTGCTGGTTCTCCCAGCACAGCCTGAAGAGCCTTCCTGACACATCACCTGCCCTGGGGCACGACGCACAGGACTCCAGATGGGCAGCACTCACCTGTAACTGCAGGTGCAAGCCCCAAAAAAAGGAACCCAGCAGCACCCAGAGTGTCATCCTTGGCCTTGTTAGCACTGGGGGACCACGAAGTCCATCAGGGACAGCGACTTCAGGGGGACCACAAAGCCCATCAAGGACAGCGACTTCAGGGGGACCACAAAGCCCATCAAGGACAGCGACTTCAGGGGGACCACAAAGCCCATCTGACTTCAGGGTGACCGCAAAGTCCATCAAGGACAGGAACTTTGGGGGGACCTCAAAGTATATCAAGGACAGCGACTTCAGGGGGACCACGAAGCCCATCTGACGTCAGTGGGACCACAAAGTCCATCAGGGACAGCAACTTCAGGAGGAGCAAAAGATGACCCGGCAGCTCCTGGGCCGGGTGAGGAGTCATTGGGTGCTAAGAGCTCTTTTCAATGCCTCTCCCTGCACCAGCAGCAGACCAGTGGCTGCCAGCAGTGTGACCTGGCCAAATGTGACTGTCCAGATCAGAAATGCAGCCCCAACCCTCACCCTGGGACACTGGGAGCCCAGGGAAATGCTCATAGAGCCTGAGAGGAACTATTTTCTGCAAAAGCATTAAGAAAACCCTTCCAAACAGGTTAGTGCTCCACACCGCTGTGGCTACAACCAGTCTAAACTAGCTCTGGATAATTATCTGTGTTCATTCCTTGAAAGTTCAAAAGAAAATAAAGTTTTACACTGAATTTGGTGGGTTTTTTAAGTAACAAAAAAATACTACCTCAAAACCCACCATGTCCATCCATATACAAAATGCATATTTTGTTTCTTCTCTGTAATAATTCAATTGTTTATACTGAAAAAAAATCCCGATATTTCTCAGAACACCGTACTCCAAATGTAACACAGCTTGCCCTGAAAGCACTGGAGCTGCGTGTTCCTGCCACCCCACTGGTGACCTCAGCCAAGTTTATATTAAGCCCCTTCCTCACATCAGCCCTTCATTCCTGTTTCCCAGCACCAAACAAGTCTGGCTTTTCTCTCCCATGCTTACAGGCTCTGACATCTCCATGCTGCTGGTGCTTTAAGCTGCTCACAGGACTCAGTTATAATAGACTGAGGGGAGAAATGCAAATATTCTCTCCAAATTAACACAACCCTCCTAAGCACTAAATAGAATGGAAAAAGAAACTTGCCACCTCACTTTTGTCAGATATAATTGACCTGTAGCAGGTAACTGGCCTCAAAGGTATTTGGGGGTTTGGTATTGGTTAGATTTGGAATTTATCAGTGTCCTTCCAAGGTCTCCAGTCAGGTGGGATTCTCCTACAAGACAGTACAGCTCTGATCACAGCACAGGGTTGTTTCCTCCAAGCCTCACAACTCCAGCAAGCTGTGAAGTAAGAATTTACCCTGTGGGATGGCTTTCCCATCAGTTCAAAAGGAAAAAATACAATAGAAAGCCTCTAGTCCCAGACTTACCTCCCTCTGCCTATCCCCACTGCTGCTCAACAAAAACTCAAATCCTCAACTATCTTCTGAGTGCCTTAATTAAGAAACTGGGATGATGAGCTATTTCACTCGAGTTCTTTGTCCTGTCATGCAATGAAGGATTAGCCTTCCCTGACTTGTCCTCAAGATAAAAACTAATCCTGATGGCTCTGTCAACTCAACAGGCTGCACGGATCCTTATTTATAACCACACCACTGCACTTCAAGACGACAATAACGGGGGAAAAGCAACACTTCTGTTTGCTGGATTCAAGGCTGGAGCTTCCTGAGAGTCTGCACGGCACCACCAAAGCCCTCATCTCAGCAACCCTCAGCTTAGGCACCAGGTCAAGCCATCCAGCTCACTAAGGCCAGATTAACGACGTGCTCTCAAAAACTGGGTCAGCCCCAAACAGTCCCCAGGGCCCAGAAAGGCACCTCTGTGTGAGCACAAACCACACAGCCTTGCTCCTGGGAAAGGATGCTCTGCAGAGAGTCAGGGGGATCCAGAGCCAGGTTTTATTGCACTTGTTCTTGGTTTCTGTAAGACACAAGAGACCTTTGGTGCTCCGAGTTCAGAAGTCACTAAGAAATAACTTAGTGATGTCAAGTTTTCCCTCTTTGAAATATCTGGTTCTCAAATACTCCCTTATTTTCTGAAGTGAAAGAGCCAGGTCAGGACCTGGGAGATGTCTCCTTATTCCAAACCCTCGTAACCCACACTTTGGTTTCACAAGCCCCGAGTGCAGCCTTTACTCTCTCCTTTGACCTCTGTGCCCTCCTCCTCAGCAAACACTAAAATTAGAGCCCAGTGGTCACACCGCACTGCCTGCCCTGCTGTCCTCACAGTGACTCCCTGTCACAGCAGTCAGGTATTTCAGTGTCCCACTGAGCCCCACGCATCACCTCCTGCCCGGATAATGCTCTTCTCTGGGCTTACCTGTCTGTCCTCTGACCGAATGCCATTCCTCATTACCCACAGGAGGCTCAACCTCCACCTGCCCCCAGAACGCACGGCCACCCACTTAGAACTTAATCTGAGGCCACAAAGACATCCCTGAAGCGTTTCAAGATAAAATGTAGTGCTGGGGGAAAGATGATGGCCAAACATCCACCCCAAAACTGGGCACGCTCGCATCCTCCCTCTCACCCGGGGTTTGTATCGCAGGGCTCTTGAATGAGGAGCTGCCATGGGCTGCACACACCCATTCCTGGGTGAATTCAGAAGAATTATTCTTTAAGTTCCACCAGGAAATGCAAAGGTACTTAGTGAGACTTACCTAAACATCAATTTTGACACCTTAACAGTTTCACACAACTTGAGCTGCGTGTAATTAATATCACCCAATTACTTTAAAAGCTTTGTCTTCTGGATTTCTTACTGCCATGGGTAGGGTTCCATCGGAAAAGTTTCGATCCCAGCTTCCCAAAGTCCATGGAAACATCCCTGTTGACTTCACAACAGAGGTGATGAGGCCTTTAATCATCACTGATGCAATTAATGCAGAGTAAAACTGGTTCTAAGTCATATCCTGCTAAAGCACTGAAAACTGCCCCGTTTGAAACGTGACATGACCATGTCCTGACCTTTCACTGACTATTAAATAAGTTCTGCTGCTTATTTTCTGACACCCACACTCAACACACAAACCATCTACGGCTCTTCCCAGATCCACTCCCAACCTAAGGGAGAGAAGGTGTCTGCCTGTCAGGGTTTGCCAAGTCCCTGGGCTCCGACTTCAACAAAAAGCACAAGCTCTGAAGCCAGGACAACACAAATGCATTAGAGCATCTGATTGCAGGAGCGCTGTTGGACGCTCCCACCACAAGGACAAGGCTGGAGGGTTCACAGAGCCAGTGACCAAACGACACCGTCCAACCCCACTGCCCTCAGTGCCTGCAGAGAACTGAGGTGCCCCAGAGCACCCTGGCCAGCTCCTCCTCTCACACCCAGCCTGCCCTGAGCACTCACCGGCCCCTGCGTGCCACGCTTTAGCCACCTCCAGCAGGATTAATCTCCTTCTTTTGCTAATGAAGGAAGGTTTTCTCAGAGGACAAAGCAAAGGAACTGCACCTGGCACTGCCAATGTACTTGGCAGACATACGTGCACGTTAAGGGCTTTCCTAACTTCAGTGAATTGCAGAGTAGCAATTATCCTCAATTACTCCAGAGGAAAGACCGCCCAAAATGTTAATTCAAGCCCCCCTTCTCCCAGAAGCCAGCCACTATCCCCAGTCACCACTGCCCTACTTTCTCCCTCACCGAGGCCCCAAAGGTTGGACCTGCTCCTTCTTGATGCTCAGGTTTCCTGAGGTGATCTCTGCCTTTGTCAGACCTTCTTCTCCTTGGACATTATAAAAACTCCTGTCTCATTTCAGGACATTTAAGAGTACTTTGGAGGAAAGCACTGCCCTCCCTGCACAGACACACTTGGCTGCTCCTCACCTAATTTCTCCCTCCATCAGAAGGAAAAAGAGACAAAACATCTGGGCATTTGCATGAGCAGTCAGAGGGAGAATAAGCTGCTCTGTTAAATCCAGCTGTTTCTACTGCACTGTAGGACACCTAAAAGCAGCGTGTGTCAGAAGGGCTTTATCCATGAGGAAATTAATGGGATACATCAGCACTACCTTGATTTTCAGCAGCTACAAGGAGCTTGCATTAAAGCTGTGAAGATATTAAACACAAATTAGAACAATATTCAGCAGCAGCTACGAAACAAGACTGAAACAAAACCAAGAAACACAACAAGGGCTTCCTAATTCAAGCACTTTTAGAGGGACCACTAGACTTAAAACGAAAACTGAGATCAGCAATACGTCGGGATGGTTTAAACCACAAAGGAGAGCTTGTCTTAAGAACCGAAACTTCTTCTCAGGCTGAGTTGTCAAGACCACACATGGCACCACATGGCAACGAAGCAGAAAACAAACCCTCCACGTGCCTGAGATCCTCGCAAGATGAACTGAGCTACTGGTGAAAGTAAAGAAGCAAAAGGAAGGAGACTTAAGTATATAAACTTTTTTGAGAAGAACACACAGCAGTTTGTGCCAGAGTTCAAAATACCAGCATTGACTAGAAATGCAGAATCACTTCCCAGCAAGTTGAGTACAACCCTTTGGTCCTCCTCAAGAGGAGTGACCACACTCTGTGTTGCTTCATAAACTCTGAAGCTCCCTCCTGTAAACTTCTGAGACCTCACAGCTCCATTCTTTTCATGACTTTTTCCTTCCAGTTTGCTGCATGAGACCTCTGGCCTTGGCTGCTCCACCCTATGGGGTGCTGAGTGAGCTGTACAGCTATTTCTCAAAGGGCAGTGATGGTCTTGGTTTTGTTTTTACGACGATGACAATCCTTGCCCTAAAGAACTTGCATTTGACAGGCATGTCTCATCTGTGACCCACTGGACCTGTGTCAAATAAGGTGACAGCTACGTTGCACCTGGTCAGAGGAACCCAAACTCCATCACTGAAGCAGCAGCCTGGGTGGGTCAGGCGAAGCTCTCCAGAGACCAGGGAGTTTCAATTCTCCAGCTTGCACGAGCTGTCGCTGCCTCTCTTCTGGGGTGAGATGACACAGGAAGTCCAAAGAATCGTGGTGTCAATTCCTCTACTGTGTTTGCTGAAAAGCTCCTGACGGCAGGAAGAGGGTGAACAAATCTTCACAAGTCTCAAAACGGGCAATAACCGGTGCCACTAATGAAGTGCTCTGAGAGGCACCGCCGAGAGCAGAGAAGTGACAGAAACACAGGAAGGGGGGAGAAAAAAAGGGGTTTTGAGACAGACTACTGCGAGAAGAAAAAACACACAGAGCCAGGCCTGGTGATGCATTTGGGCACAACACCAGGGCCAGGGCCAGGGCAGATGAGCTGCACAGTAAAGACATTGTGGGATCCTAAAAAATCAGAGAAAGGGGGCAGTGACAGTCACGGAGATGAGTAAAATGATTCTGGGCAGAGAGCCCACCACAAGAACAGTGCAGGGAAAAAGCCACCCGCAGAGAGGTCCAGCAGGGCGTTCCACAGCCGAGATGCTACAGATTAAAAGCAGCGAGCTGGGGGGTGGCTGCAAAGCCCTGAGCTCCCTGTTTGTGCAGCCACTTGAGCCTCTCCAGAATAGGAAGTGCAGGCTGCAAAGGAGAAGTTTGAGGTTTGGGCTTTCCGAGGCCAGCACCGCGTTGTTTGCTGAGCCTGGCACTGCCACGGCTTCCCTTGCCTCGGGAATTGTGAGGAATCTGGTGGCTGTGCCCCAGCAGAGCAGGCACAGATAAACCTTGTGCTCCATCAGGAGCTCGTCGAAACACAACACTTTGCAATTCGCTTCCAGTGGCCTGTTGCTTGATGTTCATGAGCGTACAAGACGTGGAGAACATCGCTTTTACACCAGGCTCTCCTACCACAGCTGCTGGGACAGCTGTGCTGCTTCACACAGCTATGGCTTTATCTGAAATAAAATGCCAGGCACATTTCATCCAATGAGATTGCCTCTGGGCAATGAGAGGGCCACATCAAAACAAAAGGAAAAGATGACAGGTTTTTTAAATGGCAAAGCCACAGCTAAAGGAGAGTGGACCCACCCTTTGCAGGAGCAGCACATTTTCGTCACTGAACTCTTCCCTCTTTCCCAAACAGCTGAGCCTTAACATCTCACACTCACGGGTTACTACTGAACATCCTGCAGTTTATACACTTCACACAAACCAATTTTAAGTCATTCATGGCACTCAAGAGAATCCAGCACTGGGGAAAATTTAACAGAAGCTGATCAAACACAACTGATCTTGAGAAAAGCCCCATCTACTTCTGTCAGGCAGCATTTCTGGTGCAGTTGTGTGCTGTCATTAGCTATTTCAATCCAACATTCGATCATAATGAATTTAGGAGAGCTCTGCCAGTTTAAGTAGAACCAAAATTTCAGTAACTTCTCAAAGGCCACACGGTACACACATTCACAGCAGAAGTTATTTCAACTCTGAATGTGTAGCGTAAAAATTTTATGTGGCTAAAAACCGTGGCAGAAGTTACTGACTCCTCACAAATTTCTAACCACAACACTTGCAATACATAAACTAGTTTCAGGTCTGAAAGCAAGAAACATGGAGAGACACTGGCAGTCCAGAAAATCTCTAGACACAAAAGATATGAATGAATGACTGGAAACCACCTTCCCCTTCCTCAGAGGCTTTCCCATCACTGAGCTGTGAATTGAGACGAAGCAACAGCTTTTGGGGGCAGAAACTCAGTGTCAAAAGTTGAACATGAGCCTTTGCCAGTGAGAGCAGCTCAGCAGCAATATCTGCCATCATCTGTGACCACAGCTCCTGTCACACAGGCAGAAGAATCCCCCCCCTTCACCACATCTCATAAAAGGACACAGCAGAGCTGCGTCAAGCTGTAAATGTTTGTGTACAAAAACTGTTCACCCTCTCTTCTGCTTTTGACTTTTTCCTTATTTCTGTGACAGACCCACTGGCCTTTGCCCTGGTGAAATTACAGCTCGAGCCCAGCAGGTGTTTTCAACCAGTCTGTAAACACCCAGGACTCGCTTCAGAGAGCCCAGCACACCCAGGCAGGAGAAGCCCCCCTGGCCCCTGAGAGGAGCAAACAGCAGCAGGAAACTCTGCCACAAGTAGGCTGGGCCTCTGAGCCTTTTTCCCCCCAAAAAATGCCAAATTCGCAGCCACATCGGTGTGGGCAGAGCGTGAGCCTTGGTGTGCAAGTGGTGGCTGAGCAGGAGCCTGCAGAACAGGGCTGCCAGCATGTCCCCTGGGCAGCAGCAGGCACGGGCTGTGCAGGGGGACAGTGCCAGCCAGCGTGGGACACCCCTGCCCTGGGGAGGACTGTCCCTGTCAGGGCCAGCATCTGTCGGCCTCACACGTCTCAGCCGCAGCAGGGAACACGGCAATGGCAACATCCAATTTCCACACTGACACCATGACGTGCCCAGCCAAGGAAGATAAAGGAGGCTTGGACAGTCAGGACTGGAGGTCCCCGTGGCCGTTTGCGTTGAAGCTTATTCCCTTTCTGCCTAAATAAACATCCATGAGTGATGACTGTTCCCCCCCTAACCCGAGTGTGCCTCGTGTCCAGCCCTGCTCCCCTTAGCGTTGCACTTCCATATGTCTTTCCTGGGACTTGCAGGAAACAAAAAGCGCAGAAAGTGCACAGCTGGAGGGTCGGGCTGCCAAGGGAGGCGAGGGCTGGAGGAGCTGCTGTGCAGGACAGCAACCCCTCTGCTGCAACCTCCCCACCCCTGCCCTGCCCCTCGCCCCCCCTTACCTCGTAGGACCACACGCACTGCACGCCCGCGAACCTCCGCACGCAGCGCCCCACTTCCACGTCCTCGTGGGTGGTGTACATCTCCCGCAGGCACTCGCCGATGTGGGGCACCATCCTGCGCAGCACCTCGCGGCTCATGAGGACCCCCGGCCCGCCCATGCAGAAGTTCTCGCCCGGTTCCAGCGCCAGCTTGCCCATCTCCTCCGTGGTGCCCAGCCCGGTCTGGCCCAGGAAGAGCGGCTCGCTGCTGTTGAGGCTCCTCAGGAAGTTCTCCAGTTTGTCCCCTTTGATGTAAACGTCGTCATCGGCCCTCATGAACCATTCGTATTTGTCCAGGTAGTGGTCATGCATGTATTTCAGCATCATGAAGGACTTCTTCTGGGGCGGGTAGGAGTCGTCGACGCCTGGAAGGGGCACGATGGGGATGGGGATGGAGGTGTCCGAACCCTCGCTGGAGAAGAACTCGACCTTGCCAGGAATGGTTTTGGACCACGTTCTAGATTGAAAAAGACAAGAAGGACAAATTAAGTGAGCAAACCAGGGCAGGCAGAGAGTGCTACCAGAGACTACACCTCACCCGCTTCACAGATTTCCTTTATAAATAACTGAGAAGTTATTTTTTACCACAAGAACAAAGACATTCACACGGCACACGGAGCAATTGGTACAACACACAAAAAATTCTGACATGACAAGCATCTGAATGCCAGTTTTGCACCTTCATGTGTTAGAAAAATAATTCAGTAGTAGCAGTTCAGCATTTCTTAAGCCCACTCAGTTTCGGTCTAACAGCTCTCGGTCACAAAATACAGAGGGGAGACAACACAGGCAAACAATTCCCATATAACTGGATTTAATGCTTCCAAAGCTTCCCTGCAAGTTATGTACCTTCCATCCCCTCTAAGCCTTCCCAAAAGCTCAAACATGCACTCAGAAATACTGACTTCAGAGCATAAATTCACATGAACTTCTACGGAATTGTCATCCCGTGGGAAACCAACCAAACAGCAACTTCTCCAGATGGTGTGTGGAGAAGCAGAGCACGGAGCAGCAGTAACCTCAGGAGGGTTTGTCCATACCAATCAAATCCTACAAGACGCCTGTCAAACACGTGATTCCCACAACGACGTGGTGCTACCAACACCTGCAGCCCCAGCAGCTCTCCAGAGACTTCAATCCAGATTTCAGTGGAGGGGAACATCACAGAAGAGGAGCTTTTCCTGTGCAAAGCAGCGCAGAGGCAACATCTGCTCCACACCTTCCGTGCCCCTCTGACAAATCCAACCCATATGCGTGGGCAAACTGGATCACTTACATGGCAGGAAGAGAGCTGTAGGACAATTCCTCAAGGCAGACTGCAGAACAGACTCCTCCAGGGAGGATTTTTAGTCACGTAACCGTTACAGCCTTGCCCTAAAAATTATTGATTTTAAGCTTTCAGTACCATTTTCTGAGATTCTATCTGGGAAAAAAGCAGACATAACATATCCCTCGCAGAAAACTATTTTCACCAGCAAGTTTTGCCCCTTTTTGTATCAGGGGAAAATATTTTATAATCACATTTGGTGACTGTGCTCAGAATATAACCTGCAGCTGAATGTGAACACACTCTCAAGGTAAAGGACACGGTATTCCCTCAATGCATCACTGTCCCTTTGAGCAGATGCCTCTCAGCACAGGTTTTGTGCCAAAACCTGGGCAGATTTTGGGCAGCACAGACTGAAATCTGAAATTTGAACTCTCCAGAATTAGCTGTTGAGCAAAGTCTGAAACGTGAAAATATTTCAGAAGAAATATACTTTAAGTTCCACCAGGAAATGCAAAGGTACTTAGTAAGACTTACCTAAACACCAACTTTGACACCTTAACAGTTTCACACAACTTGAGCTGTGTGTAATTAATATCACCCAATTACTTTAAAAGCTTTGTCTTCTGGATTTCTTACTGCCATGGGTAGGGTTCCATCGGAAAAGTTTCGATCCCAGCTTCCCAAAGTCCATGGAAACATCCCTGTTGACTTCACAACAGAGGTGATGAGGCCTTTAATCATCACTGATGCAATTAATGCAGAGTACAACTGGTTCTAAGTCATGTCCTGCTAAAGCACTGAAAACTGCCCCGTTTGAAACGTGACATGACCATGTCCTGACCTTTCACTGACTATTAAGGAAGTTCTGCTGCTCATTTTCTGACACCCACACTCAACACACAAACCATCTACAGCTCTTCCCAGATCAACTCCCAACCTAAGTTTAGAAGACTTTTCTTCACTGAAGGTACTGGATGCATTTCAATTTGAATCTCGTGGAAAGAAAAGGCAGAGGACACTGCCGGGAAATCTCATCTCAGCTTTGGGTGGACCCAAGACAAGTTATTAGATAAAAGTCTTATGGACATTTCTGTTTATTGATTTTGTTAATCAAAAGCAACCAATGAATTTTCAGACATGCACTCGATATCCTGAAAACTCTGCCTCCATAATGACAACCTATGGATAACACAGGGTGTTTTCCATCACTCCAAGCTTTAGCTCTTTCTGAGGATTTGTCTTCAATTATTGATTTTTTATTTTTTTTTTACACCACCACCCGTTCTGTTGGTTCCCAGTTTAAATTCACTCCCCGCTCTCCAGCGAGGTACCCTCACCTCAGGACCCACAAGGTATTGTCAGGAGAAGAATTCCCATTCAGTGGAGAGGGAACAAAATGGATGTACCTCCCTAAACCCTGGCATGTTTAATTCCCAGTCTTCTCACTGCACTAAACACCCCCCCCCATCTCGGAGCCAGTTTGAGCCCATCTTTCCACGTGTCTGGGCCACATTTAAGTTCCACATTAAAGCAGGGGTAACCCAAAGACATCTTCCTGCGTGCACGAGGAGCACGACACCAACAGCACGACCACGTCCTACCAACAACCACTCCCCAAGGACCAGCGGGTGACCTGGGTCGGCACCAAAACGTTCCTTCAGCCTTGGGATCTCACGTCGACCGCATCGACCACATCAACCAAACCCCGGAGCAGCCTGACTGAGCCTTTGTTCACTTCCTGCAGCAACACAAGTCCCACGATGAGACAACTCAGCGTGACCACAGCTTGGAGCATTTGTCTGATCCGGAACAGGCAAGGCACATTCCCACATGGAAAAATGGCCCGAGTGTCCGTGCCAAGGCGAGCAGGGCTCAGCAGAGGGTGACACAAGGGAGCCACCACGGGCTGCTCCTCACGTCTGAGCCACGGCCCTTTTCTGGGTGACAGAACACAGAGAGAACAGTTGGCTCAGGAAACACGTCCTCGCACTCGGCCAAAGAAGCCAAACCATAGTCAAGATGAACTGGGAGCACGTTTTATCGACCCCAGTTATCAGCAGAACTGAGGACTGGTAAATGCAGGGATGAATTCTGATCAAAGCTACTTTCAATACTTTTTCCCCTGACGTTGCAAAGATTCAGACCTGGCTCGATCATCAGCCACTCCACAGACTGATGTATTAACACCTACATTTCTTGCCTGTCCTCCCTCCTCCAGTCTGGTTCACCATGTCTGCTCTCAGGTTATGGGCAGCAACCTGAGCCCTTCAGCTCCTCAGCACAGAGCTCTCTTCTCAACACCTCCCCACCTCTGTGGGACCACCCACTGACAGCACTTCCCTGGTTAAAGGTTCTCCAATGTAAGACTTGTGGGTTGTATCTGAAGGAGTGTATGTTTGATAATAAAA
Organism: Grallaria varia; assembly: GCA_013396735.1. NCBI lineage: Eukaryota > Metazoa > Chordata > Aves > Passeriformes > Formicariidae > Grallaria > Grallaria varia. The sequence goes on along the minus strand of VWZG01000022.1, from coordinate 1,151,836 downwards.
AAACAAGGGGAAAACGTTTTTATGGAAACTTGACACCTTTTCCTCCCCTCCACTGCCCCATCACCCTCAGTTGTTTAAAGGACACATGGACACAACATTTCTTGTATCCACACCTCCAAAGAACACCTCCACTTCAGCGATCAGTTGCTGGTGGCCTCAGCCAGCTCAAACCCATTTCCACTCTGGCCAGAGAGAAGTATCAGGTTCTGAATACAACTGATACGTGCAGAGAACTGGGCATTTAAAAACCCAGCAAGGGACCTGCTCCGACAGATCCCAACCTTATCTCCTCGCTGTAATCTGAATCTGCTGCCTAACCAGGAGGATGTGCAGGAATGAGGACAGTGATGCTCTCTATTACCTTCCCCAGGAGGTAAAACACCTGCACGACTGGATGTGACCTGGTTTCTCTCAGTGCAGAACTCCAGCAAAGTAGAAGCTTGCACTGACAAGGAAATCAAAAGTGAAAATTAAACAAGCATCAACAAAATCAGTAATGCTTCCCGAGAAGAAAGCTCTTAGCAGAGGACATTAGTCCACTAATACTCTGGTACTGGTGGCTACCAAATCAATTTTACCATCCCTCACTTGGTTTTGCACACTGGATATCCTACATTTGCCCTAATGCAAGCAAGTCACAAATAAACTGGGTGAAAAGATTTTATCCCAGCTGGTCCAGGTATTAATGAAATATAGAAACTTTGCAACACAGAGCGTGCTAAAAAAACCAATATTTTCTAAAAAGTCACCGCAACTACAGTCATCAAATGCTGTCATTAACTTATTTCTTCATTCAAAAAGAAGCTAAAAAGCACAGCTTGAAGCGGGAGGAGCACAGATCTTGAATGTTTTATCTTGAGTTTCCAGTATTTATTATTTATTTGTATTACCTTGCTTTGTTATCAGTTGTGCAGACAGTGCTCCCTTTGTAGAAACCCAAGCCGAAGACTATGACAAAGAACATATTTGGTTTTTGTCTGCAGCTCAGGAACCTCCCTCCCAGGAGATCAGAGAAATCATTTAGTTTTGAGAAATAGTCATCTTGTATAATTACACTGAAGAAAATCATTATTTGTGAAGAACTCAGCAAGATAACAGACATAAAAGACTGATGTCTTGAATGCAGTCAAATTGCACGTTGAATTAGGGCTAGTTTTGCATAACTTCAAGGTCCTGTCTCCCCAGCAGCATTTGCTGCAGGGGGAGCAATGAACCCCAGCTTAGCCTGGAGACTGAGCATGGAAACCAGCACACTGCTCCTGCACGTGGGGCTGCAGATGACCATCATGAGAGGTCACCAAAAAAAGAAGCTGGTTTTTGTAATTTCCAGATAGGTTTAAAAGACCTTGTCACCAAGATCTGCACTAGAAAACTCAGATTTTGAGGAAAAGCTCCTGTCGAGTTTTTCCAGGACAGCTTTAATGAAGAACCCAAGCAGCTTCCACAGCTCTCAGAATCCTTTGAACTAACTCTTCCAATTTGAAGCGATGCCAGTTTTCTCTCCATGGGTATCCACCCACCTTCCTTGTGGAAACAGAGGCAGAAATGGATCTATCACCTGCAGGCACACCAACAGTGGGCAGGTAGGGCACAGACCAAAGCCCAGGTGACCCAGAGGTCTGGGCCATGTGGTTACTGCAGGGTGTGCAGGTGACTTTGGGTCCCCTTATCTCCCACCTACCAACACCAGCCGCTCTCACTGTATCTGTTTCATACCTTAAACATTCTTGCCAATTTTAGGTTACTGCTCGGGAATCCTGTGTGTCTGCTGGAAGGCACAGGAGCAGGGCAGAGTGGAGCTCTCACTGTTGCAATAAGTCTGTGAGGTCCAAATGCCACGATGCCCAAAGTCACTTCACATGAGCCCCAGTGCCACCCAACAAACAGCTCCCGCCCAGGCTCGGACTTTCACAGCAGCCCCACAATGTGTTTTGTATTACCCTTCTGCAGCAGCGAGCGTGGGCTTAGACAGATAATAAGAACTCCTTTAGACCCCAAATCCTTCTGGCTGCCTTTCACTTAAGCCCTTCCAAGCACTCAGGTATTTGGATTCCAGCGCTCGCTGCTTCCCATAAAGTCACCACCAACAGCGTGGCGGCACTCGGGGAATGGAGCCTCCCCAGGGCATCCTTTGCCACGGCGCGGGGATGGCACGGCGCGGGGATGGCACGGCGCGGGGATGGCACGGCACGAGCCCCGGGCATCACTCCCGGCCCTCGTGGCACTTGGGGGTGCCGTGGGGACCGTCCCAAAGCCAGGGCTCCTGCAGGGATGCTGCCAGGGGCCAGCCGCTGACATCTCGCCACCCACTGCATTCACACTACTCCCCTGCCACGTTTCCCGGGAAATGGAGTTGCTACGCAAAAAAAAAGGGAAAAAAAAGAAAAAAAAAAAAAAAAGAAAACGGGTTAACTGCCTGATATTTCTGTTCCTGAGACAGCAGACTTAAATCTTCTGGGAGCCTGCTTATTCCCATCCTCTCCTTCCTGCAAGCTCTTTTAGGACAACTCCCCTCCGCTGCAAAGCCATTAGCACATATTGCTGCACTTTCCCTGAACCCCCGGCACGCTTTAACTCCTCCCTGCCCGGCTCTTCCCTGCCCTTTGCAGTGCCACGGCGGTGCCCGGGCTCTGCGAGGGGCGCTCCGCCGGCCCTGCTGTCGGGCGCGATCCCAGCCGAGCCCCCAGACCTGCCCTCCCCAAACCTGCGCCTCTAAAGCCGATTCTCCCCCGCCCCGTACAAAAGCGCCACTGTTCCAAAGAATCGGAGGCTCCCCCGAACCCAGCGGGCCCGCCTCGCCCTGCCGGGGTCATTCTGCCGGTGATTGATGCTCAGGAAGTGGATTGCTTCCCCTCTTTCAGACCCTCTCTGGATTCCCAGCAGCACGGAGCAGCAAATGCTTTCCGCTCCCTTTTCGCCGGCTCCGTCAATGGCCCCTGAGCCGCGGCAATTGGGAGCTATTCAGCCCCTGCATCCCTAATGCCTCCCAGAGCCGCATCACGGCTCCGCACACGCTGCCACCCCGGCGATGCCTTGCAAGCAGCTTCCCACCGCGCCGGCTGTGCCAGCGATTCAGCTCCCCAGGACGCTTTGTCGGGGCGGTAATCCCAGCGATTGTCCTCCTGAGCACTTCATGGCAATCAAATGCCATTTAAGACTTCGGGTTTGCCTTCCTCTTCCCCCCTCCCCACTTTCCCCCCAAAGACGCCTTCCTGTCACCGGGACATTAGCTCATTTCTTTCACCAGCGGAGGCGAGAAAAGAGCATTTAGCCCTACCACATGGCCCGCGGTCTCTTTTTTCCTCCCTGCCAAGAGAAGACATCATCTCTAGAGGTTCAACCAAAGTAGCTGGGCGGTAGAAAGCGATACTCGGATCTCCTCCTAAAGGCTGAAGGAGCTCGATTCCATTAGCTGGGTTTGTTAAGTCGCATCTTTAGCCATTGTTTTGTGCAAGCAGATGTTGCAGATTGGTTCTGTAAACCCAGCCCTGCCACAGCACAAAACTGCTCAGCGAACACGAGCGAGACCAGGGATGAGAATCCTTCCCACACCAGCAAAGCGACATCCGCCCAAAATATCACCCATTTCTGGACAATATTGTGATAAAACTGCCCTTTCCTGAACTCTTGACGCAAAATCTGATGGATGCTAGACAGGCCCTTCTGCCAGCAAACCTGTTACGTGATGTTCCAACACAATTCCAGTCCCTCTGTATGCAAATTAGTCAGCTCATGAGATTTGCAATCCAAAATGCTCCATCCCACATGGCGAAGAAAAGAACATAACCCTGAAGAAACAGATTCTTTCACCCATTTCAAAGCACCAATCATGCTCTCTTTGTAACTTAATTACAGGTCTACTGCTGAAAGAAGGAATTAAGTTTCCATTAAAACCATTGTTGGGGGACAATGTGCCTCAGATTGCCCAAATTAAGCAATTTTACTGCACTTGGTGCTGATATAAAGAGCTTCCCTGAAACCAGAGCTGGGCCATCATACACAGTTTTGCCGTCTGTTCTTACTGGCCAATAGGGCCAAGTACTTCTCAGCCAGGGCGGACAGGAGACGGAAAAGGGTTTGTTCCAGCAGAGGACCAAAGGGGATGTTTTGTTAAAGACCCTCTGCGGCGCTCCCGGCTGCTCCCCCAGCGGCGCTGGCAGTGCAGAGCTGGGGTTATACCCGCGCTGACATTTTAGCTCTCAGCTCCCCCCGGGTTCCCGAGCAGCTCCCGGCACTGCCTGCTGGCGCCGCCGCCGCAGCAAGACGCGTATTCCAGCACATTTCAGCAGAGCAGAGTGTTTCACCAAAGCCACAGACACGTCTCTCACAGAAGAGATGATTATCCTGATGCTGCCGAGGCTTTGGACAGGACTCCCGTCAGCACACGGCGCTCACAACCGTGCCCCGCTACAGCTGGACACCACGGCGCGGGCCACGGCGAGCGGGGCAGGCACAGGGATTGACTGCCCCTGCCCCACACGCAGGGGGCGCTCACGTACCGCCCCACAGCTCGGAGCGCCCACCGCCTGCGGCACCTCCACCGGCCCAGCGCCTGGAGCATCTCATCTCACCCAAGCCGTCCCCCCCAGCCCAAGCTGTTTCACTGCCCGGTCCGGCCCCGCCAGCGGCTGCGGCAGCGACCAGGGGTGGCTTTGCCTCTTTGTTCCCAGATGCCTTCGCCGGCTCTCATTCCCAAGCACATGCTTTCCGCTCGGCGCAGAGGCCTTTTCTCCCCTAGGGAGGGGGTCACAGCGGTCCCCAAACTTTATTACCGTCACCACCGGGCCGTCGGCTCTCTCCAGAAGCAGCAGCCAAGGACTGCACCAGCGTGGCAAGGCAGAGGCGCTGAGGGAGGCACTTTGACGCCCGTGCCCCCTCCGGTCGGTGCCCCCTCCCTGTGCTGGGGCACCCTGACCCTCGGGCAAAGCCGCCGGGGCCCCCCGCCCCGAACCGGCCCCTGTGAGGGCGGCAACGCGACCCTCTCGACCCCTCGCATCCCCTCACCGCCCTGCCCCGGCAGCGGAGGAGCTTTGGGGGCACCGATGCCCCCCGAGCCCGCTCGGAGAGCCCCCGGGGCTCCCTCACCGGCCCCGGGACGGTGCCAGGAGAGCCGGGGCTGAGCGTGCCCTGAGCATCGCACACACCTGCCCGGGGCACGGCGAGCGGCGCCCGCGGCATCCCGGGCCCTTCCCTCGGGGCGAGCCGAACCGACCTGAACGGGACCGGGCCGCGCTGAACGGG
>VWZG01000022.1:1132517-1145930 GCA_013396735.1 Grallaria varia | reverse complement strand
GGGATGGGGATGGAGGGGATGGAGGGCGTGATGGGGACGGGGAGAGGCGGCCGTGGTGGGACCCCGAGGCGGCAGCCGGCGGACAAAGCGGCCGCCCGGAGCGGGACAGCGGGATGGGATGGGATGGGATGGGACGGGCCGGGCGGCCCCGGCAGCGCGCCGAGCCCGGAGCGGGAGGAGGTGGCGGGGGTGGCCCTGCCCCGGGCAGGGCTGTTGGAGGGAGATGAGCTTTGAGGCCCCTCCCGACCCAAACCGGCCTGCGGTTCTATGACAGGGAGCAGCACCTTGACCTGGCATCCCATGCAGGACAGGGCCCCTAACTTGGCATCCCACAGGGGACAGGGACCCTGACCTGGCATCCCACAATGGGACCCTGACCTGGCATCCCGCACTGGGACCCTACCTGGGACTGGGACAGGGACACCAGAACCTCAGCCCAGTTGCCCAGATCAAGAGGCTGTGACAGGAGCCTAAAACAACGTGGGTGCCCAGATGTGGGGACGGGGACTGGTGATAACCCCAGGCCGGGCATGCCAGCCCCCTGTGCCAAGCCCCCATGGCAGGACTGGCCCAGGAGCCAGGACTGGACTCCAGCCCTTCACACCAGGCTGGGAAGGCACCAGGTCGGGTTCCTGGTGCCCTGTAGCACACACAGAGCTGCAGGGGAGGCTGGCAGTGAGGAACAGCCCCCTGCCCCTTTGCCTGGCACCGGTGCATTCGTGCAGCACACGCTCTAGGGCCAGGCAGCCAAGGCACATGCAGCCCTCCAGTTTTTCCCACCTTGCTAATTAAACCCACCAGAAATAGGTCAGTCTGTTTCCATCCGCAGGCTGCAGCGACTGCTCAGCAGAGTAAAGACTTTATTGAGTGAAGATTTCTTTCTTTTCGGTCCACGCCGACCCTCCACGTGCCTTTCATCTACAGAGCGCTTCAGCTTCAAACACTGCAGCCCCAAACCCTTCACATTTCACAGGACAAAACCCCCTCCAGTCTTAACAGAAAAAACTTACCAAGTACAACACACTGCTCTCCTGCTTATCATTGTGGTTTTTTCCATTTCCTGCCCACTTCAGCATTTCCAACTGTCATTTTAAATTTTATTTGTATCGTGATGTCATCCACAACAAGCTGAGAGGAAGAAAGTCCCAGTGAAACAGCAGCCTGCTCCTGAGCAAGAACAATTGCAAAGGAGGAATCAATCACCAATTAATACTCTTCATTAATAAGCCAAAGAGAGCCACACATGACATATTTTTATGATCCTGGTATCACAAGTAATTTTATCACTTCTGAAATTGAGCAGGTAATACCACAATCTATTTTTACAATGAACTCAATGACATGTCTTGAAAGAAATGCTTTTGTGGGGTTTATTGCTCTTGTGAAGGTACAATCCTCATACAAGGTCAGCACCAGTGAACCCTTGATGTCAGGAGCAACAAAGAACAGACCGAAAGTGCCACCACAATTTATGGTATTAAACAGCAATAAAACTAAAGATAAATAGAAACTAGGTAAAAAATACAAACAATGAACTTTTTGGTCACCCACGAGCACAACAGAAGTATTGAGATGTGTGTTTGTGGGAAGAGGAAGAGAAGAACTAAATGGTGAGAGGGAAAGGAAGAACAGTCCAAATTGGAATGCACGTGAGGTGGGGAAAGCCAGGGAAGGGCAGGAGCACCATCACTTGGAAAAGGCCAACTGGACTGTCCTTTCCATTCCTTCCTATGGGGACATTCCACCTCCCCACCACCCTGCAACCACTGCTGTAATTCCTGTTTCCCAGGGTTTGCAATGCTTCATTATTATTTCTAACTACTGATGCCCTGATCTCTTTCCATGAAGACTGTGGTTATCCTCAGCCAGTGCTACCCTGCACATGTGGATCTTTTAGTCCACTTTTAAAAACTTCTTCATCAAACTCTGCTTCTCCCCTCTCCCCACAAGCCTGACAATCAGGTCCTGAAATACATGACACTGATGGACATTCAAACTGAAATATAAAGTGAGGCCACTCCTTTCCAAGAGAGGCACATGTGGCAAGTCCATGAGCAGGAACGGGGTTGCTCTCTGCATGCTCCAAATCAGCTGTAAAAATTTCCTGATTCAAGGGAAAGCCACTGTGGCCTATGAATTACAGGAAAAGGCAGAGCTAACGTGGCTGAAAGGCAATAAAAAAAAGAGAAAGGTTGGGGCTGGGGCTGAGGAGCTGTCACTTGGCTCCTTCCCGCAGAGAAAAGAAGTTAGTCATCAGAACTGAGGACTCCGTGCAAGGCGAGCACACATGGAAATGATGAAGTGGAGCAGCACACTGCTCTGTTACATCTCCTCAGCCCAAAGCTCTCCTCTGGCACGTTCCCACCTCCCTGCACCTCCCGGCAATCACAGTCCCGGAGCTCTCCCTTCACACGCAGGGGGGGAGCAGAGAGAGCCTGGGGAAGGGGCAGGAGAAGGAAGGGGCGATTTCCCAGTGCCAGGATTGACCTGGAGAGGAGACACGTTCAGATTTCACGCTGCTGCCACCACTGGGGATGACACTCCAGCTGTAAGGCCGAGATGTCCAGCTGTAAAGAGGGGGTGGCACCTGGGAATGCTGCAATGCTCACACAGCCTCCTGCAGCACATCCAAGTGCCTCCCTTTATGCCACCTACTGTGCCAAACTCACGTCCCAAAGTGTTAGGCAGGCACATGCCCCTCTCACTGCTCCTGCCCTCTCCCTGTTCTTGCACAGAGCAGCTGCTGTTCCCACTACTGGGGGCGGGGGGGAAAAAGGGAAAAAAAAGCAGATTAAGGGGAAACTTGAAGAGAATGGCTTAGTTCTTCCAGCAGAAATATAACCCTGCTGTTACCTGTCTAAGTATGTTTTTGATCTGGATAGCAGAGAAGGGTCATACCGCACAATCACATTTAAGTGCCTACCCCTATTCATACAGCTCTCAGTCTCAATAAAGAGTTGACACTGCATGTTATGGCTCCTATATATCAAAGGCACGGTATTTTTCTCATACAACACTGTATACAAGCATAAACACATTTTCATGCAGTGTGTTTTTTATTGCATGTGGAATGGCTTAAGGACGTATTCTGAGGGCTCTCCGAAACCTGCAGAGGATGCACGTCGTGTGTGCTCATTCCCATCCACGTTCCCATCCCACTCACTCCAGTGAGATTAGCACCCAGCGCAGCCAGCAAGAGCCCACTTGACAGGCCCACATGGTTTAGATTCATAATCAGATTAACAAAGCAGTAATCCTATTTTTAAACAAGGAAAAAGTCGAGTCCTTGAGGCTGTGAGCTGGGGGTGGGCGTGTTATCTGTGCATACAGAATAGATGTCATCCTTCTGGAAGAAAGAACCTTAACACCAAATGAAAAAAGTTTCTTGCACAGAGGAAACTCTGCCCCGGAGAGGAAAGAGGGACTATCTTACATTATAGCACTTCTTTCAAAGAAATGCTTTGCTCTGATGAGCCCCCTCCAATACTTGCAGGATGTACCTCTGCAATATGCACCCTTTACAACATTTTAAAATAATAGTTAAAGAAGTGAACTACTTCCTGACTGCTCCAGGAGCTTTAATTATGAATATTCCAGTATTTAAAACTTAAACTGCAAAAACTGCCCAGGCACTGGAAAATGAGCATATTTCATACATTCAAGGCAGCAGACTCAGGGTGGAAAAAATCTCCCTGGGCAAGCAGCAGCATTTGTCTGTGTCACGGTATTTCCAGCAGCGCTGCATTTTCCCCGATGCTGCGGAAACTCCTTCCAGAGCTCCAGCACCCACTTTATGGTTTTTTTTCCCCCCCTCCCCATCCTCTTGTGGTCCTGCCACGGCCCGGTCCCAACCTTTCCTCTGGTTCGAGGCGCTCCGAGAAGGGCTCCGGGCCGGCCCGACATCGCCATCACCCGGCCCCGCAGCGCAGCGCAGCGAGCGGGAACTGCGGGCAGCGCTGGCAAAGCCGCCCCGCTCCCCGCGCAGCCCCGCGGTACCTGCTCCGGCAGGGCGGCAGGAGCAGCGCCGAGCGCTGCCCCGGGGCACCCGAGGGCACGTGTCTTCAACATGCCACAGCCGAGCCAACAAACCGCTGCGAAGAGTCTCGAAGGTGTGTTTAAAAAAGGCCAACATGGAGATATCAGGGCCTGAAGTGCAGAACGGCTGAGGAAGCGGGAATTGCATCACCCAAGAAATGCAATTTACAGGGAGCCTTTCCTGCCTCCGGTACGAGATAAACTTTTAGGACCTGGGTTTGGTTTTATTCAGATTGCATCTTTTGGGCCAAGCTAACAGGAACTCCCCATTTTAATGCACAGTGAAAGGTCAGGTATCTCAGGCTATCGATCTTCCTTCCATTCTCTTTAAAATATCATTTCCGAAGGTCTTTGCCCTGCCAGCCCTACACAACTGTCACCCACGGACGCAGCTCGGAAGCTCAGCCTGGCAACCAGCACACGGAGAGGAGGATCTTGACCGGTAAACTACCAGTAAACCAGGCACAGACAGAGGAAGGAAAATTTACCAGTGGAGATCTTTCTCTGTGCTGAAAACACAAATGATCACAGCAATAAATACACGAGAACAGCAGCTGCCCACCTGCAACAGGAACCTGCAAGGAAAAGGTGCATTTCCCCACCGAAGCTGGGATGAGGGGACCCATTCCATTGGTTTTTCATTAAACCGACGGAAGTTTTTGAAGTCACTGGCTCTGGAGCTGGGAATATGGGCAGGGTGTGTGTCAGGCGTGGAACAGCTGCCTTGGAAGCTCCCCCAAAATCAGCCACAGCGCTGCAGCCGGGCCAGGACACCACCCAGCCAGCAGCCGTGTGCTTTTCCTTTGTGGTTGCAGAGCTGTTCCAAAAGCCAAGCTTTCATTCCACAAAGGAGGCAGGGGGAAAAAAAAAAAAGAAGAAAGAAAACCCCAAGGTTTCGGCCCATCCAAGTCTAGACCAGCTTTTTTTACAGCTGGAAATTACATAGTTTCAGTGTCCAGCAATAGCGTGGACAGAAACGCCGAGCCCTGCTCGTGGTTAATCCGATCCCTTAAAAGCTGCCACTTTTTAGCCTGTACAAGGGCAAAATCCAGGCAGCTGCTGCAGAGATGTGTGCTGATGTGCAGCCAGGCTTGCCAAAATGCAAGTGCCCAAGAAGGGAGCAGCCTGGCTGAGCAGGAGGCAGAAAGAACAGTCTCAGGGGGGTTCAAACGCAGCCGGTAACCACAGGGCTGCAGGGGCAACGTACAGGAGACCGTCAGGCTGGATGCCATCCTCCTTCACAGAGCCCTGCAACGTGAAGTCATCTTCTACAGAGGGGAATAAGACCCCAAATGCACGAAAAAACACCCTAATCTAACCAACTGAGCTGAGTACCAGCAGAATCTGAGAACAGAACAACCACAGAACAGCCCCACTCCTTTCTGAGTCAAAACAGCCCAGAGCTGTATAAAACACAGCACGTGAGATTTGTTGGTACTGGCACACATTCCACACCTGCATTCAGGCTCTGCAAGGGCAGAGTCCTTGTCCAGAATCTGCTCCTTGCAGACACAGGTGTAATTATCATTTTCATTCACATCGCTCTTTGATTAACACACAGATAACTCAGGAATGGCTGGGAACAGCTCTGTTGGCAGATTCCCTGATTGCCCTCACTCCCCCAACTCCAAATCCTGTTGTTTGTTATTAAAAATTTCCAGCATAAGAAACATATTTTTTAAAACGCTCAAGTACACAGTATCACTCTTAAAATCTTTCCCTCATCTCATAATGTTTTAGAAAGGCATAAATAAAGCCAAATGAATTTTATGAGTCTGACAACATGGGTCTTTTTGTTCCATTTTAGCTCCAGTGCTCAGTATATCACGATGAACAGTTAAGAGAACTATGCACAAACCAGATCTCGTCTGCAATTTAAAGAAAACAAAAAACTTTGCTCCTCGGGCATATAAATCACCCAAAAGCAAAACCAAATACTTAGCTGCACATTTTTAGGAATTTTTTGTGCCTCTGAACACTTGCTTGATTTAGGATTTTTCAATATCCACAGAGAGTACCCTTCAGTGGTTAAATACCATTACACAGCAGTTTATTAGCCTTGAATTAACTCTGAGTTTGTTACCCAGCTCCTTCCAGATAAAGGTATTGTTCCAGAACATCTGCATCAGCAGAGCAGGAGGCTTCTTGCATAACTGCTCTAGTGGGGGGGAAAAAAATCTCCTGAAGGCTTTTTAATATGATCTTTCATAATTCAAGTCCTTGGGAATTCATACCAAAGCAGGAACAGTGGATTCATTAAATAGTTCACTTTCACCTAATGCTTTCTGCATGCTTCACTCTTAAGCTATAAAGCAGCAAGCAACCACCTTTCCATAATGTTTGTGGTCAAGGGAGAGCTTTCCATTTGAAGTCAGAGGAAAAACCCTTCCATCTTGTGCAGGGTGTGAGCCAAAAGAGGAGTTTTACAAACTGAGGTTCTTCCTCCCACCCTGTTCAATGGCTTAGAAGTGTCTGAACAAGAAAAATTTAGGGATTTGAGGATTAAAATAAAAAAAAAATAAATTAAGGGAGAGAGAAGGTTGAAGATTCCAGAAATACATAAATCACTTCATTCTTACTGGATATGTCTTAATAAATCTTAGAACTGGGCAAAAAGCCATATCCCTAGTCCTAGCCAGAAGCAAGTCTTGAGTCAGAGAGAAAGATGAGCACATGCTCAGTTCAGACCTGCTTATTTATTTCTTAAAATAGTTTCACTGAATTCAATCAACCCATCCTGACTTTTTTATCAGCACAGGGATTTCTGCCTTTTTAAGACAAACCTCCCCCAAATTGTTTTTCTGAAGACAACACCTCAGTCTGCTGCCTGTTTCCCCAACACAAGGGGAAGATGTGCCCCAAAGCATGAGTAAGATCACAACTTGGTCCTCTTTCCTGAGGAAAAATCTTCAGATCTTGAAAATATCCTTCCCCACCTCCATTTTTCTTTTGCCTTGTCGAAGATTAAAACCTGAAGTTACATACACCAGTCTGTTAAAATGGAAATTTCAGTTTACACACCAAAACAGACAAAAGCCAGGGAATGAAACCGAGTTTCCATAGGAACATCAACAGCCTTCCCACTTCACCTTCCCCACACACTCGAACACACTTCATGAGTTTCAAGCAAAAGGCTCCTGGCCTTTCCATTTCATTACCTGGCGACTTTAAAACTCACTAGTAACACGCTCCTGTTACATTTATAGTCAAGAGAAATATCTAATGCACATCAACTGTGTTGGCACGTGTGCCTATTGAGGAACACAAAGACTCCAAGAGCAAGTATTCAGACACAAGTGCTCCAGCATCCCTAAGCTGTAAGGAACACTGTACATACTGCAGTGCCTGCAGACTAGCTCAGTGACAGGACCTGGGCACAGGGACACTTGTCCTTTGCTGACAGGGACCGTTTCACTCTTCCAAAGACAGCCTGGGTTTTATTTGTTGCATTTTGTGCTGGAGAGAGAATCGAGGGGCAGGGATGTTTGCAAAGCCCAGTCACGATGACCAGTTCTGGTTTCTACCCCCAGAGCTGGATATACACCAGAAGGATGAAGAGCACACACTTACTCCTTGCAGCCCCTCACCTGCCAGTGTGGCACATTCCCTGGCAGAGCCCTCCTCAGCACACGCCACCCCCAGCCTCGGTGCTGCACAACCTGGCACCAGCCTCATTTCACCTCCTATCTTGCTTTATCCCCATTTATGACACTAGAATGCCTGCCTTCTGTAAAAAGATGCTGCAGAAAATACTAGGTTTATGATTTGTTTGCAATTGTATTTAATATTAATAGTGTCTTGTTTTTACAAAGCAGTTGAAAGAAAAATAAAAAAAAAAGGAATAGCAAGAAACCCTCCCCCATCTGCTGTCTAGCATGTCTAGCATCAGTAATCCTCACTGGTTTGTTTACCATTTATGAGGAAAGCATCATTCAAGCTGGCTTGTCACAGAGACTCTTCTGCAATAACTGGCCTTTGGTGCAAATCCGTGGCATTTGTCAGATCACCTGTGTTTTTTCTGAAAGCCCCTCTGCCTAAATTCAAGGTGTCTGGCAACGATAATATCCTTCCTCTCTAAATTACCTTCCAGACAAACACGGTAGATCTGGTAACACATGTCTGAGGATGGCAAATATCCTCCCTTTACAGAGGTAAACAGAACAGAGGTAATTAAATCTGCCTGAGGCCAGTGTTTTGAATAGCCAGAGAGCCCAGATCTCCCAATCCCAGGTGATTCACCTTGGTGGAGACCGTGCTCCCTTCTCTACAGAACAGTGAAAATTAACTGATGACACTGAAATTGAGTCTTTTTCCTCTCTGAGAGGATCAGGTATTTCTCTTGTGCAGGACCAGCCAATGTGTAACAATTTGGAGACGGTGTGAATCTGTTGGAAGTTAACACCAGCACTAAAACCAGCCCCAAAGGAGTCCCTGTGACAGGCAAACTGTAGGCAGTTAGACAGTGGGAAAGAGCAAGGCTGCTAGTGCCAACGGGGCACTAGGGAGGTTAACCTCATCCACCTGCTGATGGGCCTCTCCTGCCTGGTCTCCAGGAACACGTTCCACCTCCTTCTCCAGACAGGGGGTTATAGCCTAGAAATACAGAGGAGAAATCCGTTGTGTTAATATTCACCCTCCACAGCCCTTCACCAGCACACAAGGAACACCAACAATCAATCTACCGTTATTTACACCTTGTTTGTACTTAGTCATAGTCAGCATTTTAAGGAAAATGAAAACAGAGAAAATATCCAGACTTGAGAGGGTTTATTTTTGTAGTGCTAACAGTAAAAGCAGTTGCAAAACATTCGTGTTTTAATTTGATCGATTTAGATTAAGTTAAATTGAAATTAATTACCATTTAATTTCCCTAAGTCTGCACTAAAGCTGTAGTGCTGTTCTGCAGGATAAACAGAGCAGCTTTTACAGACAACTCTCGAAAGTGTATCTGTTGTCCAAAAGCCCTAATGCTCAGGGACTTGAAATAATCTTTTAGTCCAGTCCTGCAAGGAATGTTCTGAAGGTCAAAAGGTGAATCCACTCATTACTACTGCAAGGTATTACTTAGAGAATTTCAAAAGGCAAGCATAGACAGTAAGGCAAATATACCTTAGTCGAACATCCTAATTTTAAAACTTCATTTCAGGACACACTCAGAGAGATACAACCTGGCAAACGTCCTCAATTTGTTCTACACAAAGCAAAGAACCCAAATCCTAACAGCACTGTGAACCAGGCAGGTTTCAAAGCAACCTGTTCCACTGAAACTCCCAGCATCACCATCATCTCTGAAATTTGTTTTTCTCACAGTGGCCAAGTTTTGCTTTCTGGCTTAATTCAGCAGCTGAACAGTGCAGATGGTTCTTTCACTTCATGCTGCTCTGCCTCATGAGAAGATCCCAAACCTCTCATTCTGTAACTGGTTACTCAAGCAAAGACTTTGCTTAGGATTAAACCAGGATAGGTTTAAAGCTGGAAGGCTGTCTCAGCCCAGCTATTCCCCACACATTTCTCATCCCACAGGGAGGGAAAAATCCCATGTGAGTGTTATCAAAGATATGTGACAGAATCAGACATCACACTGCCCGCATATTAAACAACCCAAGATAAATCAACTTCTTGATTCCTTCAAATGTCAGGAAAAATATTCACAGCAGAAATTTCAGCACTCTGCTACTACTGAGGTTTAATATGTTTAATCAAGAATCTGCAGCTTTATTATTATTATATTTAATCAAATGACTTAGCACTGCATCCTCAGTGGGCTTCCCTTTCAGCCTGACATGATTAAGGCTGTCTACATGAACCACTCCACCATGGGAAACTGTAATTAAAATACACCCAAAGCAGCATTTGCAGGGAAGGCACAGGGTGCTGGACCAAGAGGAGAGAAAGGAGACTGCCTGCATGGCCACTGTATGGTAATGAGCCTAATGAGGGCAATGTGAGACCACAGAAAGCACTTCATCCATCATGGTAACCTCAGCAGGTGACAGTGAGTTTAATGGTGAGACCTTCTGGTGCTTTGTGACAGTTGATAAGAGTTTACACATCTGTAGGATTTATATATTCAATGGGTCATCATTGTGGTATCTGATAAATAAGGTCACATTTTGCATCATGAAGTCTTTCATCTTCCTGAATCTACATAATACACCCACAAATCTACTTCTCACCTTTAGCCAGTGCTAAATACAGACCAGGTATTAAATTATTTGACTTCTACAAAAACGACGGAAGGATCCCAGAAATATTGTAAAAATATGTAATTTGGAGTGACAAAAATCTCAGTAAATTCCGGCAAAAGCATTTCTAAAGAAACTGGAATGTTTTTTTCCCAGAGAAAAGCAGCACAGAAACTTCCTGCCAGGTTTTGCACAAAGTGCAGAGCAGATCAACTGGTCAGGGATAAAAAGCACATCTGTAAGGCAAATTTTGTTTCCTCACTGTAGAAGACAAGAAGTCTGTAAAATGACAATGGACACAGTGGGATAAATGCCCTGTTCCAAGCTCAGAGCGTCTTAAGGATTCCACACTTACCACTTCCTCGCAAAGGCTTTTTGTTTGGTTTAGATTTCGGGACTGCTGAGGTGGAGGCACCAGACTCTGCTTCTTGCTGTTCAGAAAAGCAAAAAGTGAATTTCAGCTAATTCCAACCCACAAACACAAGGGTGACCTGATCAAGGTGGGTGTTACCTGGCTCAGTTTCAGGTTTCCTTTGTAGCTCTTCCCCTCTTGCATGCTTTCCCACATTGCTATCTTCTGCCTTCGCTTCTCTTCTTCGAGCTGTGGAAAAAGTCCAGGATATAGAAGATTTCAGAATCCCCAGAAAGAGCCTCAACAGCCTCACCAAACCCCATCTTTGTCTGATGCAGTATCTCTGAGCTCATGGAAGCATTTACTTTTACACACACCCACATCTTCCCTCCTCAGTACGGGCAGGCTGTGTCTGCAGCTTCTTTAGGCCACTGGATGCTTGGAAACATTTTGGAAGTAAACCAGAACTAAGTGGCAGAACTCAATCCTGAGTCTATAAAAAGGACTAAGTAAAGAATATTGCATATGACAGGCACTGAATGCACAACAGGGCCTTTACAGAAGACAGACAGCACATCCCGATGTACATTACCAACAACTTTCAGAGCCCTCTTTTAAATGAATTTATCTACAAAACCAAATATATTAATGGTTAAAAAATCACAGAATGGTTTGGATTGCAAAGGACCTTAAAGCTCATCTCGTTCCACCCCCTGCCGTGGGCAGGGACACCTCCCACTGTCCCAGGTGGCTCCAAGCCCTGTCCAACCTGGCCTTGGACACTTCCAGGGACCCAGGGGCAGCCACAGCTTCTCTGGGCACCCTGGGCCAGGGCCTGCCCACCCTCCCAGGGAGGAATTTCTTCCTAATATCTAATCCAAACAGAAGAGGTGGGATTAAAACGCTGATCACACCCACCTCTCTGCCCTGCCCCACACAGCAATCTGCTCTTCCTTGGTACATCAAACCCTTAAACTGCAGCAATGCTGAGCTACACTTCTAACACTTACATTTGCCATTAAGAACAGAGAACACATGTTTGCAGCAGCACAATTAATTTAACTGCCAGTAAATCCCCTCCAGCCATTCAGTGCACACACAGCCAAGTTCCTGCAGGTACAGATTTACCTGTGAAAAAATCAAGATCAGGCCCACAGTGACCCTGGCACACAATTAGTTGTACAGAACCAAGTTCACAGAGATGAATTACTTCAACATTCCAGAGACAAGGAGTCTCCTGTTGATCTGTGTCTAACATGGCATAATCCTTTCTTCAACAGCAGCAAAGTACTTGATGACAAATTTATGAGTTAAAGAAAGAAACACTCCCTGGTTACCTGTTTTTGTTTTTCTTTGTATCTTTCTGCTTGTGCATTCAACTCCTCCTGCATCCTGAGGCGAGCTGCTGCCAGAGCTTCCTGCCTTCTTACCACCACGTCAGGCTCTAGGACATTGGGAAAGAGTTTGCAAAGCTACTCAAAGTAAATTCTAGATGATCCCCTCAGAGAACTGTAACAAGGAAAGGCTCCCATCATTCCCTGCAACTGTTTTGCGGTAAATCAGAGCCTGAGTTCAGTTTCCAGCTGATCTTTTACAGTAATTTATATACTGGTTTAAATTTCACCATGTTTTCATATTTTAAAGGAGAATTTTAATTAATAAGGACAATGATGTAACAAACCCATAAAAAAACCAAACCTCACACTTTTGGGACACTTGCTTCTATTCCTGAAGGACTTGTTTGATACAAATGAATTCAGAAACATCACCCAGGCTTCACAGGGATCCCATTTTTACCCAGAGAACTTCTTTTACGCAGAAGGATGAGGCAACCAACCCACATTCCCTCCTACTCCTTCTGGCAATGGGTCCTGCTTGTGTCAGTGCTTCAGTGGATTTCACTCCATCAGAGGAGAAATCACTCCCAAACATGACACGTCCCTCCAGAGACACCTGGAGGTCTTGGAAAACCTACACTGAGTCACCACTTCTCTTCGTGACCGGCCTTTAGGGGAAGTCAAACTCAAAACTATACCCCCCCAAAAAAGGCAAGTATTGCTCTCTCTTCTTGCAGCAGCTGAAGCATCTCCACATTTCTTTGCCTCCTCATATGTTTGCCACCATCCAGTGATTACTGTATAACCCAAATGTGCTTTCAGTAAATTCATTTTACAGGCAGTTTTGGCAATTAAGTCACTGCTTAATTAGCGTGACAAAAGAAGAGCAGTGGGATAAGGGCATGTAAGGGAGGTTTTCTGGGGCCCCACGTCCTGCCGTGCCAACGTGCCCAGGGCAGGAGTGCCAAGCACTCGTGGACTTGGCAGATCCACAGGCACAGCCTGTTCTTTACAGCAGGATCCTGACTGTGTCAGACTCACAACCTGTGCCACAGTCCCAAAGATAACACAGACCAGAGGCTGCTACACCCCAAATGTACACAGTGCTGCCCTAGCGGGGACTGGAAGGAATAACCTCCAGAAGAAATAATGAATATTAACTAAAAAATTATTATTAATAGAAATAATTTCCCTAGTATTTAGATTTGGATGGTTTGGTTCTGTTTGATGAGTCTGAAAGTATTTGATAACTGGCCACAAGTGCTTTTAGCCACCATTCCCTCAGCTCCTGCAGCCCCAAAGAGCAGCAGTGCCCGGACATCCCGCCCGGGGCCGGGAGGGGCACAAACAGCGCCCGGGAAGGGAACGGGGCCCGATGTACTCACCCTGCGCCGCCTCAGCCGCTCCGGGCCCGCTGGGCCGCGCCGCCAGGCTCCGCGACACCTTCTGCACCAGGACATAGACGGCGACGGCGGCCAGGAGGATGTACCAGCCATAGCTGGAC
>VWZG01000022.1:1093459-1126118 GCA_013396735.1 Grallaria varia | reverse complement strand
CACTCAGAACCCTCAGATCCCCCCACAGACCCCCACTCAGAACCCTCAGATCCCCCCAGGGCCCCTCACGGCCCCATCCGCCCCCGGCTCTCGCAGGCCCCATTCCGGCCCAGCCCGCCCCCCTCAGCCCCGCGCACCGCGCAGGTCGAGCTCCCTGTCGCGGACGGCGGTGGTGTACTGCGCCGCCTGCTCGATGAGCTCCGCCGTGAGCTTCACCATCGCGACAGGGCCGCCACAGGCCCCGCGCACCGCCACAGGCCCCGCGCACGGCGCCGCCACAGGACACCGCGCCGAGCGCCGAGCGCGCCCAGCCCGAGCGGCCGAGCGCCGAGACAGCGATCGGCAGGGACCGCCCCGGGACCGCCCCGTGCGGGAGCGAACCCCCGAAACACCCAAAAACATCCCAAAACCGCCCTAAAACACCCCAAATACCCCATCCCGAGCATCCCCTCACCCCCCGGCGGGAACAGACCCCCAGAGCACCCCAAATACCCCATCCCGGGCATCCCCTCACCCCCCAACGGGAACAGACGCCCCAAACCACCCCAAAACGCCCCCAAATACCCCAAATACCTCATCACGGGCATCCCCTCATCCTGGGGTGACAAAGACCCACAAAAACCCCGTCCCAGGCATCCCTGTCACCTCCGGGGTGACACAGACCCCCCCAGTGCCCCATCCCAGGAGAAACCCTTCCCCAGCCCTCGAGGGCCCTCTGAGCGGGATGAGGAGCAATTCCCAGCCCCACTGATTCCTGGCCCCACTGATTCCCAGCCCCACTGATTCCCAGATCCACTGATTCCCAGCCCCACTGATTCCCAGCCCCACTGATTCCCAGATCCACTGATTCCCAGCCCCACTGATTCCCGGCCCCACTGATCCCTGGACCCACTGATTCCCAGCCCCACTGATTCCCAGACCCACTGATTCCCAGATCCACTGATTCCCAGCCCCACTGATTCCTGGCCCCACTGATTCCCAGCCCCACTGATTCCCAGATCCACTGATTCCCAGCCCCACTGATTCCCAGCCCCACTGATTCCCGGACCCACTGCCACCGAGGGCAGGACATTTCCCCCGAGCCGGGACATCCCTGTGGCCCCAGAGGATGTGGTAGGAGGTTGGGGGCACGGCAGCCGCCCTTGGCACTGCAGTGACAGCTCGTGCTTCATCTCGGGGGGCATTTGGGGCATCACCCCGAGCGTGGCACCGAGGGGACAGCTGGGGTCAGGCGGCTCCTCTGCCCCCTCCCTGCCCAAAGCCCTGTGTGAGAACACGCAGTGGGGCCTCTGTAACATCTGCACTGGTTTAAAAGCCCTCGGAGGAGGAGGAGGAGGAGAGGGAGGTGGCGTGAGAGGAACCCAGGGACCAGCGGCGCTGCCGTACGTGACTCGGGCATCGCGCCGCGTGTGGGGAACACGGCAGGGCCTTTAGGCGTTGCATTTGTTCAAAGGAGCCCCTTTTCAGCCTCCTGGAAAGCAGGTCCTGCCTCTGAGAAGGGCAAATAAAACCCCCTCAGCACAAGGCAGCTGCTTGCCCCGGCCCTCCAGCCGTGGTGGGATTTGTGGCTGCGAGCAGATGGATGCTGGGGCTCAGAGCTCTCCACGGCTCTTCCTTCGCCAAGGAAAAGTCCGAGTGGTGGTTTTTGCTTGGCGTGTTCCCCACCTGCTGGCCACACAATGGCAGGTGGCCCTGGCCCAGCCTCACAGCCCCGCAGCAAACGAGGGGTCAGCCTGCACGAAGATCCTCCAGAAAACACCTATTAGATGTTTGGCTTTGGTGCCAAGAGACAACAGAGAAATAAGCTCCAATAAATTGACGAAATATGCATTTATCTTGAAGACACGGCCACTTTGATCCTCTGAGCACACCAGAGTCAGACTTAAATAGCTCCAAGCAAGTATTGCAACAGCTTGGAGAAATAATCTGAGTTTTATTACTCTACAAGAATGATTTCTGAGGGAAAAGCTGGAAGCTGCTGTTATTGCATGAACCTGACGTGTAGAATGTGTTTCTCTTTCCCTGGCAGACTAGAAGGCAGCAGAAAGCAGGATAAATCTGGGACTGCTGGGGACTGGTCATCTGTAAATTGCATTGCTTCCTACCCAGTGTGTATTTTAAGTTATGTCAAAGATGTAAAAGTAAACATTTATTTTTTTTTAGCATTTCAGCACATCTAAATATACCAGGAAGCAGCAGTTAGAGGCAGGCTGCTGTGAGCCAGAGGCCTGAGAGGCTGACACAGTACTCCTGATCCACAGCTCCTGTTTCATGACTGAGTAACACAGCAACAAAAACGAAATTGGTATTTTGAAACCACAGAGGCAGAAGACGGGAGCATTTCACCCCAGTCCTGACCTCTGGTTTGGCCCAAGAAGGAAAGGGGAATCCTCAAGCAAGAGAAACAATCACTGTATGTGATTAATTCACATTTATTCATCTGATAAATGCGAAGACCCACAATATGCAGGAGCCAACAGCAGCACATCTCTGAGAAAGGATCTTCCCTTGTGGGAGGGCTCCATTCTTTCCTTTTTTTCACACTTTAAAATCTGAGTTCCAGATATCCAGACACTACCCTGGGCGCTTGGCCCAAGGTTAAACATTGCAAAACCAACACGACAAACAAAAGGCTCCACAGCTCCCTCCGTTCCCCAACACACCAGCAACTCCTCTCCTTCCCCAGGCAGCCAACAGGGAACAATTACCCTGCTGCTGGGAATGGCAGTGGGGAGCTGGGGGAGCTCAGGATGTCCCTCGGATGAGTGGGAAAGGGGAGCAAGCCCTCCTGCCAGCTCACCCAGGACCCCTCGCACTGCAGAAAACCAGCAGTGCCCCAGCACAGCCCCAACCCTCTGCCAGATGGCTCTGGGTGCACCAGAGATGCCAACCCAGCCTGGCACGGGGCAGGTGAAGGTGAAAGGCCCTGATGAGAACAACGGTGAGGTTTTAGCAGATGCAGCTCACCCACTCCCGAGTGTTTCCCCCACGGGTGCTCTGGGGCTGATGGGGAGCTGCTCAGTCCGGCCGTGCATCCCTGCTCTGCCTCCGGCTGGGAGGGCAGCTGCGGGACTTTGGAAAAAGCACAGATTCCTTTGTCAGGGGAGATCAAGAGTTTATTAACTTAAAAGGTCAGTTCACCAAAGCTCCATCTTTCCTTGGGTTCGGTGCAGGCAGGTGAGGAGCAGTGGCTTTCCCTCCTCACCTGCCTGGGGTGGGCTCCAAGTGGGCAAGCCCAGAAGGGCGTGTGTCGTGGCAGCCAAAACCAAGCCGGGATTATCCCAGCTCTGCGTGAGGGACTGGTGACAATTCGTACTGAGAATCTCACTGGCAAAAGGTTTAACTCATTAAAATATTAACAATGAAAATCAGAACATGCAGCGTAGGAAAGAGTGTTTACATACATCTGGTGCAAAGAGTGGCTTTGCAGGGTCAGAGAGGAGAAAAGGAATAAGACACAAAAAGATACCCCACTCCCATATAAAAAATAGTCCACAGAAAAAAACCAAGGATTGTATAAGTTATTTTTTAAAAATCTGTAAAACAACATAGCCAAGGATATTTTAAACACAATTATATAAACACCACATGACTTACTATTAGGAGAGAGCATGAAAAGGTTTGTTTCGGGGACGGGTTTTGTAGAATTAAGTTTCCTGTCTGGATCCCCGGAATGTCTCATTTGGGAACTAGATGCCCAAGAAAAATCACTGCTGTGAACAGGAGGATTTTGTGAGACAGGGGCACACCCAGCAAAACAGGGGAAGGATCATGACACAGAATGCCAGAACAGATTAATTGGGACAGCATCTCATTTAGAGGAAGGATCTGGCTTGTTCCAGAACTGAATTAATCGGCAACTTCCTCGCAGTTCCAGGAGGGAAGGACATTCCGTGGTAAGGCTGGTCCGTGCGGACACAGCCCCATGAATCCCTAAGACCCCCTGGAGGCACCTGGGCTTTGCCTGCCCGCAGCTCCCTGCTGGGCTGACGCACCTGCAGAGCCACGCGGGTCAGCTCTCCCTTTGGTCCCCAAACTCCAGTTACGGCCCCGGCCAGAGAGGAGCAGCTCCCGCCCGACCCCGAGCAGGACCCGGCTGGGGGGCACCGCTCCGGAGCCGCCCGGTCCATCCTTCCGCCCGCCTACAGAGCCCCTGGCAATGCAGGTCGGGGTCAGCTCTCAGCCAGCAGGAAAAGGGCACCAAAACAACGGAGCCAGAAAGGGCTCTTTTCCTCGCAGACGTGGAGTCCCACATCCCTGCATCCCTGCATCCCTGCATCCCGCTCGCAGCGGGCGGGGCGGTGGGATTTCTGCGAAGGACCAAGCGTGCGGGCACGGATCATGCATCAGTCCCTGCTCACGAGGAGTGTTTGAGAGAATTAATATCACCGCTCGTCTGCTGCTTCCAGGACTCCATCATTTCAGGCTACGGATCCCACCTCTGCTTAACATATTGCTATAGAAACGCGCTGACAGTGATATTAAAGCTATCAAACTTAGGAGCGAACGCTTGACAGCACCATGTAAACTCTCCCAAAGCTGAAAAAATAAACTTTTTGTCCTAAACATTTGGCAAAACTGGGCTGGCAGTCGGTGGAAGTCCTGGATGGACGCGGCCGCTGAACTTTACCCAGCCATAAGACACGTCTGACAGCAGAACTGCACAAACAGCTTCTTTTCACAGAGCTTGTTTGATTTCACCATCTCGCAGAAAGTCTTGTCAGCTGGGAGGTCGAGGCGAGGAACAAGAGAAAATGAGAGCAGATTAACATTTTACACAAACACACACTGCACGTAACGGGCGGTGCAATTCACTCCGGGGAGAATTGAAAAGGAGTCACTTTTTAAGGGCATCTTTCGCATGGTTTTAATGTAGGAATAAAGGAGCTTTTGCAGCGAGTGGGAGAATTAGCCCCGAGACTAAACTCTAACGAAACACAAATGCTGGGATGTGTTTGAGCAACAGGCAGGTATCCAGCAGCACTGCCAGGGGAGCCACCTGCCCACCCAAGCTGGAGCCCAGCCCGCTGCAGCTGCGCCCCAGCAAGCCCAGGAGCTCCAGCACGTTTGGCTTTACACGGAGAAGGGAATCCCCCAAACCCCTCGTTTTTGTTGCGGGGGAAGCACTGCGGTGCCAGCAGTCCTGCCCACTCACCGTTGGTGCAGGTTTCATTTGTTACGCAGGAGCCCCCGAGGAGGCTGAAACCTTCTTTACACCGGAGGCAGTTTCCGCTGGAGCCCTCGCAGGCTGAGCAGTGGTCGTCACACCTGGGCACAGAGAGCCTGCTGTGGTCTGAACCGGCACCAACACTCCCATCTGGCCACCCAAAATGGGCTGTCGGCCGGAAAATCCACGTGCCAGCCCCACAACATCCAGAGGGTGTGGAAAATGGCAAATCTGAAGCTCGAAAAGTTATTGAAGCCCTGGGAAAACGGGCTCGGCAGTGCCAGCTCAACGCCCAGTGACAGTAGTGACATCCCAAAAGCTCTCGCCTGCTGGGAAGATTCAGTGGGACATGCACCTCTCCTCCCAGCAATCCCAGTTAGAATAAGGACTGCAAGGGGAACCTGTGCTGCTCCCACCCTTTTTCTGAGGAAGAAGAGCCCAGCCTGGGGACAGTGACTTGTGGAGACTGTACCTGAAATCCCTGGGAAGGGATGCTGGTGCCTTGTCCCTCCCTGCTGGAGAACACAGGCGAGTGAACCCCCGGGCAGGCAGGGACTGTGCTGTGTGTTCCCAAGTCACCTTTAATCCTTCCCTTCTGGGTTTGCTTTAATGAGGTCGAATCCACTCCCACACCCCACTTGAAGTGCAGATGGAGTGGGAGCAAATTGCTGCCTCCCGGCATCTCCCTGTGTCCCGCACGCACACAGCCCCTGCGCCGGGCCAGGCAGTGGGGGACGCTCCTCCAGCACGCAGCAGGTTTCGTTGAAAGCCCGAGTATTTACCTAAACACCAGCCTTCCTCCCACACCTCCTGCAGAGAGCCCGGGGCTCGGGCTCAGCCCCTGCCACCGTGGCCCCAAGGCACCTTGGCTGGCTGCGGCGGGGGAGCTCCGAAATCCACAGGGCAGGGGCATGTGGGGTCCAGCCCCACGGCTGCCCTGGCTCCCTCCTCCCTGTTTTCATCTCCCTAGTAAACAGCTCCAGCCGTGGGTTCTTTCTGGCACCCTTTTATCGTTGCTGGCACGCCGCGGGGTGGTTCCGTACCTCTTGCAGACTTTGTTGGGCAGCCCGTGGCTGTCGGCGGGGTAAAAACCCTCCCTGCAGGCGGGGACGCAGCGCCAGTGGAGCGCAGGGCCCTCGGCGGGGCAGGGGGTGCAGTCCTCCTCTCCCAGCCCTGTGGGGACAGGCAAGGGGACAAAACGGCACGGGGGTCATTTTGGAGGCGGCGCAAGCGTGGCCGTAGCCCCGCATAGGATGGGGAGTACCAGTTTGGCTCTGCCTTGCTCGGGAGCAAGATGATTGTTGTGCCACCGGGGTCCAGTTCAGCTCATACCGAAAAAGCTCAAGTTTCCATCCCAAAAACCCCCGCACCCACCCCAAAAATCCCAGCCAGGACTCAGTGTCTGGGTCCCTCTGCAGAGCCAAGAGCAGTGGGGAACAGCACAGCAAAATCCTCTCTGGACCATCAGTGAGCACCAGTTTGGGCTTCCCACCCTCTGCGGAGTGGAAAAGGACGTGTTAAACTGGGCTGTGGAGGAGCTGGAGGAGGGAAGGGCTTGGGAGAGGAGCTGGGAAAGCAGAGGGCCCCGCTCCGACCCAATCCGGCACGTTGTGGCTGGACAGCAAAGCTCGGTGATGGAGGTGGCACCATTAGAGGCCTTCCACGCACCAGGCTTGAGAAATGGTAATGCAGGAAAAGGAGACGGAAAAGGCTGAAAAAATAATGGTGGTGGAGTGCATTTACACTGACTGGAATAAGAATTAGAAGGGAAGTCATTTTCTGAAGGGATTAGGAGCCCATTCCCTTCCATGCCTGCCAACAAGATCAATAAATATTTTGGATTTAGTCAAAGGAAATTGCCCATGTATGATAGAAGAGGTTCACGCCACTGAACATGAATTGTCTAGAGATCGTATTATCATCAGATCTATGATGATTTCGAGGGCAGACGCAAACATTAACAATGGAAAATAATTGGGCTTGCAAGAAGCAAGGAAGGCAGGATTTAAAGGGAACGGCGAGCGACGTTGGGCAGCCGGGGGAAGCCGGCCCAGCACCGGGGGCAGCCGGGATAACACAGCACAGCTTCCTGACATTTTTATCCACTGCAAACCCATCTTCCATCACTCCGAGAGGGTTTTACGGCCTCCCCCGCAACCTTATTAAACTTAAGCACCTGGCTTCGGGGAGATCGGGCAATAAAAAATGGCTCTAATAAAAATGTAAAAACTCCCTAAAAACCTTTCCAGCAGGAACGTACACCTCGCGGGATGTGCTGGAGAGTTGGGATTGCTTCCCCTCCAGCACGCTCTGCCTTGGCTTGGGGTGGGTACGGTGGGCACTGGGTTTTGCGCCAGGGTTTTGCATGGGGACGCTGCAGGGGGAAGGATGTACCTGTGCTGGCAGGGCAGGTCTCGCACCGCCGGGGCTCCCGGCTGAGGTACATGGCAGGCTGGCACTCTGGCACGCAGCTCTCTCCTGCCAGGCTGTCAGGAAAGCAGAGGATGTTTGCACCCACAGCTATGGGCTCTGGGGACTCAACACAGCCTGTCCCCAACACAGCCTGTCCCCAACACAGCCCGTCCCCAACACAGCCTGTCCCCAACACAGCCCGTGCCCAACACAGCCCGTCCCCACCCACCCTGCCCCCAACACAGCCTGTCCCCACCACAGCCCGTCCCCAACACAGCCTGTCCCCAACACAGCCCGTGCCCAACACAGCCCGTCCCCAACACAGCCCGTCCCCAACACAGCCTGTGCCCAACACAGCCTGCCCCCAACAGCCTCTCCCCAACACAGCCTCTCCCCAATACAGCCCGTGCCCAACACAGCCTGTGCCCAACTCCACATTCCCCAGTGCCCTATACCATCCTCAGCCAGCAGCACATCAGAAAGCCAGACAGCACTTCAGGAGAAATTAAAGTCCTGCCTGGACCAAAGGGATGGCTGCAGGTTCCTTAATTAACTATCCAGGAGGAAATAAAATTATTTTTTTTCCCATGGGCAACCAGCCAGGCTCTCCCAAAGACCTTTTGCACCACTGAGGCTCCCTGGAATCAAAGGAAATTGGTTCAGCGCCGCGGCTGGGCCGGGGCTGCTTCTCCGTGGCAGGGATGATTTGAAGTCCTGGCTTAAAAGGATATTGGACAATAAAAAACAAGCGCCGCGTGGATTATGTCTGACAAGTACCTCCACTTGTGCTTTTGCGAGGGAGTAGATAATCTTTTGGCAGCGGGAATTTCTTTGTCTGAGCGAGCCCCTCTGCTGCACCACGGCTCTGACTCACCATGCCTGAACCAACTGCTGTGGGATCATAGTTACATGTGCAATTGGGGATGCAGAACAGCTTCTCCCCGGTGCTGACGAGGGGCTCTGCATCCCGCAGGTGCTGTGGGGCCAGCAGCAAGGGCGCCCAGTGCACTGCTGGAAAACCACTATCCTATACAAGCCCCGCTCAGCAGGTACATTGGATAAAACTCCCAGCACGGATGAATCTGAGGGAAGGGTTTCTACACTTGCAGGGATCATTCTCAGCCTGCCAGGCATAGCTCGGCCTGGTACCAGCCCTACACAGCACTTACCACCCTGGCGAGAGCTGGAGAAAAGGAAATTAAATTTAAATAATAGTTCTCAGCTAAGAAAGGGACACTGATCACCACCTAGT
The DNA here is from genome assembly GCA_013396735.1 of Grallaria varia. Classification (NCBI taxonomy): domain Eukaryota; kingdom Metazoa; phylum Chordata; class Aves; order Passeriformes; family Formicariidae; genus Grallaria; species Grallaria varia. The sequence continues at coordinate 1,117,287 of VWZG01000022.1, read as the reverse complement.
ACCATGGAAGCAGGATCTTGAGTCTTTTACTAACTCGCTCTCTCGTTTCCCATCGGAAATTCCAAATTCATGCCAATGCTGCAGGTGTAAACTCATCCCGTGCCAGTGTTTTACCTGAATCCCTCTTTGCACGCAGTACATTTGTCTGCTTCACCAACACATTTTTTACAGCTTTGATGACATTTCAGACAGCGCTTCTGACCTTTCAAAAAACAAAGCAAGGCAGGGAGAATAAAATGCGGACAGTGATTTGCAGGCAGCAGTAAAGCCCCACTGCACCCCAGCACCAGCTCCCCAGGGTGCAGAGCCACATCCACCCCAATGGATCCCTGCTACTGCAGGCGACCTTATCTGTCATTGCTTGCTAAGAAGAAATACGCTGCACAAGCAATTAGGTTCATTAATTACAGTCTTGTAATTAAGAGCTGAGTCGAGCACCTCTGCTTTGCATCACCCACCGAACACCCGGAGGTTTTTCCTCCTCCCTCCACTGTGCAAAGTGTGTCAAGGGGGAAAATTCAAAGCCAATACTCAAAAATCAAGGTGTGCTCTCCACCCAGAGCACCTAAAATAGAAGCAGCCCCTGCCCGTCCTCGTGCTACAACTTGCAAGCAATAAACATCCTTACGTTCCTCGGCGTAAAACCCGGTCGGACAGAGCACCACGCAGGTGTTCAGCTCCTGGTGGTGGTAGAGGTTCCTCTTGCAGGCCGTGCACTGGGTGGGTCCCCTCCCGAGGCAGCGCTCGCAGCCCCTGTAGCACCGGCGGCACCTCCGGGCGCCCTTGTCACCGAAAAACCCCGCGGGGCAGGAGCTCACACACATCCTGGGGGAGGAACCCAGAGCCACGGCCTTTGGTGACAGTGGCCGGTCCCCTCGCCCGCGCCACTCAGGGTGACCCCCAGCCTTGGTGGAACCTGGGGCTCGTTTACTGCCTAAGATTTAGGGTGTCTTGAAAGCCCTGGCTCCGTGATGCAGAGCCAGGGGCCCTCCAGTCCCAGCTGTAGGTAAATTCCCCCCGTGCCAACCCAAGAGACCGAAGAGTGGAAACCCCAGTTCCAGAAGCCATTTGTCACCTCAGCTCACTGTCCCTTGGGCGTGGCTGACCCCCACTGGTGATGCCACTGCTTCCTTCCCAGCACGACTACATGGCCAAGGTCCTCCAGGGCTCTCCAGCTCTGTGTCCCCCATCCCACCGCCCCCTAACCCAAGGCAGGGACCCCCACGCCTCCTCCTCCATCTATTTTCTCTCTCTTGTGCTTCTTCCTCTGCGCAAACATCTCTGACCCACGCTGGGGTGTGGGACGGGGCAGAAGGTGCTGCTGCAGCCCGGGGACCCCACGGGGACACCCCACCGCCCCTCACCTGCCAGTTTTCACGCTGCCCAGGCTGTAGTGGATGCAGTTCAAGCACTGGTCGGCGTTGGGGCCGTCACAGCCCTGGTCGCCGCACTCGGGGTGGCAGGGGCCTGGGTGGGGAGAGACTGGTTCAGAGTGGGGAGAAGGTGAGCATCTCCAGGACCCCAGAGCCAGCCTGCCCTGAGCGCGCCCTCCCCGGATCAACACACGCTGGGAAGGGGCTGGGCACCCTTCACCCAGCTTACCCTCTGTCTGTCACACTACATTGTGAATTGTACCCCATGGAGCTGCGTGGCTCTGGGTGCTCGACCCTCCTGCAGCTCCTTCCCGGAATGAATCCCACCCAGCCCTCCTGTGGCTGAACACTGGTGCAGGAGCAGCTCTGAGAGAGGCACCTGCTCCTCAGGGACCAGCAGGGACACCCTCCCGTGCCCACTGCAGAGGAGGGAAAGCGGGCAGAGCTTTTTTTACCCCGCAGACACCACCAATTTGTGGCGGGAGCGCCGGGATGGGGCCTTTTTCTACCTTCTAATTTCACCGTCCCGCTGCCCCGCGCTGGCCACGGGCACTGCTCCTCCCAGCCCGCCCCAGCCCCAGGCAGGATCAGGCCTGGTGGCTCCCCCGGTTTAGCCGGGTTTGTGTTCCCCCAGGGATTTTGGAGGGGGACGACGCCGGAGCTCACCCGCGTACTCCTCCTCCTCCTCGGCCACCTCCACCTGGCTCTGCAGGAAGGCGGCCCTCGAGGGCTCCATCTCCGACGTGGGCACTTCCAGCGACCTGCCACGGGCCGGGGGCCCACCCAGGGCAGTGTAGGGATGCTCCGCTGTCCCGTAGAAGATGAGGCTCCACTCCTTCAGCTTCCCTGTGGGGCAGGCACAGTGTCACCCCTCCCGCTCCTCCCTGGGGCGCCCACTTCTGGGGGGAGCAGGAGCAGCACGGACTGGACCATCAGGGCTTCACCACTGGCACAGCAAGGCAGAGGCCAACAGTGAACACTCAGGAGCCCCTGAGCATCCTGCCCACACAAGTGCAGCCACTTTGGGCACCTACAAGGGGTTGTTAATTCTGTGAATCACTGACGAACCACAGCGACATCACAGCCTTCATGACCAACACTGGAGAGAGGCAGTAACTTTAAAAGCTCCACAATAGAGGATTATTTCTCTCTGACAAAAGCTGCCTGGCACACACTGGATTATTTCTTGCTGCTGTTGCTCCAGCCACCCCTTGGCCTGACACATCAGAGCTCTGAGCTTGGCATCCTGAGACACCGTGGGATCTACCAGAGACTGTGGTGGGCCTGGCAGGGCCCCCCAAGGCCTCAGAGCCACACCAAGACTCTCCACAAGCCACATGGCTTTGGGGAGGGAGCCCAAAAATGCTGCTGCTTCTTTCCAGTGTTGTTTGTCTTTCAATTCCCCATCAACGCAAGTCACTTCATGCCCGTGGCGTGCTCCTAATCCCTGCATTTCTAGGAAGGGCTTAAAATTTCCCATCCCCAAAGGCCCTGGCTCTCCCAAAGGGAGGAGAGGACCCACCTGCTGCACTGAGCAGCACCAGCGTGGAGCCTGCAAAGGACTGAGCTCTGGCTGCATCAGCTGCGGAAATGCCTCCACCAAAAAACTAAATTCGCTTTAAATCTAAAATATCCCACGTGAAGAAAGCCAGAGATGATGTGGGGATGCAGCAGTGCCAGCAACAGGACACCCATAGCATTTAATTGGTATTAAATTAGCTAATTCAGCGGTAGTAAATTAACATTTAACACTCATTTCTGCTACAAGCTGGGAGTGTCTTCCCTCTTTTTCCTCCCACTTTGCCCTCTCTGCTTCAAACCTGCTGCAGACCCTCTGAGGGGGTGACTTAACTCCCTTGTTCTGATTTCACCAAGCCGGGTGAGGCCGAGCCCCGATGCCCTTGCAGGGCTCAGAAACACCCGCCACGACCTGTAAAAAGCAGCTCCGTGGGCGCTTTGCTGCCTCTCTCCCAGTTCAAAAGACTTCGGGGGCACGCAGCAAACAGAAACACTTTGTGCTCCATGAGCCCCCACAAAGGCGCGTGGGAGACGTTTTTAATCTTCCCCTGGCTTCCTATCAGTGCTTGTGTGGATTTAAATCCCCCACAAGACACGGCAGCCCCAGGCAGGATTCCTCATGCCCCGCTGCCACCAGCCAGCGCCGCCAGATCCCGTCTCCTCTGCTGCGAGCAGGCAGCCAAGCCAGGGAGGGAAGGGGGGACACGGCGAGGTTGGGGACACGCAGGGGGCCCAGCCACCCCCTGCCAGCACGGTGGCAGGCCCGGGGAGGATGTCTGTCTGTCTGTCTGTCTGTCTGTCTGTCTGCCTGTCCGTCCCTCTGTCTGTCTGCAGCCCGAGGGGCACCGTCCCCTCGCGCCCTTGCACAACCGGCCCACGCGCCAGATGTCCCGGCAGCGAAGCGAAAACAAACAAACAACAATTACGGGCTCCTGGGTTTCCTCGTTTTGACTCATTATGGTTTAATTTTGGAAACCTGGCTCTCGGGCGCAGCAAGTTTTGCTGCTGCTGGGCGAAAACCCGCTCCCAGCTCAGCCACACTGGCAGCCTCCCATGCTCAGGGCCGACGTTTCGTTCCCATTTTTGAGAAATTTGGGCGATACAGTTTTGCTGGAGAACACAAAAAGTCACAGCAAAATTTAGAGCCAAGCAAAGCAGCCCACGATGAGCTCTGGGGGACGAGAGGAGCCGGTGGGCACGGGGGGGACACTCACCTTGCACGGCAGGGTTGCGCACTTGGGACGGCGTGTCATGGATCTCCAGGGTCCACTCCCCCGCCGCCCGCTCCCCCCAGCAGTGGACGGTCATGAACTCCCAGCCCTTGAACCCCTCGTTGGAGTGGTCGAACACCCTGCAATGGGAACGTCGCGCGCCGAGAAATGGCACTTTGAGTGTCGCGTCTTATCGGAAAAGGGAGACGGGTAATTAAGGATTAAGGTTAGGATCCAGAGTTCCTTGATGCACCCACCCACCCCTGCACGGAACCCCCTGCAGCTGAGACCTGGGCATGCCCCCACCCCACCAGAAACCCCGAGGAAACTCACAGCAACCCCCTAAAGGACAACACTGCCCAGCCCAGGCGCCGCCAGGCTCCGGCCGCTCTTACCTCCTGGCGAGGAGCTGCGACCTGGTCCCTGCCGGGGACACGAGGCTGATCTGGAGGTCCCCCCGGCGCGGGTGGGAGATGCTGAGCCGCACCACGACGTGCTCCAGGTGCAGCACGTGCTGCTCGCGGTGCTCGGCGCAGCCGCTGCTGAGGGTGCTGGCGCGCAGCACGTGCTCGGCCCGGATGTACCTGCGGGGACAGTGGTGTCACAGGGACAGCTCCCACCAGCGGTTATACTTGAACCTGGTCTCCTTCTGCCCCACAGCAAACACGATCTCCTCCTCCACCGCAATTCCCGGTGTCCTAGCGCGGGAATTTGCTGAGTTGCTGGATGGTAATGAGATGGGTTTGAACCGCTTCGAAGATCTGTGCCTTATGGGCAGCAAGGGCACTGCACAATTATAATTAGCAGTGCAGCGCTGCTCTTTGGGCTGCAATTAGTGTCTGTATCAGATAAATAGCTTCGTGAACACACTCGGCTTCATGGACAGTCCTGTTTTGCATATGCAAGTCTTCCAAAGACTTTTCTGATGAACGACTCTCTTGCTCTACAGCCAGGCAGTGGCAAATCAGGAGATCCATTTGGTCAGATCCCTGACCCTTTAACCTACCAGGGACTGACCTACCAAGGATGAGACGTGAACCTAAGCTGGTTTGAACCTGAAGCCGAATTCAAAGAGGCCCCAGACACTGAAAATTTGGACCCCTTTGCAACAAAGTGCCAGCTTTTGGTCTCTTCCATCAAGACAAAATGTTGTTGGTGGAAGAGAGCTGAGAGACCAAGACATCACCGCTCATGTAGGACCCAGCAGGCAAGTTGGGTTTGGTCTCACTGTCACCCCTCAAAAACTCCCTGTGGATCACTTGCTTGGGAAGTGAAAGCTTGTAAAAGGGCAAAACCAGCTGGTCCTGGAGAGCCCCCAGGGGACCTGCTCTTCACTGAGCCACAGGCACAGACCCCTGGTGAGCACTTCTAGGTCAATAAACAGATTTCAGGGTGGATAGTGTGGATCACTCTGACCATAAAATCCATGAACATCACCTTGCCTGCACAGGGACTTGTCCCAGCTATTGTAACTCCTAATTCCCCTTTTCAAATTCTGAGACAGCCATTGGATTGCAAGAGCTGGCTCCTCCAATGCTCCTTCCAAGCATCTGCGTGCCCTGGGAGAGCACCCCATCCCACCCCACCCCACCCCACTCACTTGGGCACCCTGTCCAGGCTTCCTACGCAGACGTGCTGGGGAGGAACCATCTTCCACTTCTTGGCTTCCACCACAATAGCGTCAGCATCCACCAGCCCAAAGCCATATAGATGGCTAACTGGAAAGAGAGAAGACTCAGAAACCCACTGCCTTCCAAGCCAGGGGTCAGGAGATCATCCTGGGTCCTTCATGGAGCATCCTCCAACCGTCGAGGAAGGTATGAGGTGCTTCAACACAGCCCAAATCCACATTGGCGCCATGGAAAACCCACTGCTGGGAGCAGCCCGTGGAAAGGAGCAGGAAACACGGCAGCTCAGGAGAGCCTCCAGCAAACAAGGCTTCCAAACCTCCACCAAGCAAGAGTTCCAAGCACCTCAGCCCGTGAATTACTGCCCTCTCCTCCCTCCACTTAACAGCCTGATGGTGGGAGCCCCCCAGGCAGCTGGGGTGAATTGTCCCCACGAACGAAGCTCTGGAGACCTTTATTTTCCCTCTGTTGTCCATTTCCACCGTGCCACCTCCACCCCCACGGCCTCTCACCTTTGTGCCCCGCGCCGTTGGTCTTCCAGTCGGGCGCTCGCAGGTGGCCCGGCCGCGAGGTTTTGACCAGCAGGTGCTGGACATCCCTCCAGGTGAGCAGGGGGCTGCAACACAACAACACAGGGCTCATGGGATGGTTCTGCTGCTCCCAGGCTTCCCAGAAGAAGCAGGGACTCCCCTTGGGTTAAAAAAAAAACCTCCAAAAAAATCCCTTTCCTGCTCCAAAAAAAGGAAAGAATGGATGATTTAAGTGCTGACACCCTGCCTGGAGGTTGGGCATCGCTCGGGGTGCTCCAGCAGGTGCGCCAGGGAGGGATGGATGTTGTGTGCCCATGGACACTGCAGGATTTACCCATGGATAAGGCTGTTTTAGCTCTCATGTTCTGGTGTAGAGATGGAACAAATCAGGAATGTTTTCCCCATTTTCAAGCAGGACAATCACATCCCGAGGCAGGGTACTGGGCTCAGCAGCTCGTTGATATGCGACGCTGAGCGAACCTTCCCTTTATAGGAGTAACAGCAAAAACTGCTGGAAAAAAACCTGGGTTGCTCATTTAACAGAAAAATGAAATCTGAATAATTTCCACTCCCCCAGACCGGGTTTGTGTGAAGTCTGTGTGAGCAGAGTGCCCTGTGCTTCCCAAGATCCCAGCCCAGGGACAGTGGTGAAGAATTTTCCATGCTTTTCTTCCAGTCAGTTCTTCAGCATCCCAAGCTGGGATTTATATTGCTCTCGAGCAACATTTAAGGAAAGAAATTCAATTTATTCTCTCTTGTCATAATGGAGTGCCTGAGCACCAAGCTCTCGTACTTAATGTTGCGTTTTATGCCTCAGCTAAACAATTCAAAAATTACATCTAAAGCTTTTAATATACTTATAATGAAAACGGCATCTCCGGAAATATGTTCACCCGACCTGGGTGTTGGGATCAAACCAGAGGAGGAGAAGGAGGAGGAGAAGGAGGAGGAGGAGGAGGAGGAGGGCTGGAGCCACAATCCCCATCCCTGGGTGAGAGCACAGTGCTGCCCTGAGGCTTATTCCCAGCCTTAATTTTATTTCCACTCCCTAAAAATAATAATAAGCTCATGAGAAGATGCTCCATGAAGCAACACAGGGATGCCCAAGGGTTGTTCCTGGGCTGGGGGGACCACGATGGAACCGGGATGGGACTGGGATGAGACAGGGATGGGGATCAGAGGAAAAGAACAGCTCATTTGAACCAGGGAGTGTGTCACTGTCGGTCAAGCTGTGTGAGTTTTTGACGTTACGTAAAAGTAGTCCTTTACCTTCAGAAGGGCAAAAAACCATCACTTCTACACACATTTCCCATTTCCTGTGATGTTTCCTGATATTTTTTTTTCACAGGAAGGATTTATAAAACTCCTTTTGGAGCGCCCTGCCAGCAGTTTCAACGTGCCCACCCAAAAGGCCGACTCATCTCACCAACCCCAAATGTTCAAAGGATGAAGAATTAGACCAACAAAACACCTGCAGGAAGACGCGAAACAACAACACAGCACCAAACCTCACCTAAAAGGAGCCATTCAGAACAACTTTGTCCCATCTTGAATTGCTCCAGAGGCAAAAAATTAAAACCCCCACCTGGTCTCTCCCTGTTTTTGCTCATCAGGTACTAAGCACAGACACATTTCTCCCGGCGGGGTTACACTCACTTTGCCTCCAAGGCCAAGGCGATGATTCCCGCGACCATGGGGGCGGACACGGAGGTGCCGGTGTGGCCGTCGGTGCAGCGGTGCCGGAGATCCGTCGTCACCTGCGGAGGGAGGAGCTGCAGCCCCTGGGATGCTCCTGGCGTGGGCACTACCCCCTCCAGCACCTGCTGGCACCCAACCCCTGCCATGGCTCGTGTGCCATCACGGTGCCCAGAGCCCCCAGAACGGGCTGCAGATATGTTTGGTGAATGAAGAAACAACCCTTCTTACATTTTTCCTTTGCTCAAAGGGGGCAGAAACTATTTGAAAGGGGGAAAAACCCATTGATTTTGTTGTGGTTCAGCTGGAGGAAGAGGCAGGTGGAGCGGTGTGAGCAGGGCAGAGCTGGCGTGGCTACACATCCAGGGGCGCATGTTGAGAGGTGCCAGATTAATTGCCTTCCTTAAAACCTCCAGCTCCTGGGTTTGGGCAACAATTTTCATTTGCACAGAGACAAAACCAAAAAAAAAAAAAAAAAGAAGCCATTTCCAGCTATTTTTGTTCCAGGGCAGAGCATGATGTTTGATGTTTGGGTACCAAAAGCTCAGAGAGAGGAGATGGGCCAAGAAATGCTCCACTGGTTACATTTTTAAAAGGCTCCTGAGTTTTGAGTTAATGTGGTGAGTTCTGGAGGGCGAGGACGTGCCACCCACTTCCATGCCAAAGGTGCCCCTGAAAGGTGGTTTTTTCCCCCAGGAACACTCCAGTAGCCATGCAAATGCCCCGGAGGGCTATAAAAATGGCACTGGGATTTTATTTTCTGGATGGAGATTCATCTTTTAGATGGCAAACCCCCACCCCACCCCGGCTCCTGAATACAAAAATTAATTGACTTGTAAAAAAATCCAAATATTTTTTGTCAAAAAACTCATTTTGGTGGAAAAGTGTGTCCCCCCCACCAGCCCCAGCTCAGGTAAGATGCTGTGTCAGTGGGTGATGCTTCACTGCCCAAGGTTCAGATGATGCACGAGGATGTCAGCAATGGACAGCCTTGGTGTGACAAGAACACAGCAGCTCTTGGGAGGGGGCAAACACAGCCTGGGAGGCAGGAAAGCTGCTCTGATCCACACATGCACACACTTCCAGGCAATTCCTGACCTCCAGAAAGTCTCAGCTGTCCAACTGAGGCTACCACATCCCTGCCAAATGCATCCACTCTCCCTCTTCTTTCTTTCTCGGGTTACAAATCCTCAAAACTCTTTTTTTTTATTTTTTAAACAGGGGGCTTGAGGAAGCGCTTTGGGGAACAGGGAAATAATTACTCGTGTATTTTTGCAACCCTCCAGCCCTTTCACCCATTTACCAGGGCAAAAAAAAACACACATCCCTACGCTTTTCATGACCAGAGCAAAACCCACCGCAGAGCTAAAGGCAAAGCCTGGCTCCTCCAGCTGGGCCATCACCCACGGCCCAGCCCCGCAGAGAACACCCAGGGGGTGCTGCCTCGTCCCCGTTTTGGGGTAAAACTCACAATTTTCCGCTCGTAAAAAGCCCCGCTGCTGTAGGTGGTGGCGAGGGTGGAGGCGCACTCCTCCAGGTACCAGGGCTTGTAGCCGTTCTCGGTGGTGCTGCTGATGGAGATGGTGTAGATGCTGTTGGTGTAGCCGTCACAGGAGCAGTAATCGCCCTCCCGGCCGCCGTTCCCCGACGCCCAGACGAAAATGGACCCCAGGCCCTTCCGACCCTGCGGGCAGAGAGGGCATGGAGGGTTAGAGATGTTTGTCCAGGGTAAGAGGTCACCTCAGCACGGGGAGGACGGGGTAAGTCTCACTGTGGGGTCTGGACGTAGGGTTTGGGTAGAGGGCAAGGATGGGTCCCATCCTGCCCAGTGCTCAGCCCCCAGGATTGGTCTCTGCATGCGCAGCCCTTGGCTCAGCCAGCCCCAGTTTGCAGGCACCGATGTCCCAGGAGGATGGGAGAGCCTCCAGCAATGGGATTTTGGTATAACACATCTTTCTTGGGTACTCAGAGTCCCTGGGCCAGGAGGTAACACCTGGTTCTGTGAGGAACTGGCAGGGAAGCCCCGAAACCCCACCTCTCCTGAGCCCACAAAGCTCCTCATGAGCCACCCAAACCACCAGACACCTTTCCCCAGCTTATTCTTTGGGTTCCTTCTGTTTGGTTTTTTGTTTTCTAAATGCCCCACCGCTTGGCAGGAGGATCTGATGGAGCCATCCCCACTGGGCACAGCCGTGGGAGCCCACCAGGAACTGGGGGCACGGGGAGGGTGCACCAGCCACCTGTGGGAGCCCACCAGGATCAGAGGGTGCAGGAAAGGTGCACCAGTCACCCGTGGGAACCCACCAGGAACTGGGGGCATGGGAAGGGTGCACCAGCCACCCAGACCTCCCTGGAGCCAGAGAAAAGCCCACCTGGCAGTGGCAGCCGTGGTGCCAACGAGGGGGCTCTAATGACACCAATGCCACAGGGGCGAGCCCTGCTCCTCACCCAACCCACCGGCGGGACACCCAGGAATAACCCAGCCCTGCAGGGGTTCCCGAGGCGCCGCCATCCCAAAGAGGAGGATTTTTGGTGATCCGAGGGGGTTAAGGGGCAGGAAATGAAGCGGCCGGTTCCCTTCCATGCCCTGCAAGGCCGGGCTCTCCGGGGAGGATGGCACACTGCCGGGCTCTCCGGGGACGATGGCACACTGCCGGGCTTGGCAGGCGATGGAAGAGCCGGCGGAGCAGCCCCGTCCTCCCCGCGGCTGCTCCTGCCACCGAGAGACTTCGGCGCCCGCCCGGGCAGATCTGGTGTTTACCTCCCTCCCACTGCTCTGCGGCAGCTTCCTCCGCAAAAAATAATAAAAATAATAATAATAAAGCAGCTCTGCTCCGGAGGAACTCACGGGGATTTATTGTGAGGTTTAAGCGCCGGGGGGAGTGGGATGTTTATTACCTGTCTCGCCCCCCTCCTGGGGCAGAGGCTCTCCGAGCTGACCCTGCCTCTGGATACACGGGCTAAGTCAGGCTCTTTCCTTACTTTATGAAAGTTTTCATTATCTGGGCTGCCTCCCAGCCAAACTGGGTGGGTATTTCCCTAGCAAAGATTAATAGAGCTGTCTGGAGCTCTGCAAGAAAAAGCACAAATGCCAAGGGAATTATTGCTCTGCTCCATGTCACGGAGAGCTCGACCCAGCTTGCCAGCCCACCAAGCCTGCTGCTGGCATCTCCCAGCCCGCTTTCCAGGATTTCCTGGATCTCCAAGGAGCCATCCCAGGCATCCCAGCCCACGTGCTCGGCGCAGACCGTCGGGCTCACCGACACCAAAATCCACCCACCTCCAAGGACGAGTCCCACTGCATGCAACCCAAGCTTCCCAAATCACTGATCACAGGAATTAAACCTGGCACCGACTGCTGAAGCACGTGGAGACGTAGCAATGATTTCAGCTGGGATCAGAGGCAAGGGAGCCCAGACCTCCCTCGCATCCCACATCCTGCACCCTCAGTGTTGCACCCATGGGGGCTGAGAGGGCTGCTCAGACCTGGTCCAAAGCCACCCCCATGGGGGCTGAGAGGGCTGCTCAGACCTGGTCCAAACCCACCCCCGTGGGGGCTGAGAGGGCTGCTCAGACCTGGCCCAAACCCACACCCCCGTGATGGCCAGGCAGGGCTGTGCTGGAGCAAAGTGGGTTTGGAGCCAGCACGGTCACAGGAGGACATGAACAGGCACGTGAAGGACACTACAACAATGCACATTAACACCTGACAGCATGTCAAGAGCTCACTGCATATTGCAGCTCCCTCAGACCGCAACAATCCACTCCTTCCCTTTGCTCCCAAACAAGGAACAACCAAGATTCCTGCAATCAGACCCCAAACACCCAACTTCTTCATCTGCCATCCTCCTGAGTCAACACCATGCTAGAGAGGGGCTGCTGGCTGCTAAAAACCTGGATCTGGGTGTCATTTAAACCAGGGAATCTCTCCCTGGCCAAGCTGGGGATGATCCAGCTCAGCCCAGCGGCTCATGGTTGGCTGTGGATGCACAGCATCTCCTGCTTCCTCAGCATCTCCTGCTTCCAAAGCATCTCCTGCTTCCCCAGCATCTCCTTATTCCCCAGCATCTCCTGCTTCCACAGCACTGCGGGACCTGAGTGTTTGCCCAGTGGCATTCCATGAGCGACCAGGATAAATTTCCCCTCGTTAGCTTGGGAACTAATAAAGTGTAGCCAGAGGAACGCGAAACAAGATGATAAATTACTCCAGCGCAGTCCTATCGCTAATAGATAAAGGTTATTTTAATGTTTCCATTAAAAACTCAATTTTAAGGATTTATAACTCAGTTACAGCTGTTTGCTCGGGCTAAAGGGGGCAGTTAACTATCTGCTTGCAGCTTTCCTTGTTGTTTAAGGAGGAGAAGTTGGCAATTGAGAGCTGTGCACGGGGGACAGTGGGTGCTGCAACCACCGGTGACAGTGGGGGGACAGGGGCGTCCCCCGGGAGACAAAAACAAGCATCCCAAATCAGTGGGGCTGTGCTGGGCAAGGACCCATTAGCTCCCACATGGAAAAATAAGGTCTGAAAAGCAGCCCGTTCCCCCGTATTTACACGGCGTGAACTTCCCGGCGCTTCAATGGATTCCTCGGCAGGCTCACGGCCCCAGCAGGAAATCAAGTAAACAGTGGGAAAAACACTCCACCCTATTTTTAGATAAGAGACAGGCAGCTCACCCCGGCCTGTGGCTGCCCCGAATCCCAGCACGGTGTGAGAAGAGGCAGGGCTGGAAGGTGGGGGGTTCACAGCCCGGCCTGGAGCTGCTGGCAGCAGAATCCCAATCCCAGATTCCCTGAAGCGTGGAGGGAACACCCAGGGGGGAGCCCTGAGCTGCCCTGACACTTACCCACGGCACCCACCAAGCTGCCAAGAAAGGTCCTTTTCCTGGTGCTTTTAGCCAACCTTGGGCATTTTTTAAAAAGTGCCCAAAAAAGAGAAGGGGCAGTGGAAGGTCATGGCATCCCCAGCGGGGATTGACAGCTGTCAATCACACATGATGCCGGCTGAACTTTCTTGCCGGAGGATTTCAAGGATATTAATGCACTGTTGGATGCCATGGTGGCACCCGTGTCCCTCCCCAGCCGTGGCACAGCTGCTCGCTCTGGGTGGAAAACCAGGGAAATGCTTAATGTGACCGAGACCCCTGGGAGAGGATGCCAGGGCCCTAGGGAGGGTGGAGGAGGGATTGGGGATACTTAGGAGACACTTCTGCCCACGCCAGGATCCGGGGGGGACATTCTGAGGTGCAAAGTCACCAGCCCCAAGAGCCACTTTGGGTTTCCCATCCATCCCGGCAGAGCTTCGCAACACAACCTGGGGCCTGCCCGCTCTGCCGGGGCTCTGCCCGCTCGCCGGTGCTGCCGGAGGCTCCCACCAGGGCCGGCCGTGCCGGGGGGTCCCACCGGGGCCGCGCCATCGCCAGGCACCTCCCACCGTCACCACCCTCGGCCGCCAAATCCACCGGAGCTCTTAGGGACGCCGGGGAAAACTAGGAGAAATTGGAGATGGTTGGCTCCCCACCCCACCCCAGCCCTAGTGCTGGCATCACCTCGGGGGGCCCAGCCCCGCGCCAGACCCCTGGCACGCGTTCCCACGGGACAGGAGGAGGAGGGCGAGCGCATCTGGGCGCTGCGGGATCCACACCTTTTTAATGCCTTGCTCAAAAGCCTGCTTGGCCAATAGACCAGGTCCATCAACTGTCTTCCCATCATCATCTGGCCCCCAGCTCGCGCTGTAAATGTCAATGTAATCGGGTCTGATGCCAAGCGACTTCGCTTCAACAACATCTGTTACATCTCCATCTAACATACGAATGCCTAAAAGCACAAAAACATCAGACATTAGGGCTTCATGGCGTGGATGACAGCGTGAGGATAAAAAAAAAAAAGCAAAGTTAGCGGCGGCGGAGACCGCGCGGCTCGGGCGCGCCTGGCATGGCTCCGACCCGCGGCCCCGCATGCCAACGAGCCTGGCAGCGGGATGCTGGGGAGCCGGGCGGGCAGTTTGCCGTGTTGCTGCCTTTGTGGCCAGGGACGGAGAGGGGAGGTGAAAATTCGTGTCCCCTCCGTTGGTGGGGAACACACGGGCGGTGGGGGTGGCACTGCACTCCCCAGTGGCAAAATCACCCCAAGAAAAACCTTTTTCCCTCCCTTTTAATTCATTAGCTAACGCATCTCTCTGCTTGGAAGATACTGACGTTTCCCGATCACTCGTGCACCCCCAGCTCCAGGCACACGGGTGGGACGAAGCCTCTCCCCTTGCGAGGGGCTGGCCGTGAGTGTCCCCAAACCCCATCACTGCCCAGCTCACGCCAGTGGTTCTGTGGGCTGGGAGAAGCCCCAGGCTGTGGTTTGCACAGCCAAAGGCAGAGTCAGGCCCCCGACCCACGGCTGAACAACACCACCAGGGACAACCCTCACTCCCTGCTGGGAATGCCAGCAGGCACCAGCCAGGGCGCTGGCAGGCAGAGCCCCTCAGCCACAAACCCCAAGCCTGCAACAGGAGAGTAGAGCCCACTCTGCCCTCCATCAGCCTTTCCCTGCTGGATTTCCCCTCTGCACAGCAGGTAGAGGGTGCCAGGCACCCCAGTGGGCTGCCCAGAAACAGCCCCTGCAGGAAAAGAGATGCTGGAAATTTCAGCATCATGTTTTGTCAGCCAGGGAGAGTCTGGTTTATAAAAATGCATTTCGCCTTCCACATGTATTCTGTCTTAAAGCAAACAAATGCAGGCAGATGTCATTCCAGCTGCAGCTGCGCTTTGGACACCAGTCAACTCAAATATCTCTCTGACGCTGTCCCACATCAGCCAAAACCAAGCTTAGAAATGTAAAACCAGGGAGCTGAGCAGTTCCCAAAAAATTCCTCTTTGTCAACAAGAAAACACAAGGAGAAGGGGCGAAAAGCCGAGCCTGGGGTCTGAGCTGCGCTCAACTGCGGCACAGCAAGGAACACCAGCTGTGGGAGGGGGTCTGTGCCTGCTCAGCGTTCACCAAATCAGCCCAAAGTCAACCCAAAGCCAACCCGAAGCCAGCCCAGAGACAATCGCCCACCATGCCGGACTCCCCGGTCAAATCCCGGGGAACAGGAGGGAGCAGAGAGGGATGCTGCAAAAGAAATTATTTTTGTGCCACCCAGGGAGCAACACCAACCTCCGGAGCGAGGAGAGGGAAAAGGAGGAGGAATGGCAGGAGCCCTCTCCTTGAGCAGTGATGTGTTTTGCCCAGAGCAAATGAAAAGCAACGCAAGAGCACTGAAGAGCAGCCAGTAAAATTAGATGGGAGCTCTCCAAGTGTGACAAATAGGCTTCCCCAACAAGTTGTGCTCATTAATCGCTGCTTTATTTGTGTAATCCATCTAAAATCGCTCTCACTGCAGCTAGAGCGTGTTTTCCTCCATGATCCCAGACTTGATGGGGCTCAGACTCTATTTTTCCCCTCTGCCTGTCGAGGTTGTGGGAAGCCCCCAGCCCTCAGCCAGGTGCCTTGTCTCACTCAACACCTCCCCAGCACACCCCCGAGGCAAGGCCCTCGTTAAAGGGAGCAAATTAAAATGAGACCCACAGGTCGTCATAAAGTCAACAAGTAACGCTCGTCTCCTCGGCAGCTGCAGAGAAATGGGCTTGAAAAGGAGCATGAAGGGAATGGCCTCATCCTGCAGGATCCCAAATTGCACTGGGCCCTCCTGGAGCTCTGCCTTGCTCCGCTGCTGCCCGCTGTGCGCTCAGAGATGGGTTTTTAGAAACCTCTTAAGAAGCGAGAAGCCATCATGTGTAGGGGGCACAGGGGTGGGCTGACATGGCACAGCCTTTACAGCCCCTGCCAGTCCCCCATTCACCCTCCCTGCGATTATTTCCCCCCTGTGGGGATTTTCCCTGCACAGGCAACCTCTGGACCTGCCTGGCCAGGAGTAGGATCCCTGTGGGCACTGGTCCTGTGCAGACACGACCCTAACAAAGAGCTGTTTCCTGCACAGCCAGCACGAACAAGCCAAGAGAAGGAATGAAGTCCCAAATCCACCGCTGGGCACTTGGGTCCGTGCTGCTGACAGTCCCTTCTCCCAGCACTGGGGTGCTGGGAGGGGCTGCAGTAAAAACCCCTCTCCTGTTCCAGCCGTGCCAGGGATGGGGTTAAAACCCCTGGGGCGAGGACCCGTTTGGCCCCTGCAGGGTTTCACCAGCCCTGTCGGTGGGACACCACATTCCCACCCCCACCAGGACCCTCATCTCCCCAGGGGTGCTATACCAGCTACACCAGCCTGCGATGCCACTGCCCCAGTGGTGGGCTAATGCAAATGAGCTCTGCAGTGCTAATTACCACCGGGGTCCAATTTGGTGATACGGATTCATTTGCTTCTCACGTGTCACGTTATTTGAAGGACTGTGCAGAAGTTCCCCCCCTACAAGTAGCTCCAGCCCCACACCTTGGTTTTTTCCCCACGAGGGTGTTTTGGGGGTCTCCCTGGACCCCCCTACTCCAAGCAGCTCACCTGCAGACATTGACCTCACAAACGAGTGACTTCAGCTTGGAAGCTCAACCAGCACCACCGACCACAGCGAATGCACCCGCCCCAAGGACAGACCCCCCGAGAGCAGCTGTGGATTTTTGGGGCAAAACCACCACATCCTCAATCCACGTGCACCCCCCGTGCCAAGGATGCAACCCAAGCAGAAAGTTCCCACCCCAAAACACACGGAGCCAGGGTCCCCTGCACACTGTTATCGCCTGTCCTCCCCCAGCACCCCTGGGGCCGAGGCATCAAGGAGGAGACTCTCCTGGCAATATTTGAGGGAGCAGCCTCCCACCACCCACCCCAGGAGCCCACTGGCATGGCCAGGGTGGCCACAGCCCCTCAGGGGGGATGCTGAAGGGCAGGGGAGCTACAGAGGTGCCAGGCTCACCTCCGATGCGGGCGTTGTAGGCGATGCCCACGATGCAGTAGGAGTTGTTGGCCGCCGCCGCCACCTCCCCTGCACAGCGAGTGCCGTGCCTGCCAAGAGAAACCCCCCCAAGAGAAACCCCCCGTCAGCTGCTGTCCATGGCAAAGGGCCCCTCCAGCCACCCCCCACCCAGCACCCAAAAATCAGCCTTGAGGCCAAAGTGGAAGAAAGCACCCCAGGAGATGGAGAGCCCTTACCCAAAGCCCACAGCAAGTACAGGGGGGTGCAGGAAACTAACACAGAAAGCAATTTGCTGCTTGAGTTTTGCACCTAAATCCAATCTGTTGTTTGCATTTTACACCTCCATGCAAGTTGCTCTTTGCGTTTTGCACCTAAACGCAATTTCCTCTTCGCATCTTGCACCTCGACACAATCCCCTCCTCGCACTCCTGTTTCCGTTCCACGCGCACACACCCCACTTTATGTGAAGCCCAGAAAGGGCAGCCAAGGTTTGCCATCTCAGCCACCCATCCCGACCTCATGTGCCTGAACCCCTGCAGGGGGCAGGGGACCCCCCGGTGCCAGGGCTGGATGGCTCAAGGGTTCATCAGCAATTAACGGGGTTGGCACCGGCCGGATTCACAGCGAACACCATGACCATGCAAAGCCCCTGACGCAGCCTCCTGTGCAGCGCTGGGTGTGGGGGAAGGCCACGGACCTGGAGGACACCCCAAGGGGACCCTCAGCCCCAGGGACCCCACAGACCCCAACCCCATGGCAATTGGCATCACCTACTTATTCTCATTGCTGGCATCATAGCGTGGGGTCGGGTCGTGGTCATTCCCGTTGACGTCGTAGCTTGCAAGAGGGTCCTGAAAACACGTTGCCACCATTAGATTCAACATACCGGGCAGTTGTGGTGGCCAGTGGAGCCACACAGGGCACAAAATTACATTTTCCCTGTAGTTTCTGACTGTTTTCCTCAGGCTAAACAGTTTAAGGCTGCAAGCCTGCACGATTCCCAGGGGAAACATCCTGTTGCCTCAGGGACTGCCCCTCTGAACCCCAAATCCTGCCGGATCCAGCACCCCCCTCTCCCCACTGTGGCCATTTGGTTTTGGAGCTGGGGCTCAGCGGGTTCACGCAGGTTTTTGGCTCCGCCCGGGTGAGCAGAGGGAGGCGGCTGCTTCCCAGGCAGCTGCAAAGGGAGTTGCCCCCAAAACCTTCTTATCTAAAAACCTCATTTCCTCCTTAAAAACATCTCAAGCATTCTTAAAAAAAAAAAAACAACAAAAAACAACTTTTCCTCTAAATATGCCAATGCACAGACTTCAGCTGTGTTTATCCAGTGAAATTCTCCATCAATCAATCCATGGTGAGGATCAGCTGCAGCCCGTTCAGCCCAGCCCGTCCATCCCCCAGGCTCACATAGTTCTGCAGGAGGTCTGGGTGGTTCCTCTCGATGCCGTCATCCAGGATGGTGACCACCACGTTCTTGCCTGTGTAGCCCCTCTGCCAGGCCGACAAGATGTTCATCTCCGACCGGCACCGACTGTTTTTATCACTGCAGTGCTACAGGACAAACACAGCTGCAAAAAGGCTGCAACCCCATTCCAGCCCATCGAAGCAAATAGCCAGGCCGGGAGCCCATTTAATCAACCAGAAAATATATTTACAACCCACCCCCTGCCATATAACTCGCAGATTTGTTATAACTTTACTCCACAGATCAAACCCATCCAGCAGCAATTAATCCAGGCAATGCTATCTCCCTATTATTCTTTTCCTCTTCCATTTTCAAATACTGTGGGCTCTTGGGTTTTGAAGCTCTCATTTCCTTTCCGCCCTTAATTTTCAATGAATTTCCCTGTCAAACACAGATCGATGACGCAGGCAGGAGAAAAATGACATTACAAATAGATGGCTGCAGCTCTGGGACGGGGGAGATGCAGCGGTGCTGCTCCCAAGCCTTCGCTGCACGGACCGTGCCGAGGGGCTGCTAACGAGGGTGAAACACTTCAAACCAGACTCTTACATGTATTAGACAACAATTCTAAAATCCTGCTGCTGAGCACATTTGCTGATCTTAAGGTATTTCATTACTGGCTGAGCTGAGCAAAGATGGATGATGCATTTGCACAAAAATAAACAATGCCCCCCCTACAGCAGAGGGTTCCTCATAGGGAAATACTCACCAGGTACCACATGTTGGGCCACACTGGGTCATTGAAGGGCAGAGCGTGGGGCTCCCCTCGGACCTGCCTCTTCACCCGCCGCTTCACCTCCTGCTGCTGCAGCCAGTCCACCTGCAACAATTGCCATGGGTCAGCATCCCCCCTGGGCACAGAGCCGTGGGTCAGCATCCCCCTGGGCACAGAGCCATGGGTCAGCAACCCACTCAGGCAAAGAGCTGTGGGTCAGCATCCCCCTTGGGCACAGAGCTGTGGGTCAGCATTGCCCTGGGCACAGAGCCATGGGTCAGCATCCCCCTGGGCACAGAGCCATGGGTCAGCAACCCACTCAGGCAAAGAGCTGTGGGTCGGCATTGCCCTGGGCACAGACCTGTGGGTCAGCATCCCCCTTGGGCACAGAGCCGTGGGTCAGCATCCCCCTTGGGCACAGAGCTGTGGGTCAGCATCCCCCCTGGGCACAGAGCCGTGGGTCAGCATCCCCCTTGGGCACAGACCCATGGGTCAGCATCCCCCCTGGGCACAGAGCTGTGGGTCAGCATCCCCCTTGGGCACAGAGCCATGGGTCAGCACCCGCTCTGGGCACAGAGCTGTGGGTCAGCATCCCCTTTGGGCACAGAGCCGTGGGTCAGCATCCCCCCTGGGCACAGACCCATGGGTCAGTATCCCCCTTGGGCACAGAGCCGTGGGTCAGCATCCCCTTTGGGCACAGAGCTGTGGGTCAGCATCCCCCCTGGGCACAGAGCCCAGGACTGCCCACTGAAACGGGATGCAGGAGTGATGCCAACCACAGCCTGAACCCATCCCAGCATCGCCCCACGCTCTGGCAAACCCCCGTCTCCGTGGCCGGACCTGCTGTGGAGATAACGGGCCCCTTTGGAAGGAAAAGGATGGATGGACAGACAGACAGGGCGAGCTCAGCTCCTTGCGGTCCCTGAGCCAGGAACCAGATTCCTCTCCCGGAGCAGCAAAACCCCGGAGCATAAACAACGTCGGCTCCGAGCGCGTGCCTAAAGCCCCCGGCTCAATAAAGCCCAGGAGCACGCGGCGGACCCTGCTGGAGACAGACAGCATATTTCAGTGTTTAGTCAAAGTTTTGGAGGAGACTCAGGTGCTTGGCTTGGTTTTTGGGCTGATCCCTTCTGCCGGCTGGGAGGCAGCAGCTCAGCCCGGAGACTCTGCCACCGGCTCCGGGGCCACTCATCCTCCGAGCTCCTTCCTCTGGATAAAACAGCGATGCTGGGGATTTACCCACGCACCACACGCACCTCCCAAAGGCGTGGGACGACCAGGGGAGATCTGGGGGACGTGGCCAGCTCCACGGAAGCGGTTTTGGCACCGGCCGGGGGCGAGGTGGCCTTGGAGCAGATCACTGTGACATTTGTTTGCTTTTCAGCGGGGCATGACACGCGAAGGGAACAAACGGGAAATGAGCCGGAAAAGGCCACGATTGGTAAACGCTGGGGTTTGCACTAAAAAGGGCTTCCCTGCCTTCAGCACGGAGGTGAAGCCCACGTCGAGTGAAAAAAGATTGCAAAAATAATTTATAGACCAAATCTTTTGGGGTGTTCACATTGGGGAGAGAAGAGAGGCACGAGCTGATGAGTTGGGAGGGCTCTGGCACATCTCTCCTTGCTGGACACTTTCTTCCTGACAGCTCTGGGTCTTTTGGGAGCTGCTCACGGGGATGTCTCTATTGTTGTGACTAAGGGTTTGCAACAGAAAGAATCAAAATCCAAAACACAACTTCTGTTGGGCTCATTTATGTAAAACTGTCGGCTGAGCCGAGTTCTTGCACGGTTTATAGCTTTGTGCCTCGGATGGAGGTGGATGGGGAGCTCTGCGTGTCAGAAACCCGACAGCTCCCAGCCTAGAGCTTGGGTTTTAAACATACATATTTTAAAGAAAAAAAACTGTTGAAAGGAAAAAAAATATATGTATTTCATAGAAAAATGAGTTTCCATGCTGCCTTGGCTGACGACAGAGCACCGCTTTGCTTATACTGTGATGAATTTAAGCACTGGAAGCAAAACTACCACTTCATGGTCTAGTTAAAAAAAAAATCATAAAAATACATTAAATAGATGTTATGGCTTTTTTTCCTTAAAGCACTACTCCCTGGCAGCATTACCATGGGTCTCACTGCCCAAGCCACAGCTACTGCCTTTCCCTGCAGCTTGGCTGGATGCAGGAATGATGGGAAGATATGGGATTTTGTGGGGTTTTGCCAGGAGCTGTGATGCCTTGTGGGGATGTCTTCACCTCAACCACGCTCCGGATCAACCCCAGTGCTGCCAGCCTGGAGTCGATGCAGAAGTCCGGTGTGGACATGGAGAAATCAGCAGTTCCAGGGCATTGATTTCAAGGGGGAGTTGACAAATCAATGCGGCTGGCATGGGAAAACAGGCAAGCAAGAAGGAGTTCGGGGCGTCCCTGCAACAGCTCCTGCAGCTTGTGAAACTTGGACCAACATCCATTGTTAACCCAGGGTGGGGGAAAAGCTTCTTGGAAATTTAAAACACCAAAAGGAAGGTCTTTTCACTCCTAGGGATGGCCCAAGCTGTTAGTCCTGAGACCCAGAGGGCCCTGCCCTACACCTGCTAACCCCAGTTATCACAGGACTCCAGGATGGTTTGGGTTGCAACAGACCTTAAAGATAACCTCATTCCACCCCCTGCCATGGGCAGGGACACCTTCCACTGTCCCAGGTTGCTCCAAGCCCCATCCAACGTGGCCTTGGACACTTTCAGGGATGGGGCAGGCACAGCTTCTCTGGGCACCCTGTGTCAGGGCCTGCCCACCCTCCCAGGGAAGGATTTCATCCCAATATCCCATCCAACTCCACCCTATGGCAGTGGGAAGCCATTCCCTCTTGTCCTGTCCCTCCAGGCCCTTGTCCAAAGTCCCTCTCCAGCTCTCTTGGAGCCCTTTAGGTCCAATCACCAGTAAAGAGGTGACCGTGAGAGGTCTCAGAGGACCCCCGAGGCAGCAGAGGTGTCTCTGAGCAGATCCCTTTGCCCTCCATGCAGTCAGTTTTACAGGTTCCCCCTCACTTGGAGATTTTCAGCTGTTGATGCCCCAACCCAGCAGGGGTGGCTCCACCAGACAGGACAACCCAAAAGGGTGAGGGTGCAACTCCCTCTGCAGCTTCTGAAAGTGACGGCTCGACTTAGACCAGTGGATGTCTGAGAGCTAAAACCGAGATCCAGGACAGACAGGATGGTCCCAGCACATTTGCCATGGCACGGCAGAAGGAATTCAGGCGAGGTTGATTTTGCCATGGTGTGTGGCCAGAGGGGTAGGAACTGAGGCCACCACAGCATCCTCTGAGGAGCAGCGAGACTGGAGCAGCCAGGCCAGAGGTTCAAGCCCTGCACGGACCAACAAGAGCATCCCAGTGAGCCAGGAGAAGTTTATGGCAATCTTAAAGCTGCCCATGGAGCTCTCCAAGGGGTGGCCCAGCATGGTGGGACCCGGCTCTGCATTGCACTGCCCCTCCCCACCTCTCACTCTCCCCACTGCGACCTGCCCCCAGAACTGCTGCATTCCCCGTGTTCCTCCTCCCTTTGCACTCTGTCCGTGGCACCAGCCCCGAACAAAGCACCTGGGGCTGCAGGGGCTGCAGGGGCAGGAGGGGAGCTGGGCAGCAGGGGGGTCCCTGGGGGCAGCAGGGGCAGCAGGGTGGTCCCTGGGGGTAGGAGGGGAGCTGGACAGCAGGGTGGTCCCTCGGGGCCCAGGGGTGCTGCCCGGTGTGTGCCGGGTCCCCCCTCTCCCTGGGCGCAGAGCTTGGCTGCGGTCCCCGTGCCACCGACCCCCACGGCAAACACAGAAAAAACCAGCTCTGGAAACAATAGCCCCCGGAAGGCAGGAACCACCCAACATCTGCAAACAACTGGATCGGCTGGTTCTTCGGGATTTCTGCAAGATTTGTTTCCATCTGCCCTATTCCAGCTCCCGTCCTTGTGCCTCGGGGCGAGGTTTTCCTGCCTGCACGCTGAGCTGGTGCCATCCAAACGCATCTCCAAAAGGATTTGCAAATGTACATGGGAGAGGGGGAGAGACAAAACACGCCAACAGGTCTTGAGCTGATAAGGAAGGATTAAGAGAACAGGAGCTAATTGATCCAGCCTGCAACCCACAGAGCAAGGCAAGGTAAATGTTAACATGACTAAAAGCCAATTGATTTAGTTTGCATTACAACCAGACTCATTTAAATGGAGGTATTTCAGAGGCGGAGCTGAATTCATCACCGGCCGGGATGCCTGAGCACCTCCCCGCGGGCGAGCAGCTTTAATTAAAGCCCAGCACGCTCGCAGGGCACCAGCTCCCCTCGCCGAGGTTTTCCCCCGCTGGCGAGGCAGCCACGCGTGCGCCTCCTCGGAAATGCGCTACAGACCTTGCCCAAATATTTAACTGCAAATTTCTCCGGCGAGCCGGCTGGCTGCGGAGGGCACGGCTGGCGGGAGCCTCCGGAGACACGTGGGGGGGTGTGTCAGGAAAGAGCACCCCAAGGGTGGCTGGGATCATCCCAAGGGTGGCTGGGATCATCCCAAGGGTGGCAGGGAGCATCCCAAGGGTGGCTGGGAGCATCCCAGGGGTGGCTGGGAGCATCCCAAGGGTGGTGGGAGCATCCTCAGGGGGGCTGGGAGCATCCTCAGGATGGCTGGGAGCATCCCAAGGGTGGCTGGGAGCATCCTCAGGGTGGCTGGGAGCATCCTCAGGATGGCTGGGAGCATCCCAAGGGTGGCTGGGAGCATCCTCAGGGTGGCTGGGAGCATCCCAAGGGTGGCAGGAAGCATCCCAAGGGTGGC
>VWZG01000022.1:1069949-1085622 GCA_013396735.1 Grallaria varia | reverse complement strand
TACCCTCCATTCCTCCAGCACTGCTCCCCACATTCCCTGGGCATCTTCCCTGCACCCCCAAAACGCCCCTTCCCCCATACCCCCGGCATCCCCTGCACCCCCAGACGACCCGCATGAGCTCCTCATGGGCTCAAGGAAGAGGCCAGGAGGGGCTGCCTGGTGGGGAGGGTTTGGGGCAGGACTCTGGGGGCAAGGCTGGCCATGGTGGGCCCAAGGGGCACGCCGTGGGCGCCGGCAGAAGGGTTGGAGTGCTGGCTCTGCCTCCCACGGAGGCCATTCAGGGAACAGCAGAGACCTCGTGGGGTGTTAGAAAATGGGCTTTGTTTGGAGAAGGTGGCGGCGCACACAAAGGCCGGGCTCCCGGGGCGGGTTGGTGATGCTCTGCTCCACAGCTCTCCCTGCCAGCGCTGGCCGAGGCCGGCAGGGAGCTGACAAGTGCCCAAAAGGAAGGGATGTTTCACTGGCATCGCATCGGAGCTTCACCTGAATCACAGCAGAGCTTTGGAAATGCACCCAGGGCTTCCAGGGCCCAGGCAATGAGCAGCTGCATCCACAGGCGCCAGCCGGGATGGTCTCGGGTGGCTGTGATTCCCAGAGTGGGTGTCATCTGTTTTCCAGACCCTGAACAGATTTGAGTGGCACAGGGAATTAGAAATAGCAGGAAATGGGGTTTTGGAGGGTTTCTGTGTCGTACTGGCCCTAGGGATGGGACAGTTTGCTGCCGCTGGCAAAGGGGACTTTGGGGACTCTGTGCCCACCATAAGCTGTTGCTCGTGGAAATCACTGCAGGTTTCAGGGATGGCACACGGGGACACTGGAGCCTCCCGGGCTCATCAGCCCACATGTCCTTGCAGGGCTGCCCCGTGTGCTGCCTGGACAGAAGCGATGGGTCGTGTGTGGCCATTCCTTCTGATTACGCAGTGAAGGATGGTTTCCATTAGTACCAGCACATTGCAGATCCAATCCTCACTTGCCACCTGGTTTATGGGCTTTTCCTCGAGTTTTCCATTGATTAAGGTGTGTGAGATGGATGAGCAGGGCTGGCGGGTGCTGGGTGTGCTACGTGTCCGTGTCCAGAGAGGCACAGGAGGGCAGAGCCAGAGGACCGGTGGGAAGAGATGAAAGAAATCGCTTTGGTTTCTCAACATCCACCTCATTCTGGTGGGTAAGATGCGGGAGGGCCGCTGCTGTCACCAGGAGATGCAAAGGAGGGTCAAAGTATCTCCACAGAGAGTAGAGAAGGGGGGATGGGCTCCAGGGACAGCAGGAAGGATTTAGGGTCTCATGGTGGGAAAAGCTTCCTCAAGCAAAGAGAATGAAGATGGGAAAGGGATTGCCTTGAGGAGGTACAAAACCTTATCACCTCTGTGTTAGGTGATAAAAAATCCCAGGAGAATCAGGCTGCATCCATGCCCAGGAGAGCTCTCCACCCCTCTACAATGGCCCCACTGACATCAAAACCTATCCACATCTTGCATCCCAAACATTCCATCTCAAGGCTGTTGATTCCAAATATATCAGCCCCGGGTTTTACTGGTACCAGTAAAACCTTGTGCCCAGCTCAGCCTGCAACAGCAAGTGAGAGGACTGAGAACCTTGCTCAAGTACTGACTGGCACAGTCGGCCCCACATTTTGGTGCTTTCCAGTCCCTGCACTTCTCCTGCCCCCTCTCCCACTGGCATCATTTTGAGATTCAGAGCGGCTTTTTTCCCAGATGAACCCATAGGATTTACCAGGGGTGTCAGGAAAATCAGACTTTGGCCCCACATGCTTCTCAATGGATGTAGACTAAGGCAGAGGCTCTGGTTTAACTCTTTTCCTGGGATTATTTGAAAACCTGGAGAATTACGGCGAGACACCGACCATGCAATAAATTTTGCGAGCCGAGAGGTTAAAACAGAAGCTGCTGCAAAGACAGCGTGAGAAGAGGCACTGCTGAACCAGTAACATTTAAACTCTTCTGAATAAAATTCATAATAATCCTGGCAGTTTTATACCTGCCCATGAATTACAGTTAAAGTCCCACCACGTCCCACACACCCTCGCTGCTCCGCATGGCAATAAGATTACAGTGAAATAGCTGGACGAGCAGGGAAGAACCTCATTTAAATGATGTTCCTTTGAAAACCGAGCCCTTCTTTTTAAGGCAGGTTCAGAAAAGGAAAGTACAAATCAGGCTCTCAGAGGGTGCTATTTTTTCCAGGGGTGGGATGGCAGGGCTGGCACTGAGCTGCCCTCCCTGGGCAGCGGGACTGTCACCCTGTCCCTGCCCGGCAAGGAGGGACGAGGCAGTGGGAGCTGTGTCTGAGGAGTTAAGCAAACAAAAGGCATTTTGGAAGCACACACGGTCCAGAGGCACCCCCGGGATGCCAGGCCAGGGCAGCCACTTGGCTCGGGGACACCGACCAGCCGGACCCCAGCGTGGCCGGCACGAGCTGCCCGCAGCCACGGGAGCTGACTTTTATCCTGTGCGTGCTGAGAGCCTGTCGACATGGAGATTACAGCAAAAATCAGGTTAAACCCCATTTATCTGACCCAAGCAGAGCCTGAGTGCATGTCCCGGGGACCGTCGCCGTGCCGATGGCTTCGAGTGTGTCCCGATGTGCCGCAGAGCCCCACAGACCCGGCCGTGCCACTGCGCGGTGGGTGATCCAGGGCATGTGGTAATTAAAGCAGCACACCTGGAAATAGCTCTTTCTGTAGCTCCCAGGCTTAACTAAATGAGTGAAATTTGCGCTGGCATAATTAAAGCGATGTGGTTCAGGATCTTGTCTGCGCTGGGGCGTTACTGCAGCTCCACTGTTCGCTCTCTGGTGGCAGCCCACGTGGAAGAATCCTCCAGCTCCAGCCCCTTCGTGGCTCCAGCACCGACTTCTTGCCATCAGGGTGCCCATTAACACCAGCCCATTAACACCAGTTCATTAACACCAGCCTTCAAACCTGTCCAGCAGCAGGATGGCTCCGACATCCTCCCGTAGCTCACTCTGGCTCAGGGTTGCGATGGCAAAGCCCTGGCCTCTGTCCCTGCTCTCCTCCAGACTTGTAAATCTGAAGGAGAAATCAGTATTTTTCCATTTATATTCCTTGTCCTATTAGGTGTTAAAACCACCCCAGACTCGCTAGTGGCCAGATGGTTTTGGGGGTATTAATGGTAAAATCCTGCACACGAGTGAGCTGCCGGTGAAACTTGCCAGGGGAAAATCGGATTTGGAACTGCCAAGGAGCATCATCCCCACGGCTGATGTGTCACAGCAGCACACGGGCTCTGGCAGGGCCACCGCCACTGTCACCATGCAGCAGCCACCAGGCTTGTAGCCGAGAAAAAACCCTGGGTGAATTCCCAGGAGATCCATGCTCATTGGAAAATTCCTGTCCCTGGCTTTTTTCCTTTCCTTCCTAAATCTGGATTAAACTGCTTTCAGACTGAAGAGGTGACATCAAACACAACGGAGGGGAAGGAGGGGATGCAGTGGAGGAAGGTCAGGGAGGTGGGGATGAGTGGCCTCTCTGTGCTGGTGCCCAGCCCTAGTCACAACACTCCAGGCACAGGGAAATTAATTTCCCAGCGCTTGAAACACCCGTTTTATAAATCTCTGATCCCTGGCAGCTGTCAGTGAGAAATGGGGAGAATTACAGGGAAAAAAAGGGCTCCAGCCAGGGTGGAAGAGCTCAGAAACACAGCGATGATCAAAGAGGATGTGCCAATGGTTTCCCACCATCCAGCACTTCTTCCAGGCACTGAAGGCAGAGGGATTTAAATTAGGGATTAGAGAGGCTGCCCGGCTGTGATGATACACTCGGGGTACGGGAATCGGAGCAGCCCCAGCGCCAGAGGTTTTAACTGTAATTAGACCAACATCTGTCCGGCGACAGTCGGGGCTTGCGCAGTCGCTGCACTGCTCCAGGCTGAGCTGAAGATTTCCCGCAGGCTCCTCCTGCTCTGCTTTCCTGCAATTTCACAGATATCTGGATTTTTTTTTTCTTTCTTTTTTTTTTTTCCATCTGATGCGTTCTTCCTCTCCGAAAGATTAAATCTTGATTGTCAGGTACTGGTGCAGCAGGCAAGTAGATTTCCCTGCCTAGTCCAAATGTCACCCTGGTAAAAATGCTAGTAATAAAAAATGAAAGAGAAAGGCCCACTATGCACTCAGGCCTGTAAAATTAGCCAAAAGATAGGTCTGGAATTTTAGAAACAATTGAAGCTCAGCAGCCGAAGGGCGCTCTGGGGACTGCCGGGCCCAGCACAGACATTCACAGGTGGGAAAATCAATAAGTTAAAATAATTGCCTCTGTGCTTGGTCTTGAATTAAAAGGGAGCAAACCCAGACCTCCTCATCCATCTCAAGTTGGTTTTGGGTTTATCGTTATTTTGGAAATTAGGGCAAAGAAGGAAATGCCCAAGTGAGGCATAGTGGGATGGGGAGATGCTCCAGATCCTGCTGCATCCCTGTGGAGCTGTCCTGGTTCCCACCCACTGTGTTTTGGGATACTTGGGGTGTAAAAGGGCTTATCCTCAAGGAGAGGGTGCTGGGACAGGGAGGGACCCCAAGGATGAGTCCTGGTGGCACCCATCCCACCTGACATGTCCACATGTGAGATAAGAATCCTTCCTCCTCCTCTCCTGGTTGCTGCCACCCTTCTGCTTCTCCCAAGAGCACCAGGGAAAACACTGGAGCCAAGAGGGAGCTGGTAACAAACTGTGGCCAACCCCACCCCAGCCCTGGAAGAGCAGGTCTTGGAAAAGCCGGTTGCGCCGGCGCTGCGTGGGGGACGTGTTGTCACCGTGCAGGGAAGGCTCCTGTGGGTTCCCCCAAAGCAAGCACAGCCGGGGCTGTGGGAATGGTGGTTCCAGGGCTCGACTTGGGATCAAAAACTGGCCTCCAGGGAGAGCTGGGGGTCACCAGGCGGCGATGACTGCTGGCTGCTTGCTGCGGTGGCTTTGTCAGATCAAACTCAACTCTTTTTTTCATCGCCAGGTTGGGTGATGTTCCCAAGGACCCAGCTGTGACTGGCACAGGACGAGTCCCCCCACTGCGTTTTCACTTCCCAGCAAACCCTGTTGCACCAGAGCAAGTACTGGGAGCAGAAACACAGGCAGAGAGACGAGCCTGGGGGTGGAGAGATGCAAAGATCAAACCAGCAGCGATTTCAAAATAAAATCCGACAGCCCAGGGAAAACACGGCGTGTCCTTGCTGAGGCTATCATTTATGCCAATTAAAAAAAAAAAAAAAAATTGGCATGGCACGAAGGAGAGCTGCGTGGTATTTCCTGAAAAGGGTGTGGGGAGCATCCTTGGAAAGCCTGCCTTGCACAATGTGCTTGCTGTTTCCAGAAAAATAAAGTTTGCTGTGACCCACCTGTCCCTGAAAAGCAGCTATTTAGGGCTGGAACATGGTCAGCCCGGAGTCAGTGGCCGGGTCTGTCCTGACTGCAGAGGAGCTGGCACCGTCACCAGGCTCTGGGGTTTGGCCTTTACCTGCAGCTCTTTAATTGCTGCAAAATGCCTCGGCAAAAAACGCAGGAGAGCTGTCCAAGCACCAAGCGCTCCCAGCTAAAGGTCTTTCCCCCGCAGCTTTTGGTTGGTGGCCATTAAATCCCCCCTGCCAGCCTTCCAGGGCCAGGCAGCGCCAGGACAGGACAGGAGGGGTTTTCTCCTTTGTCACCTTTAGGTTTTGGGAGCATTTTGACCCAGCTGGGAATCTGGGGGTTCACAGCCTGGCAAGCAGCAGCTTTGCCAAAGAGACGGCCGCGGGAGCGACGGATGGGAGCATCCCCGCGGGGCTCTGCTGGGAAAGGACAGGAGAGACCCCCGAGGGAAGGGACAGTTTTTGGCAGAGTCCTGTGGGTCGGTGTCCCCTGATCCCCCAACAAGCCAGGGCCGGGACTCCCCCCCATCCCAGCGGCAGAGCCTGCGTGGGGCTCACCAAGGGCCTTCCTGGAGGTTGCGGCAGCGTAGCGAGACTCGCCGAAGCCCAATTTCCATGCGAGCTGGCCTTTGGCACGGAACCTCCACGGGAGAGAGTGGAAAACAAACACAAGCCCACAGTTTGGGTGGGTGGGTGCGTGGGTTTCCTTTCGCCTGAGCCCCGCTCGGGAGCTGCAGGCAGGAGGTATTTGGGCGGCCGAGGGGATCCAGGCTTTGCTGGGCGGCCGCGGTGCCGAAGAGAAGCAGCTCCACCTAGGGCAGGCTTTGCTAGAGCAGGGCCCACCTCGGCACCACTTCAACCACCAGCCATGCTCTGTGTCAGGGCACGGCAGCATCTGCTTCAGCCCGCGGCCAACCCCGGGCTCCCGGGGCTTGGGGTCAGTTTGGGGCCAAGAATTCAAACTTTCCCTTTTTCACACTATTAAAAAAACCCCTTCCAATGTTTGTTTTCCCTCCTGATGAGGCTGGAAAATGGGGGGTAAAAAAGGCTGCTGTCAGCAGATTGCCCTGTGCGTCCTGCAAAAGCACCCCAAAACCACGGCGGGGGGAAACCCTGCAAGGAGCAAAACTCCACAGCAATAAATCCCCACCCTACGTGGAAAAGACCCTTAAGAAAAAAAAAAAAAAAACACAGTGAAAGGCAAAGCAGGGTTTTACAGAGCCCTGGATGTGCTGTATTAGTCCCATAGAAACCAGCTGTTGGGGAATATCGGCTTCCCTGCAGGAGACAGCGGGAGAGATGCTAACCTGGTCTCGTTTTGAAAGCTGCTTATTAGTCCTCATCAAACATAATTACACTTCAAAGCCAAATGAGATGTCCAACTGAATTTTGAACACACGTTAATGTTTTTAAATGCGAAAAAAACCCAACCAAAACCCATTTATTGAATCTGAGCCAGGCTCCGAATGTTAAAATAGATGCTGCTAATGGCTCTGGGAAGGGGGGGCTGCCGCTCCATTGCAGCTTTGCCAATTAAACGGTTATTACTGACCAATTAGGCAGAAATCAACCCGGTGTTCAGTGATATCTGATTAAGCAGGTCCTGCAGATCAGCCTTGGTTGTTAATCGGGGGAGAGAAACACCCTCTCCCCACTGGCCCCTCCGGGATACTCGGACCGGGCAGGGTTTGTGCCCTCCTTGTCCATAAAAAAAAACCCTTTTCTTCCACCACTACCGTTCTCCTGCAGGGAAACATCTCAAGGACCCACCCAGGCAGGGCAAAACCTTTCAGAGCCGGGAAGGAAATGGGAAGGAAATGAGGGAAAAGGGGAAAATTAGCCACACACAGAGGGTGGTTTCTCTCCCCTGCAGCTTGCAGGTTGCTGCTGCCCAGCACATGCTGGGCCATGCCCATTCACAGGCTTTTCCAAATATTATCCCAATATTTTCTTTCAGTTCCCAGATAAATGGGCCTCTTCAGCAGGCTTTAAGCCCGCTCTGTTCCAACATTTTCTTTAAAGCAGCAGAGGAAACGTTTGAGTTACATTGAATCCTGCTTTCAGGGCTGAGCTGCAAGGGGGTTTCCAAGACAAAATAGGGGCAGTGTTGGGCTTTTTCCTTGTTTCATCAGGAAATACGAAGGAGGCCACATGGCCCCTTAATCTTCCCTTCTTCCTGCCTCTTCTCCTGCCCTGCAGTCCATATTTCCCATGCTTTCTTGTGGTCTTTACAGACTTCTGAGCCTGTTCCCAGCTTTCCATAGCACCCCGTGGGCAAGCGGGAGCATCTCCGTGCAGAGCGTCCCCCCACTGAGCCATGGGGGAGCTCCAGGGGACCCTGATATCTCATACGGGGCAGGGACAGCAAGGCCACAGCACCCAAGGGAGCTGAGGAAAGTGCCTATGCAACAGCCTGAGGGTGGTGGAGCCAGACATAAGATGGGAAAGCACAAAAAAAAGAGCAAATTTTTGGAGAATTTCAGTGCAAAGAGCCACTTCCTTCTGAGAACTGGATGCAGCTCCATCCGAGCAAAATGATACTGGATGGAGGATGTTGCAAGACTGGTTGAGCAGGGGCTGGCTGTTCTCCACCTTGTCCCAGGTGATGAAGAGGTGCCTCTGGATGATCTGGGTGGCTTGGAAGGCCCAAGGGAGGTGGGTTTGGGGCAGTGCCTGGGCAAGAGCAAACAGCCCTTGGGTGGTCCAACAATTGGTGCTTGCTGGATCTGGGGGCACTGAGAGAGGTGATGCTCCCTCGGTGCTGAGACATGTGGGGTCTGTGGGGACTCATCCTTGGGAAATGCCACCCCACAAGGACACCAAACCAACCGGCGATGTGCAGGAGCATCCCCAGATGAACCCAGAGGGGTCCAGCCTCGGTGATGGGATCCAGCCCTCAGTTCCCATCCCCAAGTTCCTTGTCTCCAGCTGGGCTCCCGGAGCTGGAAGGGGTAACATCCCCTTTTCCAGAGCTGCGGGATGGGGCAGAAGAGGCAAAAAGCCCCAGGATCCGTGGCAGCCGCCGCCTGTCCCCATCCTCCCGAGCAGTGCAGCGCGTTTCCTCCCACTCTTCCTTTACCCCGGAGCATCCCTCGGGCTCAGGGCAGGAAAATCCTCCGCGGGGCCGTGCCACGGGTGTCCGGGTGCAGCCGGGGGCGTGGGGGATGTGTCACCGCCCGCCGTGGTGAGCCCGGGGAGCTCCATCGGCCCGCAGCCCTCGCCCCGTCCCGCGGCGGCCGGTGCGCCGGGCCGGCACTAGGTGGGGATGGCACCACGCGAGGGGAGGAGGAAGGACGGGAGGAAGGGCAGAGCCTGCTGCCGCTGCCGCTGCTGCTGCTACTGCTGCCGCTGCTGCTGCCGCCGAACCTGCCCGCGGAGCAGCGGGGGAAGAACGGGATGGGCTGCGAGGGGCTGGAGGGAAAGAGCTCAGGGGAGGGATGGGGCAGGGATGCGGGCGGTGTGGCAGGGGTGCTGGAGGCTGAGCGCTGGGGACGTTTGAGGCTGTGTGACACAGATGTGGGCACTGGCATGGCAGGGGTGCTGGAGGCTGAGCGCTGGGGACGTTTGAGGCTGTGTGACACAGATGTGGGCAGTACGGCAGGGATGCTGGTGGCAGTGTGACAGGGGTGCTGAAGGAGGCAAGTGACCCAGTAGCACATCAGGCTGCTGAGATGGGCATCACTGTAAAGGCTGTGGCTACCAGAAAGTCTGAGCCCCTCTCAGGCTCATAATGGTTATTACTGTCATTAACTACATTTTACAGTTTTAGAAAGGAAATATTTTCCCCATGTTCATCCCAGCCAGATGTTATCCTGGGTGCCACAGCTTGTGTCATCCATGTGTCTGTGCCGGATCATCACTAAGGGGGGACACTGGCATAGCTGTGACCTGGGCAGTTGGTCACCAAGGTCATGGCCTCACTGGAAAGGCTGGGAGGTGACTGCAGTGCTGAGAGAGGGATGCACAGCGCTTGTGGTCCCAGTACCACCACCTCACTGCTGGGTTACACAGGGATTAACCCATGGCAGGAGGAACCCCCCCCCACAGGGGAGTGTTTCACATCTCCTGCTTCACCTTGGCCACTCAGCCATGGGGAATACTTCTGGAACCTGTTGGACACAACAGGCCAACAGGATAAGCCCTGCATGTGAAAGGGTTTACTTGCTGTAAATTCTCCAGAATTCACTTGATCCAGTCCAACCTCATGAGTCACCACCAAATCCAGGGCACAGCCATAAATCTCTCTCTGTTCACACCAAAGCTCAGCTCGTGTCTGCAGCCGCTGCATGAGGCATCTTCAGGGAAAGCATCACCCTGAAGCCCTGATCCAGGAGCAGGATGTTCCCAGCACCCCTCACCCAAGCACTGGCAGCAGGGACCAAGGATGTTCTTGGTCATCAGTATCCGCAGGGAAACCCAGAGGTGAGAAACAATTGCTGAAACTCTTTTTCCCACACAATTTTGGGGAGCTGGTCTCACCAGCTTGCTTGGTGCACAGAACACAGCCATGGCCAGGTTTTTCCTACATTTTTGCATCATGTCTCCCCCCAAAAAACAACAAACTGAACCAAATCCTGCAGCACATCTGTCAAAATCCATGTTCACAACAGAAACGGTGGCTCAGAATCAGCTGCTGGGGTCTGTGCCCTCAAACCAGGGGACAAAGGAAGGTGGCATCACTGGGATAGGAGCATAAATCAGATTATTGATTTAAATGTAACTATTGATTTAACCCCTTCTGCTGCTTCCCTGTGTTTCCCACATGCTCATCCAAATGACAGAGAACACCATTTTAACCAAACTCCACGGCCACTCACTGTGCAAGTCACTGGTCCCCAAAACCCGTGGGTCCTTGCATGCTCAGGGACAGTTGGCACATCCCTAGGTGCTCCCCTGCCAGCTCAGAGGGCACCTGCCAGCCTCAGAGGTGGTGCTGGGCACAGCCAGGAGCAGGATTTGTTGCCAGGAATAAGGCAGAGTGGCAGACAGGGGTGTCAGAATGGAGAAGGCCAGGGAGAGCCCTGAGAGCAAGAGCATGCAAAGCAGCATCATGTTACCTGGTGTCATCAGTGCCACAGGTGCCAGATTACACTTCTGTGAGGATTTTCTTCTTACCATAGTAAAAATCAGGTTCTGAGGGTATTATCACGTACATATATTATATTTTTATACATATATCTCAGCAGCTGTAGGAGGACCCCAGTGTTGCCCTGCACAGAGGAAGGCTGGTGGCTGCGATACACCCAGAGGTGCTGCCTTACCTTAAACTTATCCAGAAAAATCCCTCCAGCACCTTCAGGGCTGCAGCCTCACCTTCTCAAAGCGACATGCATGGAGCAGAGCTGTTTGGTGGAGCTCCCTGGCCTAGACAGAGTGGGGAGGCAGCAGGAGGTCAGGACTGCGGTGCAGGAAGCAATTCCCCCCAAGCTCAGCCCAGTTTGAAAGCCCAGCAAGCACTAACACTAACAAACCGTCAATGTGTTTACATCCCACCTTCCTGCCGGAGAGTGGGGTTATTTTTGGCATATTTTGTCACTGTTGGAGACGTCAGTGAAGGGGAGGAACAGTGCAGGGCTGTTGGGAAAGCCCAGGGGCGACTGCCCCAGGCACATGGTGATGAGATGAGGGATGTGGGAAGCTGCTCCGAGCCATTTACACAGGGATTGGGTTTTGCCCTCAGGATGTGGGACACCTCCCTGGCTTCAAAATGCCTGGGCATTAAAAGCAGAATGGACAATCTAAGCCAACTCCTATTCCAGCTCCACACTGTTCCCACTCACACCGTGCAGCAACGGAGCAGGAGAGTCATCCTGAGCCCTTCACCCACGAGTTTCTTCATCTCTTCCCACTTGTCCTCCCCATGCACAGACCATGAACATCACCTGGACACCAACAGTGATGTTCTGGCATCACTGGGCACCTCTTCCAGCCTGCTTTTGGCAGAACTTGCTAACACTGAGTTAAAACAGAAAGGAAGAAGAGAGCACAAAGCAGCATCGCTCATGGCCCACTTGCCATTGTGCCACAAGGTTTGGCCACATTCCTTCAACTCACTGCTGGCTTTAAGGTCATTTAAACCACTCGCCTCCCCCATTTTTCTCTGGCAAGTGACCTCCTTACCCACACTTTTGGATCTGCTTTGTCCCTCCTGTGAGCACCAAATGTCCTCTGCAGGACTGCTGTTCCTTACAGAACCAGCATGATCAGCAGGGAGAGCACATGAGTCCCTGCAAGCACTTGCAGGCTGGTGGTTTTGGCAGACAGCTGGGTCTTCTCTTTCAAACATGTAACTGAAATAGAGAGCATGAGTGGCTGGAAAGCCCAGGTTTGGTTTGGGCAGAAGCTCGGACTGGTATCACCCAAGAGGAGACAGGTAAAATCAGGGTTTTAGTAGGTCAGGAGCTACTGGCCAAATCCCAAACCAGGTGTGTGACCCCTGCCTGCCCCACCACAGCAGGGACAGTGGCTGGAAGCACCATCCTTTCACATGGCTTGTGCACAAAGCACAGCATTAAAGCCCAGAAAGCAGACAGGGAGGTGAGGAGAGCCCTTCTTGGCCCCACATCTGTGGTCTCCCATCTCCTTCAGCCTTTGCTGTTGTTAATTCCGTGTGCATCACCCAAGGATGTGGCCACCTCCACAGCTCCTGTCAGCACGCAGAATTTAGAGGGTTGTGCTCCACCTGAGAGCAGGTTTATCAAACACACTGCAGTTGTGGGAGAAGCTGCCATGGGCTCTGCTTGGCATCAAGAGCCTAAATTGAGCCCTACCCCTGAGCATCCATTCAAACCCAGCACTTTTTCTGGGCCTCTTTATTTTAGAATAAATGAAATAGATGAATAACCAAGAGGGTGAAATTAAGAACATCCACAGTAATTTGCTGTGCACATGAAAGGATTGAAGATTTCTCCTCCAGCTCAGAGCAGAAGCCCTGTGGCCACCCTGCACCTAACACTGGCTTCCAGCCTCACTGGAGAGTCCACCCCCTCCTCCCCAAAGATGAGCAGATAACAAGGCAATTGCCATAATGAGTCTCTGTCCTTCCAGCCCTGCTGAAAGCAATTAATGAAGCCAGGCACTAATGAACTTGGCTTCACAGCAGCCCAGAGATGGGTTATTGCCATTTGAGGTGGAGGAAAACCAAGGCAAGAGCAGGTGGAGTGGCTGACCCTGGTCACGAGGTACCCAGGGTTGGATGCAGGAGCCTGAGCTCCCTGCCTGGAGCAGGGAAAGGATGGGGGTTAGACGCGAGGGCAACCACAGCTCTCTCATGTGGTGTCTGTGGCTGGAGAGACTGGTTTGCCCACATTTGGGACAGCAGGAGGGACTCCCCACCCATCCTGGTCCTGCCTCAGCCCTGAGTGGCTTTGGGGAAGCTGTATCTCTGTGGTCAGCACCGCCATCCTCCTCTTCATCCTGCCTCCCAAGTTTTGCAAGACCCCAAATGTGGACAACGAGGTATGGAACAGAAGGACTCACAGGTCCCCTTGCAAAGAAAGTTCCTCAGTTTGTGACTCACCAGCCCACCCTCCTCAGTGTCACTTGTGACTGTGTTTCATTTTGCTGCATCAGCATTCCACCACCTCTTATCAGTGAAGAAG
Organism: Grallaria varia; assembly: GCA_013396735.1. Lineage (NCBI taxonomy): Eukaryota > Metazoa > Chordata > Aves > Passeriformes > Formicariidae > Grallaria > Grallaria varia. Next base: position 1,072,653 of record VWZG01000022.1, on the reverse strand, counting down.
CCAACGGGGCAGCCTGACCCAACCCAGTATGTCTCCCTGCAGCATTTTTGGACCAACCTCCTTGTTCTTCTGCACTGACCATCATCTTAGAGACGACGGGTCCCCCTGCAGCAGCAGCTCCTGTGTTCCTGCTGGTGGGATCACACTGGGTCTCTCCAGGTCTGTCTGAAGGAGTGAGGATGGCTGATAAATCCCAGGGATGTGGCCTCTGCATCACATGCTCTTACAGCACACATGTCCTCACATGCACGTTGATGACATGCTAAAAATATTCACCACTTTTTGACCGATTAAAATTTTCCAGGAGAGTCGGAACCACAGCCCACACCCTATCTGTGCAGCCAGAGGTTTCCCCTCACCTCCCCCAGCTCTGCCGGGAAAACAGACATTACTGAATAACATTTCTGGTACTTTGGGTCTTTTTTCGGTCGTTTTAAAAGCCTGGCTAAGTTATCACCTTTTTTTCAATAGTTCATTTTGTGATGATTGGCACAACCCCGGTGCCAAACTTGGCACTGTGACGCCCTGCCTTGCTCTCACGCTCCCACCGAGAAGGTTGTGGGCGAGCTGGGATGCTCCCACTCCCCACCCAAGGCCCCATTTTGATGGCTCGGAAATCAAACAAAGAAAATATGTTTTTAAACTAGCTCTCACCTGGTGTTAGGCAGCAGAGAGCTAACCCTGGCTTGGTGATGGCTCTGAATGATGATGACTAGCCACGATTTTCTTGTCATATCTTTCAGAGGTGCCTACTGTGCTGGGTAAAGGGGGAATCTGAAGGATGCTCACAACCCTCCTGGCCACTGGCCAGGCCCCTCTGTGCCATCCCTGATGTTCGTGGCAGCATTTTCTTTGCCCAGTTTGGCTCTTGACCATGGCACAGAATCAGGGGAGGCCACAGAGGGTGTTTACACAACAAGGGGATCGTCTCAGCGAGACCAGAGCCTTTGCCAAGCCAAGAGCTAAGCTGATAGGAAGGAGATGTCATCAGTGTGTTTTTACTAATTATCACTAATAATTATTTGTGTGTAGTTTCTCTAAGGAGCTCCAGTCCTGGCTCAGTCCCTGCTGCTCTTGCCGCCCTGTGCAAACAGAGCAAACTGGGGGGTCCTGCCCCAAAATCCTGCAGGGGAGAGGAGAGGGCGGGCGAGTACAGTGACCATGGTCGGCATGATGGATTTCCCCTCTTTATGTTCTCTCCCCACACACGCCAGTGATGACCAGTTGCACCCTGTCTGTCCTCCCTTTGCTTTTCTGAGTGTGCCTCAGCCTCTTGTCAGACCCAGCACAGCTATCAGTTTCTCCCTCCCATGTGGGATGTCTTTCTGCTGACATGGCAATCATTTCCCTGTCAAGACGCCTTGACAGCACCAGGATTTCTCATTTCAAGTCCTGGTGTGTCCCAGGGTGATTCCTGGCTCCTCCATTAACCCCTGGCCCTGCAGGACAGGGGTAGCCAGCCCTGATGGATGGTTTGGTATCCCTTCCTCCTCTGGTTAGCAGAAGCTGTCTCCTGTTTTGCCTCCCAGCACTTGCCATAGCTATGCAGGAGAGCTTTTAACCTGGAGGTAGAGGTTGTCAGACTTTTCTTCTCCTTTCCTTCGTATTTTCTCTGCTGAGAACAATGGAGGCAAGGTTTGCAGAGGGAGGTAATGTTTTTTTTTAGTCTGACTGAAATAATTAGAAGAAAAACCAGGCAGGCTTTTGGGTACACGAGCCCTCCAGCAGGCCTGAAATAGCTGCAGAAGTCTGCAAAGCCGAATACCAGTGGAGAACAATAGCACTGAGCGTGACTAGTTGTGTTAACCAGTTCTGCCACCAAAGACCATTCCCCGGCTGTGTTCCATGGGTGAATGGATGGCATCACCCCTCTGCTAAAACCCACTGTCCAGAGACCACCCCATGGCCAGGAGCCACCGCTGTGGCTGTGGGAGCCACGTGGCTACAAGGACCTGAGCCCTGGGCATTGCTCCACGGCAGCTTTGTGGAGCATCCTTCACCTCTCTGCACCCTGTTCCCCGTCCTGCTGCTCCTGGGACCTGAGCTGACTCTTTCCCAGGGACACTGTCCCACCCTGACCCTGTCTGACCCCCGGGACCCTGCCTGACCCTGGGGACTCTCTGATTTCAGGGACACTGCCCTACTACAGGGATCTCTGGGGATCCTGTGTGATCCCAGGGGACCCTGTCAGACCTCAGGGACACTGCCTGACCCTTGGGACCTGCTGTTTCCAGGGACTGTCTCACAACAGGGGTCTGACCTGATCCCTGGAGACTCTGCCTGACACCAGGGACCTTATCTGACCCCAGGACCTTGCCTGACCCTGGAGATTCTGTTGGACCCTGGGGACCCTGATGGACACTAGGGACCCTGCCTGACCCTGGAGATCCTGTTGGACCCTGGGGACCCTGATGGACATCAGGAACCCTGCCTGACCTTCCGATTTCAGGGACCCTCCCGATTTCAGGGATCCTTTGATTGCAGGGGTGCTGTCCTACCACGGGGATGTGGCCTGATCCCTGGTGACCCTATCTGACCCTAGGGACCTCTGCCACCCCAAGCTCCGCATCCCACCCCGGCTATCATCTTACCCTCGGGCTTCCCGTCCCACCCCACGGTCCATGTCCCACCCCACGGTCCATGTCCCACCCCACGGTCCATGTCCCCCTCCGCAGCCCCGTCTGAGCGCAGGACCCCCGTCCAT
>VWZG01000022.1:1005963-1069875 GCA_013396735.1 Grallaria varia | reverse complement strand
GGCACCCCCCGGTATGAGCGTCCGCCCGGAGCCCAGCGGGGCAGCGGGGCGCTGGCCGAGCCCCTGAGCGGGCGGCGAGCAGCCATGGAGCAAGTGAGTGCTGCCCCGGCGGGACGGGGAGCGCGGTGTCCCCGGGACGGGCTGCGGGATGGGGCACCCCGCGGCGGGGATGGGGCACCCCGGGGCGGAGGGAGCGCAGCCGCCACTTCGGGGCGTTTTGGGGTGTCCGCCGGCGCTGGGACATCCCGGCCCCGCTGCCGCTCCCGGGGGACAGCGACAGAGAGCGCGGAGCGGGGGTCGCCGTGCCCAGCCGCCCCCGCAGCCTCGGCAGCGCGTCCCCGCAGCTCTCGGGCTGTCGGAGCGGGCCGGCCGCGGAGGGGCTGCCGGGCTCGGCCGGTCCTGGAGGAGCCGGGCTGGGTCCACGCGTGTTCGGGCCATCCCGTGTGACTCCCGCTGGGGTGTTGTCCTGCCCTGCTGGAGCCGGGCCGGGGTCAGACAGCCGGTTTGGGCATTACCACGCACCTCCAGCCTTCCCCACTCGTGTTCTCCTCTCTGTTTGGGACGGGTTTAGCTCGGAGAAGGGCAGCGGTGCTTCTCCTGCACACATAATTTTTCCTGTCCTTGGGATGACGCCCCAGTAATCCATTCCCTTGTGGATTAAGATGCCACAAGTTTGTTAGCAAGTTAAACAGGTCGTTTTCTCCCCTCGTCTGGCCACGCAGTTATTCCTGCTTCCTCTCCTCGAATGAGGTTTTGCTGCTCATGCACAAAGGAAGCTCCCGGTAGGACGGACTGCCGGAGGACTTCAGTCTCTGGTACATGCCATCCCGGTAGCTGTGGATTCTCTCTCCCCCCTCACAGCCCCTTATTTCAGCTCCAAACACTCTGTGGTAAGAGTGAAAGCTCTTTTAAAACAGCAGGGAGACGGCAAAGCAGCCCAGGTCGGTAGTGGCTGAGAGTTGTTATTATCCGCTGGCATCCATGAAATTAATCCACAGCAAAGGAACTGCTTCCAGCTGGTGGCCGCTGGCCAAAGGGGCTTCACACCCACCCCAGCACCCACCGACCCTCTCAGCAGCCACTCGTTGTTGGGGATACATGAATCCTCCAGGGATTACCTGGGGAAAGGGGTGTCAGATGCAGTTCCCCAAGTTCCACGTGGATCTGAGCAGTTTATTTCCAGTGAGACAGTTTTGCTCCTTGTGAGCTGGGGAGAAGTGGAAGTGCTAACAGATCGAATGGAAAGGGAGGACAGGAGTGGAGGTGTGGGGATGCAGGTTGTATCCCGGGGCATGGTCATGTGTGCCTTGCTACAGAAGAGCATGTGATAAGTGAGCTCCTTGCTTTAAATGAAGTTGCTGTAACCGCACTTCTGTGCACTGTGTGTAAGTTTAAAAGTGCCACTGCGGCTCAACTATTGGGGTTTTTTTTGTTGGAGGACATGAAGAGTATGTGGGTTTGTGGGCCCATAAAACGCAAGGGCAGGGAAGGGGAGAAAGAACTACCTAACTGTTAAATAAAAAGCCATCCTGTCCCCCTGATCTGGGGTCTCTGCTGAGCTGTGAAATGTGAGGCTAAACCAAGCTGGAAGAATGGAACTTGTATTTCACTTCTAATGCCACTGTGATACAAGACGCAAAAATGGCTCATTTGGATTGTTTTTGGGAGCAATGCCTTTGGCGTCATTCAGCATTGGAATAACTGAGTTCTTCCTTCATTTACCCTGGCTCGCTTGGCTGATGTCAGGGGGATTCTTCTCATGTGTTTACCGCACTGTCAGGAATGAGTCCAGCCCAAGAACATCCCAGGAAGGATATCGTAGGGTTTCTTGCAGAATGCTCACATACAGCTGAGTTAACAACAGCAACTTCTGTCTTTGTGCCATGCTCCTGTTTCAGTTGTGGAAGTGCAAGCAGAGAGGGCAGGATGTTCACAGTGCCCTGTTCCTGGTTGCCTCCCCTTGCTGATTCAGGGTAGGGATGCCAAAAAAATAATCTGCAAAAATGTCAGGCAGCATCTCCAGGACTCGTCTTGCTTTCACAGGAACAAACCGCCAAGTGGCATCATCTCAGGTTTTATGTCTTTAAGGTGCCGGTGAGGGATTACAGCACCTGCCTGCTCTCTTGGGACAAGCTGGGTGTGTGTGAGGGGGAAGCTGCTGACCCACAGCCCGGCAGCTCAGCATCCCCATGGAGTGCAGGATCACACCCCTCACTTCTGCCTTATAGTGGGGAACTGGGGGAAGCAGCAAAGGCTCAGGTGACTCCTGTGCAGAGAGGGCAGCAGAGCCCCTTGCTTGTGGCCACTTCATCTGCTGAGACCAGCACTCTCCTCTCATCTCACCTTCCCTCTCCTGAGACGCTCAGGTGGGGTCACAGATCCTCTGTGTGGATGCTCCTGGGTCCTGGTACAGTGGGAAGTCTTGCCTGGTGTGGAGGGGGCCCCATGCATAGCTCCGTTAAGGCAGGTGGCTCCAACCAGGGCTCTGGAGTGGCCTGGGGAGAGGGTGAGCTCCAAGACCACCCTTCAGTGCCATGAAGAGGAGGTGCTGTCCCCAGAAATCTGGAGAGCTGGTGAGCCAGACCCCAAACCAGCTCAGCCTCCTGCAGAGGTGCCAACATGACCCTGAACTCTACTGGGACAGGTTGCTTTTCAGAGGTAGACATTGTATGCTGTGATCACACAGAGAGTACTTCTATTTTAAAAACAGAGCAGTGTTCACTCTGCAGAGCAGAGTATGGATAGACGTATTTACCACGTGATTTCAGCCTTTCTGCCAGGTGGGAAAAAAGAACAGCATAAAGTCATCCGCCAAGCAAAAAAGAGCCTTAAAGAATAAAAGCATTTTGGTGATTGTTGGCCTGGACTCACTCCAATAAACTCTTAATACAGCTACATCCATTCAAAACTGTTGTGAGGGAGGTTGAAGTCTGTGCCCAGTTATCTACAAATGACATGAAAAGGGTGCTCGATCAGGAAACCAGCAGGTCTATATTTGTGCAGGAATTGATGTTTGCTGAAGTCGCAGATCTCAACTGAATACAACTTCCTGGCAACCTAAAGAGTCAAGTTTAAAAAAAACACCACACCACACAGTCCCCCTCGTTTCCCGGAAAACTTTTTGGTGCTCAGTCATCCTGTATTGTGGCCGTTTCAGACACAGCTTGGTACAATTGCAATAACTTCTGCAAAAGTTACAGCTTTCGGCCTGGGTTTCTTTTAGGTGAAACACGGTTTATTGGAGTTTCTTGTTCCCAGTCTGCACCTGAGCCTACCTGCAAGGCCCAGCCTCTTCCTGCCTTTAGTGGGGATCAGAATCAGTCTGGGTGCATGGGGTATTTAAGCTGGTGTTCCTATTTTTATGGGTGCGAGCTCCCTCTTGGAATAACCGCTCACCCCGCTGGCAGCTGCTGTCCAAGGGCGTGTTCGCTGGGAGTCTGGGGCATGAAAACACATTCATTAGCAAGGCTCTCCTCAGAATTTTTGGAGCTTATCTTGTACTTACTCACCCTGTCCTGGACAAGGAGTGTCCAGCTCCAACTCCTTTCCATGCACGTGGGATTTTCTCGTGTTATGAAACATGGTGTCTGAGCTCCAGCCAGTCTGGTTTGTGCAGCAAGGGACATTTTGGGATGTCTAGGGCTCTCCTTTGTCACGCATCCTCTTTTTGTGTGCTGGTTTCTGCAGCAGGATTGCTGCTGTTAGGGATGAAGACATGGAAGAAACCCAGTCTGGGGGACTGGGGTTCCTGGAAGGAGGCTGCAGGATTTGGGCTTGGCCTCTCCTGACAAGTCACAAGGTTGGCGAGGTGTTTGTGTAAGGGGATTTGGCTCAGCGAGGGATTCCCCTCACCTTGCTCCAGGGAAAGAGGCTTATTGAGAGGTCCACAGGGTTTTGGGAGTAGCAGGTTGCTCCAAGGCGGGGGATGCAGGGATCCTGCTTCTGCAAAGGCTCTTCCAGCACACTGGAGAGAAGGAAAGCTCTCATCTTTAACCAGTCTGCTGGTGAAGGCATCAGCCAGTAAGCCCGACCGTCCCTACTCCCTGTCTTAGGTTTCCTGTCTCTGTCTGATGAGAATATTGATATCGGATATTTCTGATGTTTTTTCAGAGCAGAAAAGTTCTGCATCTCCTGGTTTTTATCAGGCCTGGAAAGCCTGAAGCATCCCAGTGTAGGATGTTGGAGCTCTCCGTGCCACTGCAGGCAGGCAAGAGCAGCCTGTGATAAACAGCAAGGAGCTAAAGGCAGGACAAAACCCAGCCCCACTCTTGGTGCTGCCTTCTCTGTCGGTCCTTCCCTTTGCCTGCAAACCACACAGGAGCTCACTAGGAACATTTAGTCCAGATGGGATGAAGTTCTGGCCCTCACGCTGTGGATTTGCCCATGGGAGTCGTTTTGGGGACGATAACCGAATGTACAGACCTAGAGGAGAAGCTTGTGGAAGTGGCCTTGGGCTAAAATATGAGTGTTGCTACTGGTGCCAGCAGGATTCATTCTGCTGGGATTCACCAGAGAGATGGAGGAGCAAAGATGAGAGGAAGGTGCTTGTTTTCAAGGTGCACTTGGTGCACAAGTGAGCAGGGAGTACCTGCACAGAGAAGGGAGCAGAGGAGCAAGGTGGACTTGCTGCCATCCCAGCAGTGTCCCTAGGGGTGGTTGGCATCTGTGCCCACTCTCCAGTCCTGTGGGAGCTGTTTGACTTTTCCTCTGGAAGATGTCAGTATTTTCTTTTGTGATGTGGTAGGGAGGGACCACATTTGGTGGGTGCCGAGATCTTCTCTGGGCAGGCTTTCTGATGACAGAAAGTGCTTTGTATGTAATTCCTCCTCCCTTCTCTCCTTGCAGGATACAAAAGAGGAGGTGTCAGAGAAACCAAAGTCTGTTCCAACTGCAGAGAAATATGGCTGGATTAAGAAAAGCAGTGGGGGACTCCTGGGACTGTGGAAGGATCGTTACATCCAGCTACGGAAAACACAGCTTGTGGTCTACGAGGACGAGGTATGGTCGCAACTAATGGCTTCAATGAGGATCAGGATCAGGCCCTTGGGGACACATGTATGTCCCATGTATGTTTTTCACTCTTCCCTGCAGCCCATTCCTTTCAAAAGGGCTTCTCCAGTTTTCTCCAGAAAGGTTAAACACTATAGAAGAGTCAGCAGCTGTGTTTTTGAGTATGTTATATATAATAAATATTTTAGCCAGTAAATATTTTGACAGTGCCATTGCCAAAGGAAAAAAAAGTGGGGCAGGACATCCTGTGAGAAGGTGAACGGAGTAAAGCTTTGGGCGGAAGCAGGATATGTGCAGTGTGGTTTTGGCTTTTGAAGGATAAAAGTGGATTGTAGCGGGCTGACTTCCCACCTGCTGCTTGAGGGGATGGCAGGCAACCCTGCAGCTGTTTGGCACCCCTCAAGCAGCTCAGATTGTTGCTAACCAGACTCTTCAGGGTTTCTTATAGCCACTGAGGATGCAGACTGAGACTGTGAGTGTTTGCTGTCCTCCTTAAGCAGGGACACAGTCTGGATTTGGCTCATCTTTTTCCTTTACTTGAGCCAGTTCTGAGCAAAGGACCCCTGGGAGCCTTGTCCTGGACTTCCCTAGATAAACTGCATGCCTTAAGTTCATGGCCACGATTAGAGCTGTTTCCAGACAAATGAGAAATAAGAGCCAAGTGAAATCTGTGCTGCATTTTCAGACAAGAAGAATTAAAAGTGCAGAGCTGGCCCTGCTGGTCTGCAAAGGTGGCTCTTTCCTGAGCCAGGCCCTCAGTTCCTGGGCTGGAAGCAGGTTCTGCAAGAGCAGGGTTTGCCCCAAAAATCAGAAATTACAGTGCAGAGCACAAGCTACCACCAAGAGAGGTTTGAGATGAGGGGTGGGTAAGTCTGAGCCCTGCTGGTGTGTGGTGGCTCCAAGCTTGTGTGTGCAGCAGGATTGGGGGAGCGTGGTCTGCACAAGGACCACGTGCCTGTGCAGTGTCTGACCCAAGGGGGTCTGGGTCACGTGTGGGCATCAGGATGATATAAAAGCAAAATCCTGTAGTGCATCATGTGTGGTGTGTTGAGGGAAGAAGAATGGGGAAATGTCTCAGCAGCTGCATTGCTGCGATGATTTCAGGAACAACAGGACCAACAGTGAGTTCGGTTCTCTTTTTTTAAAAAACATACCATTGCCTAATAAAGAAGATTTGTTATAAACAGATTAGGTTAAAGGGTATTACCTCCTCTCTTATGCTGAATCCTCCTGCTCTTCCCAAATCCCAAAGCTTTCTGGAGGCATTTGTTCTTAGCTGTGAAATGTCATGAAGAGTGCAAGAATAATGACAGGAGAAGTCAATGTCAGGTGATGAGCAGCTCGGAAGGCAGGAAAAGCAGGGAGGTTTTCCTACACAGAGAGATGCAGCCTGGTCCTGCAAATTGTTGACTCTCTGCAGATCATTTCCCAGTGCTCTGGACACCTGTTGACTCCAGCTGAAGCTTCAGGAACTTGCAGATTCAAAATCTTTAAACATGACGTAGGTTTTTTTGTAAAGGGCATGCCTTTAAAAACAAGATACATGGAGGCTCTCATTACCACAAGGGAAAAGGAGGCTTTTAAAGTAAGATTAATTTTCACGGACATTCAGAAGAAGGAAAAAATCCCAATCATTTAAAGGTTATTTTATTATCTCAACAAGGAAAATGGCATTTGTACCATAATGTTTTCTGGTAGCCTGCGGATTGTGGTAACATCCTGTAATAAATTGCATCTGTAAGCTACAGTAGCTGCAAGGTCCCATTATTGTAAATAAGGGATCATGTTAATATCTATAAGCTATTAAACTGGCTTACAGTGAAGTCAGATGTCTTAGGAGAGGAAATTGCTGCAAAATTATCTGGTAGCACAATAGGATAGCATGTGATCGTGCAGACTTACTATGGGGAACCAAAGGAAATGACAATTTTCTGCACCCAGGAGGGGTCTTGTTGCCACAGAATTGAGGCAGTTCATGTTTATTACTGTATTTATCTTCCTTTCTCGTGAGTCAGGGCAGTGTGGTTGTCTCTGTCTTACAACTGGGGAACGAAGTTTTTGAGATGAGAAGGGCCAATGTCTATGGAGAGTCTGGTCCAGTGTGCTGTGGGGGTTTTTATTTCTGGAGCTCAAGGTGCCATTTCCCCCCACCTCGGATCTTCTCCAAATACCTGCTTTGTCTCACCCTAGAGAAGGACACAGCATCCCAGACCATCCTCAGGCTGAAATATTTCAAAATGTGGTTGTTCAGTGCTTGCTGAATTGGAGCCCTAGAAAAAGAAAGGAGATGAAACTTCAGGCAGCAGAAATACAAACATATTTCCACATGTATCCTAAATTAGACCTGGATGGGTTAAACGGGAGGGAGGTCAGCTTCCATGTGGGCGGGCAGGCTTAGAGGCTGAGTATTGCAGCTGGTCTCAGCCCATCAGATTTCCAGGAACTCAACTAGTGCATTGGACTCCCTGTGCTTTTATCAGCCCCTCCCGTGTCCAGCCCTTCACGAGAGGTGCTAATGTTGCCTTTAGCTGTTGTTTCCTATGCAGGCCACCCTGCCGATGCAGTTGCATGAGCCTGGCTGCGCTTGCAGCTGAGGTTTAGGTGCCAAACAAGAGCAGAGGGGATGGCCAACACAAGACAGGCAAGAATGTTGTACTGTGTCACCAGAAAGTACAGTCTGAGCAGCACACAAATACTGTAGTTATCATCATCAATGGCAATCTCCTGCAATGTGCTCCAGACCTGCCCTGGGAGTGTGTTCCCCATGTTGCATCTGTTAGTCAGGCTTTGGGTTTGGTTTAAAGCACAGCCACCTCCTGAAGGCAAATGGCAAGTGGTGATTTTGTTACCTGGAGCAGATGGGGTGAAAGTCATCCCACCTGGCTTCAGGTTTCTTTCAGCGGATGGGAAATGAAGGGAAATGGATTTCTTGTTATCTGCTGTGCTTCCATCTACAGCACCCTGCATCTGTACCCTCACCTAAATGAAGACTCAAGTAAGTGAGATGTTTGTATGGTAATTATGTACCCAAACGTCACAAAAGGAGGCACCGATGCAAATATGGGGTGTTTGGATCCTGAGAAGCTACTGTGCAGGTTCACACAGAACCAAGCAGGTTATTTTCTAATGAGGTTTCTTGTCTTCTTGTCTCTGTATACTCTTGCCAGAAAAAAAACCAAACAAACCTACAGAGAGCATCTGAAGACCAGGCAATGCTATGCAGAGGGACTAAACAGATCAGTATCATCACTCCATGGATTAGAAGGCATCAGGGAAAAATCTTATTAGACAAAGTCTTTCCGAAATCAGAGGATCTACTGGGCATTCAACAGTCAGGCAGTTGCCATCTGTATTTTGCCCCTGGTAAAGTGATAGCAAGGTATACCCAAAAGTGATTTATTAAAACTCTTTGAGAGCCTCAGATAGAGAAATAAATTATTATTTCAGGTCTAGACATTTTACACTGAATGAAGTGTCCCAGCCCGTGAGTGTGTGTCAGGGAGGAGGTCTCTGCTGGGAATTACACCTTAATAGAAATAAAAATTTCAGGGAATCTTTTTTTCCCCTTTTTATCAACTTTTCATTAAGGAAATTGTTTGCCTGATGTGATTCTGTGGTTAAGCACATGCATTAATATGTCCAGGTGTTCAGTAATTTTCTTCTTAAGGCCAAGCCAACAGACACAGACATGTTTAAGTTACAGGATCTGCTCTAGGAAGCTTTAATGGAATAGCTTTTTGCATTAAATCAGGAATGTAGAGGTTCCTGTACCAGAACCAAGCTTGTCCAGAACCTGTGTCTGACATCTGTGTGTTGGGACAGGACTCTGGGAGTGACCTTGTCTCTGTGAGATGCTGACTGTCCTTCAGTCCCAGGAGGCTGAAGGGACCTGGAGACCTGCAACAGGTTGGGGTTTCATTCTTCATCTTAGTGGTGCAGGACAGACATAAAGGATCTCTTTGTGGCCCAGGTAGGCTCACAGAGAGGGGATGGCTGCTTGCCAAGGGTAAAACAGAGACAAAAGCCCCATTCTGGTGCTCCCTGAACTCAGATGCTTTGCCTTTGCCTCCAAGATGGAGTTTTTATATTTCTCTGGCTGGTTTTTTTTCCCCACCCTCCCTGAAGAGTATAACTCACTTGAGAAGTTCAGGTCCCTGAGAGGAAGGAGCCATGGCTTGCACAGTCAGGTCAGTGTCCCTGGCAGACAGGGTCCTGCATGTCCCCGTCCTCTCTGCCCTTGTTGCCTGGCCAGGTCACAGTCCCCAAAGCCTCCCCAGGGAGGAGAGGGGCAGCTGGAAGGCAAGAGGCAATTTCACAGCAAAACCACAGCTCTCCACCCTGCCAAGACACCCTAGTCCCTCAGCTTGGTGTCCATAGGAAATGGAACACAGCCTGCACGGGATCAGAGGAAAAGCTCCCATCCAAGAGGCAGGAAGGATGGCGTGGACAAGGAGGGTGAGAGGGAGCCACTGGGCTGTGCTGGGGACAGAGCTGCTCTTGAGAGCAGGGAGGGTGGGCAGGAGCCATGGTGCTGGTCTCCATTGGGAGCGCTGCCAAGCTGTCTGCATCCTGAGCCCAGCCAAGGAGCTGGAGCTGCACCGGCCGTGCAGGGCTGGAACGTGGGCGGTCGTCCACTGAAGGCCAGGATGAGATCAGCCATCCCCGAGGCATGTATTCCTGACCTCACCCTTCTCTGTCATTTGTGGGCCGCTGAGGGGTTATTATTTCCATCCCTGTCCTTTTGCAGTGACATTGCAATACCAGGATTGCAGCAGGAGCCTTCAAAGGGCTCAGTAGCGTCAGCAGGATTTTATCGGCTGGGTTTTAGGTTTGGGCAGGATTAATCTCCTCCTCCTAGTATGCATTTTCCCAGTTCATGTTCACCTACTCAGTGTTAAATGAAATAAACAGTAATGTCATTAAAATAATAAACCTAAATTAGATCCAGACATCTCTTGGTGGCTCAGACCTCGCTCTGTGTACCAGCATCGGCTCTGCCGGGCCCCCATCCCCAGATAGGAGGGTTAAAAAAACCCAAACACAGCCTGGGCTCTGCACAGTGACTTAAATGTCAAGTGGTAAAGGGAGGAAATTCCCCGCAGCCCACTTCCCTCTGAACTCTCCATTCCCTGCCTCCAGCCACGCAGCAACTTCCTGGCTACGACATGTTTCCTCATCCCACACCCGCTCTCCGCTACAGGAATTGCTAAATACAAACTCATACGGGTACAAGGAGCTGCCTTGGAAGCAGAGCCTGAGCTGGGGGTGGTTATGGCCAGTGGTTTTAATCCAGGATGGTACCAGAGGGGTTCATGGGCCGTGATGACTGTAGCACTTCACTGGCAAGAACTGCTCTGAGAGTCTCACTGCTCATTTGTGCTTAGCTAAAGGGAGCTTTGGTCTCTGCTGGGCTGCTGAGACATGAAGAATATTATCTGCCCAGCGTTACGCTGCGATTCCTATTAGGGATGGTGCTCCACAGCTGAACTGAGCCACGCACCACGTGTGGAATTTTAGTTATGTTACTGGGAAAAATGAGCTAAGATCATGGCCAGCAGTCATCAGTGGAGATACTCCAGAGATAAATATTCCCTGCTGAGACACTGGCCCAGATAGTTTTGCTGGCTGTATGGGACTGTATTTCCAATCCTAAGCGTTTTGACAGCTCAGAGCGTGGCTGTGAGAGCACTCTGTCCATTGCACGTGGCTCCTGCCGACCTTTTGGACGTGAGGACCAGCCACCCCAGCTCAGGGTGGCAGTCAGGCTCCCCTCTTATCCCTGCTCTGCCTCGGGCTTCCTGGGGGGCTGCTTGGACCACCGTGATGCTTGTGTCATCTTCCCCGTGACAAAGCAGGATCACATCTCCTCCTTTCATTGTGGGGAGGAGGTGGTATCGCTTCTGGCTGCAGATCCCTGGATGAGGCCAACAGCGATGGCAGAAACTGGTGTTACTGTCTATAACCTGTTATTTGCCCAGTCACTAGGACTGTAGCTTAAAGACCAGGGTCTTTTCTTAATGAGGTGCCAGCTGGATTTATGGGGCTTGCTGTCTGCATGCAGGTTAGTTTTAATGCAGAAGAGCTTTTAGACAGATGCAAGGGGAAGACGTGCAGAGTTTGATGGTACATGATTGATTTCAGTGCCTCCTATTCATAATAATGTTTCATTCCCTCTCTGCAGGATGAACAGAAGTGCATAGAAACAGTGGAACTGGAGAGTTATGACAAGTGCCAGGAGCTGCGTGCACTACTAAAAAGGAAAAACCGTTTCATTTTAATCCGCTCCCCGGGTAAGAAGGTAGGATTGCCTTTCTCATCACCCTCCAGTCTGCTATGTCCAGAATGAGTTCCCAGGCAGCTGCTCCCCAAGCAGATGAAAAGCTCTGAGATTTAGGTCCTTGGCAGCTGGGAGTGTGTAAGGAGGAACAACACTGTCATGCAGACTTCCTTCTTGTTGTGGGGAAAGGGTCTTGCAGTGGCTCAACTTTTTCCTCTTTATATTTTTCCTGCCTTATCACTTTCTTTCTTCCAGTATTCCTTGTGCAGAGGAGAAGGACCATTCCCCGTGGTTCTCCCATGTGCTGTGGGTGAGAATGTGTCCCCATCCCAGTTGGAGATGCTGCAGCTTTGCCCAATTTGCAATGAAATCAATAATCCCAATCCCTGGGGTGAGACAGTTCCTGCAGCTGGAACTGTTGCTCTGCGAAACTCCAGTGCAAAGTTACTCTCAGCCAAACAGTTCCTAGGAGAAAAGATTTATATTGCAGAATCCATGAAACTCCACCTCTTTAGCTTCCTGCACAGCATCTGGTTAGGTCCAGAACCTAAAAACTAGGCTGGTGTTGCAAAGAGACTATAAATCCACATGAACACTGGCTGTATGCAGGGACACTCTGCCTTACTTCCTACTTTCATCATCACGACACATCTTTGGAAGTTCTCCTTAGTTCCTACTTACATGCTATCCATTTCAGCATTGTTACTGGTTAGGGTGCATCACTGTTGCTTTGGCACATCACACTTTGACTTATTTTTAATTTCAGTGTGATTTTATTGGCCTAAGAAATCTTACTAAATCTCCCCATGCAAATCTGAGAGGTTGTGAGGGACAAAACACATTAATTTCCATAAGAACGTGAACAGGCAAAAATAGCAACTCGCTGCATTCCCCCATCTCCATTTTGTTTAAATAAATGGAGATTGTTTAGTCCTTGTTGTCATTGTTGGTTATTCTTTCACTCCAGTCACTTAGTGTTTATCCGTATAATAAGACACCAACGGAGTTCAGAGCATCATTGTGCTAAACTTCATTCAAAACAACAAAACAAGGACTGTCCTGCCCCAAAACGCTCCCATGGACCAGCGTGGGGGTGGAGAGAGGTGAATGATGCTCGTTTTGCAAGTAGCCACAGTCTGTATGGGGGAGAAAAGTGAAGAAGGCTTGGAAATCCACACGCTGGGCTAGTGAGCTCCTGTGCAGCACCAGAGCCCTGAGCACCGGGGAGAAAGTCTTCCCTGTGAGGGTGGGCAGGCCCTGGCACAGGTTGGGCAGAGAAGCTCTGGCTGCCCCATGCCTGGAAGTGCCCAAGGCCAGGGTGGACGGGGCTTGGAGCAACCTGGGCTAGTGGAAGGTGTCCCTGCCCACGGCAGGAGGGCTGGAACTGGATGGTCTTTAAGGCCCTTTCCAGCCCAAATCATTCCAGGATTCTGTAATTCCAAGTGCACACCTATTCCTAGGGAGGCCAATAAAAGCCTGTGGGTTCAGAGATGGGCAGCATGGTAGGAATTAATATTATGTGCAGGTAGTTACTGAGAGAGAAGAGTATAACAGCTGCATATGTCTCTGCATTGCTCCATGAATCAACACAGGGTGTGAGACCTGTTCCTAAACCTTTTATTTCTTGCTATGAGAAAAATATGCCCAAATTGTGCCCAAAAGGGTAACTTCATCCCTTTGGCATGCTGGCAAGTTTACAGCTCCCTCAGTTTTTCATGCCACTGATTCAATAGAGACCTAGATAGAGGCTACTTTTAATGAGTCTCTTTTGGTGAAAGGAAGGGCTTTTCTAAATGAAAAGTTCCCTGTTTGTAGCTACCCTCCCACCCTCCTTTTGGCTGGGAATCTGGTGAGGGTGTTGACACACAACATACTTTGGCAGATGTTAGCACAGGCTTCAGTGAGGAGGCCAACGTACACAACTGTCCTTCTTCTGTTTTGAAATCGCAGCTGTGGTGATACATATCAGCTAAACATTTTCCATTTGGGAGGCTTGCTGCCATCCACAGTTTAAAATCACCCTGTGAGCCAGCCTGCCAAGCCCTGCCACATCTTGCTAGGGGTTTTTTTTGCTCCCTCTCCTGAATGTAATGCTGAGGAATGTAGAAATCCAGTGAGTCTGTGGGACTTAGGAACAAGCCAGGAAAGGCTATTTCTGTTTCAGTGCACAAATAGGAGTTTCGGACTCGAATACAGGGAGCCCAGTTTAAATCTTGGGGTATCCTTGAAGAGCAGAGATGAATCAGTCAATCAAAACTACTCTGCAGCTAAAGTTGCACCAGAATAAATAAATTGTCCTGTTAAACACTGGCCTTTGATGGATATCCCTCAGATTCTGCTTGCCCTGTTCACAAGGATGACATTTTTGTTAAGCTGTGACAATATGAGCATGTCACACGCCTGCACCGGTATGGAACTGAAAGAAAGCACTGCCCCCTGAGCTTCAATTCTTCAGTGAAGGAAGCTGGCAGTGTGCAAAAGCCCTGTTCTGCTTGGAAATCTCAAATGCTTCATTCCACCCGCAGCAATTAAATGAAAACTGTTGGATGCAGAGAGCTGGGCTTCTAAGAAAGGGCAGCAGCCTTGGCCTGGACACTTTAAAATGTACTCACCATGCAAAAAGCAGTGGAAATGATGCTTGGTGTAAACTGCCTGGAGACTACAGAGATTGGCACACGTGTGGTATTCAGTGGGTCTGAAAGCCTTCCGATGCTGGGAAATCTTAACATCGGGAAGAGGGTGGTGGCAAGGGAAAGAGTCCATCAACAAGCCCCGCAGCTCCCCACACATCCTTCCTAGCGTGGCCAGGCACCTGCAGGCAGGGCTGGAAACTCCCATTGCTTATTTTTCCCTTTGTCAGTGTTGGAGGTACCTGGAACTGCCCTCACCAGGGGCCCAGCCTGGAAGCTGCAGTAGAATGCAGTGAGGCATGGAGGAGTTGCTCCTGGGGTCTGCCAGTCTGGCAGAGATGCTGTGTTATTCCCAGGGATGAGGCAGCTCTTGGTTCAGCTGCAAAAAAACCCCAGAATCCTCTGACAGTCATCTCAGAGAATCCTGGAATGGTTTGGGTTGGACAGGACCTTAAAGATCATCTGGTTCCAACCCCCTGCCACAGGCAGGGAATCCCTTGGCTTCCACTTTTCCCTCCATGATCCAACTGGTGAATTCATGTAGAAGGAGGCAGACAATGACCTCACGTCTGGGAGAGAGACTCTGCTGCACTCTTGGTAGTTTAAGATATTACTGACCCACCTCTGCTCCAGCTTCCGCTGGAAGTGACCATCCCATAGCAAAAGTCAGTAGTCAACACCCCCACAGCAGTTCACAAGCAGTCCACAGTCCAGTTTAGCTCAGCTTTGCACTGAAATAGGTGAGGAGCTAGCACAGGTTTCTGCCGCCCACCTCTGCTGCAGATCAGCAGAACTGCTCAGCAAAGAGCAAGTGTTGGTAAAGGTCTTAAACTGCAGCTACACAGCTCTCCAGAGCTTGTCTGTTAAATCATTCAGTGCAAGTACAACAGACTGACCCCAGGAACACTTCTCTTTCCTGGAAAGCAGGCTCAGCACAGCCATCAGACTGTCACTGCTTGAGGAGACTGATGTCTCGGGGCAGACAAGGAGCAGCCTGTGCCCACTGCCGTCACGGACAGCGATCCGTGTGGGAGCTCCTGCTGCATGACATCTCGGCAGTGATTCAGCAGGGCTGACTGACAGTAAATTGCGTAGCCTGTATTCATGGCTTACAGTGGTCACTAGGTTTGGCCATGACAGCTTTTCCTGGCACACCAGCCTGCTGTTTATGGCATGACTCAGTCTCAGCTGGCTTAGCAAGAAGGAGTGCAAATGTGTTACCCTGCTGCTGCCCTCTTTACTGGTGTCACTGGCTCTGCCTTAAATTCCTGCTGGAGAACAGACCTTGCTTAACATTACGTGGGAAATATCCATCTTCAGATGCATCCGCTGATATTTGTAAATACTCAAATGAGAAAAGTGCAGACAAGATAAATTCATTTATTCCTTGTTTGTAGAGAACTTGGGGGTCTCAGAGTAGTGTACAGAGCCCCAGTGACAGGCAGGACTGATACCAACTCCCCCAGCTCCTTCCTGCCTTCTCTCACCATCCACTGGATTTGCATTGGATGGCAAAGGGTTGCATGCCAGAGGGACATCTCAGCGTCTCATTAACAGTGAGCCACCCCCTTCCCTGAGGTTCGCTCTGCCCTGCCACAGAGTTGCTGACACCAGCGCTTAGTCACAGTCTGGGAGTCTTTATTTGGAATGAGGCACAGAAAGTGGCATTGGGAGAGGAAGCTTGAAGGGAGGCAGGAATCCTTCCCTTGAACAACATGTACAGAGATTTGTAAACCCCGGTGCAGGCTGCCAGGTCTTTGCCAGGCAGTGCAGCAGCTCAGCTGCTCACAAGCAGAGCTTTCTCATAAGCTTTTATAATCACAAAGCTTTGGGGCAAAATCGTTTCCAAACAAAAAGAGTTTTTAAGCACACACAAAACCAGGCCAGCTTGGACTAAAACAAAATCTGGCTGTCACTCCATTTTGGAGCCTTGCCTTCCCCTAGGTTCCCTGCTCAGTGTGGCCTTTCTGCACCCCAGACAAAGGGCCCTTTTTGCAGACGGCTGTGGGTCAGGCCCTAACCTCTCCTCTGAGCTCTCAGGAAGGGATGTGGTCCTGTTACCTTCTGTGCGAACTGATCAAATAATCTTTCTCCAAATTGCTCCTTATACTGCCTGCTGCTTGTCATGGTTGTGAGGGTCTGGCACTTTGTGGCTGTGCAGATGTAAATCCATGGCATTGACATGAGGAATAAATACAGTAAGGCAGAACAGTTGGTTTCTAACAGCAGGGGTGGGTTTAAGGATATCAGGCTTTAGTTCTGCAGAGTTTCTGATGGTCCCTTCAGAAGTTGCTGAGACCCAGAACAGTTGCTGCTTTGTTGTGCCATGAACAGGAAGTTGCTAAGAGCCTTTGACTGTCAGTCACCATTAGCTTTGTCCCCCTCATTTAATATAGTCCCTGTTTTATATAGACACTGCTGCAATTTTGGAATGTGGGGCCTCATTGACAAAAGGCTGAGACTACGACTGCTGTTGAAGGCAGTGGGAAGGTGCAGTATACCTATAGGATGTTAAATACCACAAAAAAACTATTCCAAATAAGACCCCACCAGTATGTTTTGAATGAGCCTCTGTGTAGCTCACTTCCACACCTGTAAGAGGTGAATAATTTCAGTAGCTCTGAAAAGGAATTTCTGAGGCCTCCAGATATTTTAGTGATAAGCAGGAAAGAGAAAAGACTGACAGGGGAATCAGTAACCCTGTTCTCAGGGCAGGGCTGGCGCAGGGTGCAATCAATAAGATATATTGACCCATGAGGATAAAACACACAACGGGATAACTCAGTAAGAAGTGTCACCCTGTCGTTAGGGACCGTGCTAGGAGGAACACACAGAGCAGGCTGACAATCCCTACAGCCCCAGAAACACTGGGAGTGTCTCATTTTTAAGTGCTTGATTTTGCAACATTGCTGCTGTGCTTTAGGACAGGAGTATTCCTGTGTGCCTATGCAGTGTGGGTTAGGGCACCACATGGAGCTGTTTGGATCCCAGCTGGTCTGCCATGGAGTCACCTGTAATGTGAAGATGATATTTCCTTCACCTGAAGTGCACTCTGGGGCAAAGCTACATAATACTGGTGAGGTGCTCAGAGAAAATAGCTGTGAAGTAAAGAAATAACGCCTTACCTATTCTCCTTGCTGTGGTCAAGAAGAGAGTGTAAACACTGAGCAAAGCCATGGGGCTTCCCTGGAGGAAGGGAAGAGCTGGCTGGTTGGAGGACAAGCCATGCAATCACTGATCCTCTTTCCTTATTTGTGACCCATACTTCTTGCCAGCTCCCTCTTGTATGGCCAACTCTTCCCTTCTCCTTAGGATGGCTCTGTACACCCCAGAATGCTCATTTCTGTCGCGTTCACTGCTGGACTTCATTTGCAAACAGAAAAAGATACTGTGAATTTTTTCACATGGCCCTGGAGCCTCATCGTGTCCGTGCTCATCTGAGCCAGGGTTAGTGCAGCCAAGGCCAGTGTCCCAGATTTTTGTATCAGTTCTCTTCTGCAGAGCCACAGGAACAGGGAAGCAGGCAGAGCCCACTGCATGCAGCCTTCCCATTCCTTGCAGCCTGGAGGAAGTGGGAGATAAAGTATTTTACTCCCATCTAAACCAGTCCAAGCTGACTTGGACTTTCAGTCTGACTCTCTGCACAGTGTAACCATTTGCTGTACAATGCGCTGCTGCTCTGAGTCCTATTCCAAGTGTTTTGCAGAAGGAAGAAACTTACTTTCTTACTACTTCAGTTACTAGTTACCAAAATAAAACTACAGCAACAAACTGTTCAACATAACAAAATCCTGTTCATGGAGCTATGCCAAAGCACAAAGTAGTTTTAACACAGGCTGGAACTGGATGTTATATAGAAACTGAAGTGATTCAGACTGCCTCTGGTCCTGACAAGGAATGCTCAGGCAAAAATTGTCTCTCTGCTCTTGCAGGTTCATGATATCAAATTTCAAGCTTCAACTTTTGAAGAAAAGGAGTCGTGGATAAAAGCTCTTAATGAAGGGATCAACAGAGGCAAAAACAAAATATTTGATGAGGTAAGAGAAATGGTTTACAAACTCCCATGTTTCTGTGTCAGTTCTCATCCATTGCTCCTTTAGCTAAAGTAGATCTTGCCCAAGCCCCAGTCTTCCCTGCCCTTCCTGCATGCCAGCCATGGTCCAAGGAAAGAGAAAGACAGCGTGAGGAGCAGGGCAAGCTCCTTCCTTTCAGGCTGGGAACTTTTAGCCTCTTCAGTTCCCAGCTCAAGAAGGCAGAACATGTAGAGAGCCATTTGCACCCTCCTACCCTTTGCTGCCTTTCCCTCTCTCCTGGCAGGGTTAGATGCAAGGGAGGCAGAGCAGCTGCATGAGTAGATGGTGTGCCAGAGGGATGGACCATGCTGTTAAGAGCTGACATCAAGAGGCCCACAGGACACAAGAGCTCACTAAAGTCAGCGGGAGATGGTTTGGTGGCTTCACTGGGTTTGGCATCAAAGTATTCATGGGAGTTCCCCTCTCCCCATGGAAGCAGTTGGTGCAGAGAAGCAGCTGCAGTGCTGTGTAGAGCTGGGATGCAGCCTGGAGAGACACATCTTCCCCATGATGCCATGATCCTCAGCACCAAGCAGGCTGGAAATGGAGGTGTCTGGTTAGGACATAGCCCAGTCTTCAAGACTGGAAAAATTTGAAGTGACTCAGTCCACCAGCTATTCCGCCTGCAGTCTGAAGAGAAGTCTGGTGGAAAGTTACTCCATGGCCCCAGACAAACCTGCCTGTCTCTTAGCTGGCTCCAGCACACCTGCACTCCCTAATTCTCCTTCCACGCTGCTGCATGGAGAGAAGGATGAAGATTGCACATCCTAGATTCTGTTTAACCTTGTCCTGCTCTCTGTTACCTTGTAAATCATCCCTGAGCTAAACCAAAGGAGCAGCATCTCTTCTGCAGTTGTTTCAGTAACTGAAAGGAAGTTCACAAAACCACCACCACAGGAATGACACAAGAATAAACTGAGCAGGGTGAGGAGGGACAAAGCAATCAGCCACATTTGTTTAGCAAAGGAAACTAAAGCAATGAGTAAAAGTTTTGAGAAAAGGGCTGCTCTATATACAGTTCTAGAGGTGTGAACTCTGAGAGCACGGGCTTTGGGTTTATTCAGCAGATGGCAAAAGCAGGTGGGTTCAGGGCCAGTGAACTCTGCAGCATGGCAAGGTGGGATCTCAGGTCACCTCCCTGCTCTGTGAAATAGGGTTATCCTCCTTACAGAGGAAGCCAGCTTCTAATTCTCATTCATTCCAGTAAGGATCAAACCTCAGATTTAAAGTGTTTCCACACGGGCCAGGCACAGGCTAACGGGTCAAGCCCTCAGCTGGCTTGGATTAGCTGTTCTGTGCTAAAAGACCTGTAAAACCACTCTGCCATATCAGCCAGAGATTGTGACCCATTCCTCTCTTTAAATTCCTATTTCACCCTTGCCAGCTTTCCTATTGTACAAACGTGTGGTACCAAGAACACGCAAACTTTTCACCATCCCCAGTCACTGCATGGAGCAGGTTCCAGCCCTTGGCTGTCACAGCGTGGGTGGATGGGTGGTCACAGAGCCAGCCCAGAGAAATACCTGTCAGGGTGCTGGGACCTCTCTCCCTATGTGTGTGAGGCAGTGGATTTCTCATCTGATTCCAGAAGATTTGTTAATGCAGCTAGAGTTGCAATTAATCCAGGTCACTGCTCACACCTTCTCCTCAGCATCCTGCAGTCATTAGAGCCGTGGAAGGGAAGGGCTGTTACAAAGCGCTGCTGATACAGTTCACCGTCAGGTCATGGTTATTAATGAGCTTTCACCTCTAAGATGGCAACAGCAGTTTTGGTGCTGTGCACTGCCACATGCACGGGGTGCAGTGAGGACAACAAAGCTCCTTGTGTCCTTCCTTCCCTGCCCCTTAGGTGCAGGGCAGTTTAGCCACTGCAAACCTCTGAGACCTTAAATATCCATCATGTACATGCAGGGCTTTGCAGGCAGGCTGCAACTGAACTCTGAGCCAAAGACAAGTGGTGAAATATTCACCTATATCCCTTCACATGTGACAGTGAGCACAGACATGTCTTGAGAAATTAATGAGCCTCTTGCTTTTTACTTTCCCTGTTAAAGGTGAAGGTAGATGAGAGCCTTTCCTTGGACCATGTAACTCGGGACAGGGTGAAGGTGTCCCACGGGCGCAGACCACCCACGAGAAGTCACCTAAAGGAGGTAAGTGCACCCTCCTGCAGAGAGCCATCCCACTAACTGGGATCACCAAGAGCTGCTGCTTCCACTTAGGTCGTAAACCCCAGGGAAAGCCCCAGGTACAGACAGCTTAGAGAAAGCTGATGAGGGAAACAACTTCTTCTGGGAACGACTGCACCAGCAACTCTCTGATGAAGCTCCAGGTTCCCATAGATCTGTATCTGCTGCAACACGTTACCACGTATTTAGCTTTCTGTAACTCATAAGCTGCTTCACCGTCTGTTGAGAGCCATTATAGTTTCATTTTCATCAGAAGAGACTGAAGCTCCTGTATTTATTTTCTAAGATGTGATAGTTTTGTAGCCACAGTGGTCTAAAGATAGAAGAACTGCACAGACTGTGGGAAGAAGTTGTATTTTTATTAAGCTAACTGGAGAAAGCAGACAAGCTTTCAAGCTTACAAGCCCTTGCTAAGGTCTGTAACAGAATACATTATCCTCCCAGGCAGATTTATGGACTAGCCTGTCTACTCTTAACTGATTTTCTGGATCTGTCACTTAAAAAAAAAAAACAACCCACAAAATAAACCTGCAGTTCATTTCCATGGGAGAGGTTCTTACTAATGTTTGTTTCCAGTGATTTATGAAAAAGTTTCCACAGACAGGTTGATAATTTAGCAGAGCATTAATCTCAACCAAGAAAGGTTTTTAAATCAAACCTTCTTTCTTCAAACTTCCAAGACTCTGACTTATGTGCCTGCACAGCACTCAGATGACCCTTGTGCAGAAAATAAGATGCCCTGAGACTTTTTACTTTGCATAGAAATGGAGGGAGAGCATCTCTTCCAGAGAGATCCATGGGAATGAATCATAGATTCTCATCCACTCCTCCATAAAACCGCAGAAGAAAACATGACAAAAGTCACAGCAACAGTGAAGTGTGGATTCTCGGTTGCCTAATATGGGTTGGGTAAGGTGTGAAGCCCTTCCCTAGGCACTAAAGACATCTCTCTCCCCTGCTCAGATCATTATTTTCACAAGATATCACCGAGGTTAATGCCTATGAGGCCTCTCACCTTCAGCCAAATTCAGGGAAAACTGGTTCACAAATTCAGAAGCAGGAATGAGGGGAAAGGGAGAGGATAGAGCCTGCAGAAAGATGTGTATCAGCTGCTGGCTGCAGATCGGTGAAGGAAATGGGATGAAAGATGATTTTCAGTGTCAAAACAGGCCAGGTGAGGATGGGTCAGGGCCAAGCTGCCAGGATGCAGCTTGTCTCTGTCTCTCTGATGGGCTGGAAATGCAAAGAGAGACTTTAACTAAACTCTGTGCAGCCCTGGCTGCAGCTACGCCTTTGTGTGGTTTTGGGTTCCCTCACACAGGAACTGTCACCACGTTTCTCCCCCTGGGGCATGAAGCTTACACACTGCAATGTCTTTGCTAAGTCCATCCTTTTTAGGAAAACCTCCCTACTAGAGTGATTTGCACACAGCCTGTGGTCTGAAGGAGGTTTAACCAGCTGAGGTTTGGCCCTGGTAAGACAGGGATGACATCAGGTTGGAGGAAACAAGCAGAAGGCAACAGGACTACAATAGTATCCCTGGCCAAGCGATCTGAAGATCAACTTGGTTTGTCTGTTCGAGTAAAAATATGACAGTCTGAAAAGCAGAAAGCAGCTGAGCCTTTGAGTAGGCACTTTGTAAATGAAGGGGGCAGAGGGATCCAGCCACCACAGGACAAAGGCTAAAAATATGGCAGAGCTTAACATTAACACTGACAGGAAAACCAAGAAATAAGGTTATTGTGGAACAGGCTTTGAGAAGTTCCCAAAGGAAGTAGTAAAATAAGTTCTGTGCTTTTCATAGAATCAAGGGCTGGTTTG
This sequence comes from Grallaria varia, assembly GCA_013396735.1. Taxonomy (NCBI): domain Eukaryota; kingdom Metazoa; phylum Chordata; class Aves; order Passeriformes; family Formicariidae; genus Grallaria; species Grallaria varia. The sequence goes on along the minus strand of VWZG01000022.1, from coordinate 1,047,875 downwards.
CGTTGGAAGGGACCTTAAAGTTCATCTTGTTCCCCTGCCATGGCAGGGAACCTTTCACGAGACCAGGTTATTCAGAGCTCCATCCAGCCTGGCCTTGAACACTTCCAGGGATGGGGAGTCCACAGCCTCTCTGGGCAAACTGTGCCAGTGCCTCACAGCCCTAATAGTAAAGAATTTCTCCCTAATACCTAATCCTTATAAGCTGCCCTCCTTCAGCTTAAGGCCATTCCCACTTGTCCTATCACTACATGTGGAAAGTCCCTCTCTAGCTCTCTTGGAAGCCCCGCTTTGGCACTGGAAGGGGCTCTAAGGTCTCCCCAAAGCCTCCTCTTCTCCAGGCTGAACAACCCCAACTCTCTCAATTTGAAGCAGCAACCCCTCGCTTGCCATGCTGGTTTGTGAGAGTTTTGCACTTTAACTTGACGTTAAAGGGTGGAGCACAGTATTGACGATGGGCTAGATATTGAAAACATTCTCTCATGCATTTCAGGCTGCCAAGTGTACATCAGATGGTATCCTGCGGCTGGATCTGGATATAGTAGACAATGGACCACCAACCTTTGATTCCACTATCAGCGAAAGTGACAATGAGCCACCTCAAAAAGAAACTCCAAAGCCACCTATGCCACCTAAAAAACCCACTGGCACAAAAGAAAATCAGGATGCAGAGAACAGTGTTCTTGACCAGGAACATAAAAGACCTCTGCCTCCAGATAAGAAACTTAAAGAAAGCATCACATCAAAGGACAATGTAAATGCCAAGGAAGAGGACTCTGTAAGCCCAGAGGAGAGCATAGAAGGATCCCTAACACCAAGTGAGGAGAACAAAGAGAACCTCATTGAAGTCAGCAACAGGGTTATAGGAAAAGCTCCAGTTCCGCTTCCTAAGAATGTGCCAGACAAGCTAAAAGTAGCTTGGGACCAACCAACCATTGAACCTAAAAGGGCAGAAGACTTGGAATCATCAGGAAATGATAGCAAAGAGAACCTAGCTGAGATTGCTGCTGCAGATGTCACAAAGCCTCCTGTTGCTCCTAAGGTTCTGTCAGAGAAAATGCCTGCCACAGTGAACTCCAGCCATGGTGACCTGGAAGATGGGGAGGAGCTGGAGTCTGGCAGCTCCAAGCCCCCGGTGAATGGGATCGCAGCCAGCGAGGTAGCAGAGTTCACATCCCCAACAGCTGAAACAGAAGAAGGAAATGGGAGAACTGCTGCCGAGAAGGAACAGCAAACTTCAGCAGAGCCAGAGACTTCCTTAGCTACCGAAGCAGACCATGGGAGTGTAAAAGCAACTATTGAGAAGAAAGATTCTACAGAAAGCACTTCAGGTCTCAAGCTTCGCAGTTCTTCTCTGGGAGACTTGCTGTCTGATTCCAAAAATAAACAGAGAGCACTTCCAGGCCAAAGATTCCTGAAGGATTCCCATCAATGCTTAACTAAAATGGAGGAGAAAGTTGCTAGTGAAAGGGAAAAGGCAGAAAAACTTCTGCAGAAGGTTTTACGTGAAGGGTTGGAACAGGCCCAGGAGGGGAACGGACCCCCAGTGATGGCAGAGACGCTGCTCAATGAGGCAGTAGAGCAACTTCGTCAAGCTACACAAGTTTTGCAAGAAATTAAAGATCTTGGAGAACTGAAAAAAGAAGCAATACAGAAACAGAAAGACAAGCAAAAGGATCTAGTGACTCTTTATAGGAGAAGTGCTCCCTGACATACTCTGCAGACTTCTTTCTCAAAATCAAAGCTAAACATTTGCCATTTATGATTTGTACCATTGCTAGGCCAGTGTTTAAAGGTGGTCTTTTGCTGTGCACACACCATGTTTGTGGGGCAGAATTGAGCTTTCAGTTATAGCATCTTTCTTTCTTCATGTTGAACATACCAGTCTGGTTCTAATCCTCTTAGCACAGCAGAAGGTTACAGGACAGTGAACAATTTCAAAAATGTGAATGCTCTTTAAGGACTCTGTCCAAAGTCCTTTCGGTGGATCAGGACTTAAAATTACTGGCAATCAGACCAAGCCAGATTTTTTGAAAGGAGCAGAAAGACTATTCTAGCAAAAGCCCTTGTCTCTGTATTTATAGACAAGCAGATACCAGATTATGCTGGCACCTATCTGGTTTGCCCAGTTAAATGATTTAAGGATAAATGTAGTCAGTGTTTGTTCACTTGCTGGCAAGGTTTCCCAGACCACCTGGCCCAGTGACATCTAGGAATGTAAAGATAAACGGTTTAATCTTCTCCAGAGATACTCATAAAACCACATCCACAGTTAAAAGGTGACCTCACACAGAGACAAACCAAACTGGCCAATTCCTGACTCCAAGTAGTGTCCCTGATCTGGAGCAGCTGTATGAAGGCACTCTGAGTCTGGTTCTGCAGAACTTTACATGTGCTAAGCACTGTGTGAGTGAACACAGGTCTCAAAGCATCATTGCCAGGCAAGTATGGATTGTTCCTTTTTCAATAATTTGGAGATTGAGGTTATACTTGGCCTGTGAAGGTGTCTTTCTAGCAGCACAACACATTTGTTATTGAGGACCATACCTATCTGGTAACTCTGAATGCCCTTAACATTGTTGGGAACAATTAGCCAGGCATCTGGAGAACTTGTGTCCAGGAAATCCCCAGAAGAGCTGTCACTAAGAAGCTTTGGGGATGTGTGTTCCCTTGGGATGTAACTGACAGGAGTAGGCACATCAGGCACCGGGTCTGGTTGAGATCCCTCTTCCCAGTGAACACATCTCAACCTGCTGTGTCCTGGCCAGCCTGAGAGCCAGAGTTTGGCCCAGAGCTCTGTAATTGGCAGACATGGAGGGAAAGGCATTTTGCACACACAGCTTTGGGGCTGGTCCCAGTGGCTTAAGCACATTAAAATAAAAATGCATTGCCACAGAAGGGTCTGAGGAAGGCATTGCAGAAGGCTCTGGCACAATTCCCACAGCTTCCCTGTCCACCTGCTGAAAGCAACCACAGTTCCCGTGGTCTTTAGTGATTACAGCAGTGACAAAATCATGTTTTTGCACTACTGCTGTAGAACCCTGTACCTGAGCTGAGTCCCCTCCCCTATTCTCTAGAGTTGCTCTGAAGAGAATGTGACAGCCCAAAGGGCTTCTCCTGTGCTTGAGCCAGACTCTGAAAGCAAAGGCTGATCTTCCCAGTCTGGTTCTAAAGAGTCACACACTACCTAAACTCTTTTCTCTTGTTTGCCAGCACTTCCCTCTTAGTTCACCCATTTCTTCTTCTTCTGGTTTCCCAGGTCTCACAAGGCTGCCGTGGGCTGTAAACACCCCCACAGCAGCAGTAAAGCTTCATCTGAGCCTCCTCTTAGGCTGGGCAGTGGGCACTTCAGGTCTGAGCACAGAAATATTGGCTTCGGACTTCCAAATATCCTATTTTTCACCACCTGGAGCCAGTAAGACAGGTAGTGACTACAACCAGTGCTTCTGCCTCTTTTGATTCAAACAGCCTTGGTTTTGGTGGTCTGACCCCCTCTCAAGACAGCAATAGATGTCACATGGTATTTCACTTGTTATACTATTACATGGAAAGTTCTACATAGTCAAACACTCAGGGCTCAGGTGCCAAAAAGCTTTGCTTTGAGACAAAAAGTTTCCTACATCCTAAGCCCACCCCCAGGCACACAGCCTGGAGCAAACTCTGATTCTGTGTCATTGCTGCTGAAGATTCAGTGTGAACCATGGGTCATGTTCACCATTCCAGACACACTTAGGACAAGGGCTAAGAACACAGACAGTAATTCAGTGCCTATCTGCTATCTAAATGTATTCTTCTGCATGTGCACTTTTGTTTACCGAACACTGTGTGGTATGAATGTGAGCTGTCAGAACCTGGTGTGCACTGGAAGTGGAGGGACATCAGCTCCAGAGAGCAGGCAGGCTTTTGCAGGATGCAGCTCTGTAACAAGAGACAAATTAGATGGGGGAAAAACCAGTTCACACTAACTGGAATAAACACAAGCCTGGGCAAACTCTGGGTACAGGTTTCTATCCCAAAGCTGAAGCCAGATCGAAACTCCAGGATTGGCAAATCAAAGCCTGGAACTGAAATCCAGGAGAATGACAACAACTTACGGGGTAGCTCAGTCCCCTGATTTATATACAAATGCTTTTGCTCTCACAAGTGTTTTCTTGTGGCAGTGTGTTCTGTGGATACTCATCTGGCAAAGTGCTGATGAAAATATCCAGATATCCCTGTCTGTTACAGCCAAACCTACAGGATGTGCTTATATTTACTGTATATTTTTATATTATACTGAATATTCTAATGAATCAATGTCTGACATTTTACTGAATATCCATCAGTAGGGATCCTGACAGATATATACCCTATATCTGTTAGGAAATTGGCAAATTAAATCATTTTACAGGCTACAGTATATGCTGTACTAACAGAACATACTAGATTTGTATTATGTCTTGTAAATAGGTATAACTTAAGTGGAATCTCTGTAGCACCCAGTAACTCTCCTTCTGCAAATGCTGTATTAGAGACTCTTGGTTTTAACTATTTTTTCTAATAGGTTTAGCAGTTTCATCCTAAAACATCCAGCCTTCTATGGCAACTCCCATCTTCAGCAAACATCCTGCCACCATGCACTTTTTTTCCCCCAAAATCTTGCTTTAAACTTACATTTAAACTTGCATCTGATTCCTGGCTGCACTAAGGCTGGGGGTTTTGTGCCTGAAAGCCCTCTGGGCATGGAGTGCTGGGGTGTGAGTCTGTGTTTTGGGCTGTGCCACCAGGTTACATGTCTGTGACAGGAAGGAAGTGAGTTTGCAAGCGAGCAAGTGTGGATGTAGATCTGAAAAGCAGCTGCTGCAGCCCGTGGAAAGGCAGCATTTTGTCTCCTGCTTGTAAAGAGCTTTGAGATTGGCAATAAAACCTCATTTTAAAAATTTGCTGTTTCAGACCTATTTGTGCTAGAGAGGAGCGAGGAAGAGCCACCAGAAGCAGCACATTAAGGCTTTGCTGTGGAGGAGGGAACATTGCACAGGCTGTGGTCAGGCTGGGGTGATGCTGTGCTAACCACACGATGGGAAGAAGGAGAAGCGCTGGGGGCTGCAGCTGGCACAGAGCTGGAACTGCTGCTGCACACAGAGCAGTTCCTGACTCATCCCTGCCTGCCAGCTTGGCTGCCCTGGCCAGAAAACACAGCCAAGGCCAGGATCTCACTCTGGGAAGCAGTGGGAAGCATCACCTCACCAAGTCAGTGCTGGCTGGGCTGCCCTTAAATTCTTTATGTGGACTCTCAGGTGTCTGCAGAAGGTGGAGCTCACTCAGCAGTCACCCCCTTGGTGGTGAGCAATACCAGAGCCTCATTCCTCTGCCTGGATGCCAGGAAGCTGCAGGAGGAGAAGGAGCTGGTATCACAACGACTGCTTCCCTTCTGTGAAAACTGGGCACAAACTGGTCAGTAGGTTCGAAAGTTACAAAGAAGCAGGGAAAAGAGTGCAAGTACATGTGCCATCTTATTGCATAATAAGAACGTCCATTTGGGTAAAAAATGTGGTTAGCAAACCCTCTAACCCTTTGCTGGGAAGGCGGCTGTTCCTCAAAGGGATTTCCAAGACATGGGGGTGATTTCTCCAGATACGCTGCAGGGGAAGGCGCTCTCTTCTCACACAAAGAAAACACACAACACATCACATTTTGGCCTGAAATTAATGTTGGTAAGGAAAGGAATTGCCCAGCACTATGTGAAACAATGTAAAAAATTGCAGAAGAAAGCATTCATAGTATTGGCATATCAATCATTTGCCTGACTTGCTTTTAATTCAATGGATAGACATGGCTTAGTGGTTTGAAGCAACTGTCTTGTGTAACCTGAAATAGAAAAGGCAGGTCCTAGATTCCTTATAGTGATCCTACAGAACTCAATAATTTGCAACTGAAAAGGAGCAGAAAGAGCTCTTCCAGTCCCAGGGGGCCAAAAGATTTACTACAGCCTTGGCTAGCCTACACCGATGACTAATTATTCTTGATACTAAAAAATGCATGTTTTATCTTAAATATGAGTCATCAACAGTGAAGTTCTCCAAGATTTCCCCTTTCCAGTTTAAGAGTCAGAAAGTCTGTAGACAGAGAAGATACCCACTGTGTTTAGAGAATGGAGATCCCTGTTTTGTTATGCTTTGAAAATTTATATACTTCAAAAAGCCAGTGCTTAATTTATCCCAGGAAACTTAGTCACTGTGTTCTTCCAGCTCTTACCTCACAGCTAAGCAACCCACAATATTCCTTTGACAACCACAGGTGGGTGATGCTACAAAGCATTAACAATTTCATTCTTGGCAGCAATCCTGATGATCTGAGGTACTTTAAGCCATGTATTTTCCATCCCCTCTTGGGTATCAGGGATCCAGTCCCACCAGCTTCCCTTTCTTCAGCTGTGCAGCATCAGTTTTTTTTTCCTGAAATAACCCAGCTGGGCAGTTTAGAGGCTGTAAACACCACATAAGAAGAAATGGTGAAAGTCTCCAATCTTTTTTTTTGCAGCAAATTAAGCCAGCTTTGGTTTTTCCCTTTACCTAGTTGCTGTGATAAGCTGTTGACAGCCATCCCTCCTCTAATAACTTCTTACAACATCCCAGTTTTCTTTTTTTTCCCCCCCCTATAGGTGTGAAGACACATGCTTTATATATCATCTTTAGTAAAGATGCACTAAGGTAGGATTCTTTCACCATTTCTTCATATGTGGTGTTTACAACCTCTAAACTGCCAAGCTGAGCTTTCTAAAGATCAATTATTCTGGAAGAGAAGGGGCATGAGATGAGAAAGTGGGTCTAGATGAGAACTGAAATCTGGAGCAGAAGTTAAATTTGAGGAGAGCAGTGCAGGCTGCTGAGGTATGAGCACAGTCTGTGGGGCATTTGTAGGGCACCACATTTATCATCTCACAGCTCCTCAGTGAGAAGGAAGCCAGGGTTAAAGACTTGAATATCCTGTGAGGTTTATCATTCCCTGAGGCTGGTTGCTGAGCCTTCTGCCAGTGTTCTGTGGAAACCATAAGGCTGAGAAGGACCTTGGGCAGCAGTTTCATGCACCTTTCTCTGTGAAAGAAGGTGAGATATACCCACCTTCCCTGCACACCTGCTCCTTAGAAATCCCAGTGATGGAGGTCCCTCTGTGGATCCCATTCTAGAATACATCCACCCTGGACCTGGAAGACTGAAATATTTCGGAGATGTTCTGAAGGAAAAGAAAAAGCCATCTGGAGCAGAGACTGTAAGAAGAGGTCAGAAACAGGAAGAGGGCAAGACGTGGGAATGCAGTGCCAAGAATGAGCTCCCATTCATGGGTAAGGATATGACATTTTTGCAGTGCAAACAGATCCAAAGGCTCCTTCTCCTCAGAACTACGCAGCAGGGCCATATCCAGAAATCAGGATATTTGAAAGCTGGTTACTGGCTTTCCTTTACCCTTTATTGAAACATTTAATTCCCTCTTGGTCTCTAAATAGTTTCAGATGCTTGGTGAATGTTTTAACTACATTAATATTTTTCCCTCCCTTCCACTAAAAGTCAAGCCGTTTTGGAGAAGAGTTATTTTTTTCCTTCCAGAAAAACCGACCTTACAGAGGAAAAAAGGGCTTCTTAAAGGAGAAATGCTTTTAGATAAAAGTGACCTAGCACACCACCCCACACTGGGATATTTATCACTGAAATTGATAAAACACGAGAAGATCTCCAAAAGTCCAGCAGATATGCGAAGCCAGCATGACTAACTGGGCAAGGATCTGCGCAAAACAAAACTGCAAGTTCCTCTGCTATTTCATTCTTGACAAGAAGTGAGTTTTGAAATACTGGCAAAATCCTCGGGGTTTGTTTAGACCACATCACCATGACAGCAAAGCACTGCCCAGCTCTTCTTGTATTGTACGGCTTTGCAAGAAACTGTGGTGAAGGGGAAATGAAGCCTGAAAGTAAAAACACAGCCAGATATCATACGGGAGATCACAGGAGACAGAGATTTGCACCCACCTTCTCCTATGCCAGTCCCAGCCCGTGGATAACCTGCCTGTCCAACCACAGAGTCTCTGATCAGCTCTTTCTCTGGAGCAACACAATTTTCAACAGCATGGGTTGAATTTCCTGAGCAAGGCAAATAAATTCCACTTGTTTTTGACTGCCAAGATCTCATGAATTTCTGAAAGGTCATCAGTGCAAACAAGAATTATGTATTCAAATGGCAGGACTGCTCTCAGCTTAGCCACACTTCTGCTGTTCTATCCCAGTGGGTTTAAAGCCACCCTCCTCAAGGGGTTGAATCAGGGCCTCACGGGAATTGTTGGTGAAAAATTCTCTGGCAAAACATTTTCAGGTCCAAACAGCAACACAAAGCTGTTAACAGAGGACTGCAGATGTGAAAAAGTGTGATGGTAAAAAAAAATGTGCAAAAAATAGTTTTGAAAAGTTGACATTTCAAAAGGGGACAGTTTTGCTCTGCAGCTCGAAAACAATTTCAACACTTCAGTTAATCTACATTTTTTAAAGTAATTAACCCAAAGAGTTTTTGAAAGTATGAAATTACATCTTTTGATGGAACTCATGTAATTGCTGTCTGTTTGCTCATGGCAGTTTTAAAATTTAAATTTTTTTTTCCTTGCTCTAGATAAAGGGAAGAGAATTGAAAACCTTGGGAAGGCTGAGAAGATGTTAAACCTCATCTGCACAGGATTCCTGAGCATTTCATTCAAAATATGGCACAGGGTTCCAGCCTGCAGCCTTTGCTCCTCCAAGGAGCATTGTTCCATTCTCAGATGATTCAGTCAGGCCATGTGGTCCATTTATTTTGGCTCAAGACAACAGTAGCGGCACAGGTACGGAGTTGGGGTTTTTTAAATGAGGGAAAATGCCATTTTCTCACACAATCCCTGTAAGTTTGCAGACATCAAAAGAAGGAGTCGCTAGAACATCTGTAAGGAGTCTGGTCTCATTCCTGTAACAAGTTTGCATTCAAGAGTGTCATGTTCTGGTAAGCTGCTTGTTTGGAATTAGAGTATTTTCAGTGCTAAACACCAGAGATGTAAATTCAGGGGCTTGGAGCCAAGGTCACCATTCCTATAGAATAGAAAGATCAGAGGCTGTTCTCTACAGCTTCTGTTCTGCTCATTGCAACAAGGGCAGAGGGCAACCTCCACAGCAGCCCCAGCCTGGTTCGACATCGCTCCCATGGTCTATGAGGCATGTCAACAGAACAGAAGGAATTTTTTGGCCCTTGGAGGACCCTTCCCATTCACCACAGTGAATAAAAGCAAACTGAAATGCAGCCACTGCCTACCCCAGTTTCCTGGCATTTCACAGACACTTGCATTGGCTAATTGTCACCAGTTCTGTCCTACCTAGAGCTCCCAAATACTGCAACAAACTGCTTTAGGGAAGAACACGCACATAGGGGTCTGCACACGCCGTAAACACCGTGGGAATAGCATCTGGGTTTGAAGATGTAACGTCCACAGATTGGTTCTGCACAAATGCACTGATGAGAAGGGCCAGCCATTGGGTTTTGACCCCAATTTCTAGATTCAGCAAACAACAGAGGCCAACAGAGTTTAATTATTATTTTTTTTCCAAGCGGTTGGGCACTTGACTGAGTTCCTGTGGCTGTAACTCAGCTGTGTTACAAGCCATCTCCAGCAAAAAGGCACTGGAGCAGGAGGTAATTGAGGGTTGGCTCCCAGAGGGAATTTTCCCTTAAAAGGATAACTACATTGTCATGATGAAACCAGCTCGCTTCCACTGCCCGCAGAGCTTTTTGCAAACACGGCTGCCAGAGCTGGGGGTGGTGGCGGGTATTAACAGCAGACAGGCAGGAGCAGCAGGGCAGTGCCTGCTCCTTAAATGCTGCAGAACCACTCCAGCCTCTCTCAGCCATGCTCTGCCATGAAGGGCAGCCAGACACGCAGGCAGCCCCAGGAGGTCACTTCAATGCCACATAACAAGAGGCCAACTCCTACCATCTGCTTGAGGTAAAAAGAAACCCGAATGAAGGATTGCAACCACAGAAATCACCCTCACAAGGAGCATTTGCACTCAAAATCAGCAATATTTTCAGAGAGGAGCAGGCAGCATGCCAGCTGAAAGCATGCCAAGGCCATGCAGGAATTTTTCCAATGAAATATTTTTCCACCAGAAAATAACCGAAACCCTGGCTTTTCATTTGAGAGTCAGTGGAATTATTCTTATCAAAGCCCTTTAGATGGGATCAAGGAGAACGATGAGCGAGCAGAACCCGAGGGTGGCCTCTTGCCCAGCAGCAGGCTGTTGGAAAGGCAGAGCCAGGTCTAAGGCCAAGCTCCCCTCTGGAAGACAGCCCTGTGACTTGAACCTCAGCTCCCCGTAATCAAGAGGAAACTGCCTCAGCTTCAACACAGCCCTGCTCCAGACCCAAGATACCTCCTTGTCCTCTTGAGTGAGCCCACCCACTTGGAGCTTTCCACTGTGCTCTCCTGTGCCATGCAGGAAGGGCTACAGTGTGGTTTTGACATGGAATGAGGCTGAAATGGGAAAGGCTGGGTTTGGCCCAGCTGTGGTGGCAGGCACCGGTTCCCACCTCACAGCTAAAACCTCCTTATCCAGATCTTGGGTGAGGTTTTCCAGTCTGACTCATGCTCCTCTAGCACAGAATAAGCCACCCATCATGCTGCAAGAGAAGGAACCAGGGCCTGGTGTTTCGCTGTACTGCGATGGGCAGACAACTATGTGCAAGTGAGCAACAGCCAGGTCTGAAGGGCGCAGAGACTCCTGAGCTGCCAGTGCAACAAAGGCTTACACAAAGCAAAATACCATCCCTTCCTCTGAGGACTGGCAGCTCACAGAGCCCCAAACACAATAAGTCCTTCTATTCCAGTGGGGAGAGAGCTGGTGAGACAAACTTGTGGTCACCCACAAGCCAGTGTCACTAGAAGCAGGACTTCCTAGCACTAAGCACGTTTAAGAGACAGACCACCAGCAACCTCCTCCAGACCACAGGCCAGCTCCGGAGCTGCAGAAACTCTGCAGCCATTCCCAGTTCTGCCTGGTGGTCACTCCATCTGGCCCCAGACCGTTTCTATCCCCGTGAAGTGTCCTCTTGAAAGAGTCCCATTTCAGAAACTCCAGAAGCAGCCATGGACATTCAGCACACTTCCTCTTAGCTTTAGGGGTAGAAAATTATTTTCTAACCAGTCTTTCTCTGTAGAGAGAAGTATTAAAAGTTTCAGTAGGATAAGTGTGTTAGTGCCAATAAACTCGTCCAAAGATTAACAGCAGAAAGCTGGAAAATTACAGGTGGCTACAGGCACAGACTGGTTGCCATTTGGCTTTCCATTTCTATGAGTAACAGCAAGAAAATGAGTCAGACTCCATAGCTGAGTCACAGTGAGTGAATATAAACTTACTCTTCAGACCAAGAGAACCTGGGCAGGTGGAGGAAGAGCTCTGCATATTCTGCCCTGGATAAACACGGCATGGTGTGTCCATGGAGCTGTGCAAGTCCTGCTCCTGGGATCTGCTAGCCTGTCCCAAAGGATGACCCCATGGTGGAAACATATGATAAACATATGGCAACATCTGCCTTCTGTTTCCTGCACTGTGTCCAGATTATCTCTCCCCACAGATAACCCTGTCCTTCTCAAGGAGAAAGCTGGGATTGTGCTTTTAAAACACTGATGACAATTTGAATAAGCTCCTTCTATACCTGTTCTCAGGCCACGTGCATCACCACATTTCAGCACCATCTGCTCAACACTCGAGTGGTGTGATTATACATCTGCCTGGGGCTGTTTGTTCTCTCATCTCTCCTGAGCACTGAAGTCAGAGGCGGGACAGGCAAAGTGCTTTCTGCATTCACGTGTGCTCCCTCCACACACAGAGCAGAGCTGACGACCAGCTGAGCTCCCCCACCTCCCCTCCACTGATGTCATTCTTTTCCGTGTTGCTTGTTGTGCCCAGCAGTGAGGAATCCCCTGGAATGCAGCAGCCCGTGTTGGAGCTGTTCCTGCACTGATCACCAGCAACCCTTTAAAGGGAAGCCTGGTGGGCAGCAATAAAATAAAAGTCATCAGGCTGTGATTTGACATCAGCAGAACTCCTTATAGAGCACATGACTCCGTCTGCTGTCCCGGTCCCCTCCCCCGCCTCCAATTCCAAGACCATAAAATTACTCATTAGGCTTGGAACAAAATGCTCTCGGTACACTTGCATGTGGCTGGAGGCAGAGACAGATGTTTCAGACTCTGGAAGAAAATTGCTGAGAGAGAGAAAAGAAACACTCTCAGAGCTGTACTACTGCCTCCTAACAGTGTGCTTGCCTGCTCCTGTTGCACTCCATGGTTTTCCATGGGGTCAGAGAAGAAAGGAGTGATGGCATCACAGCTGAGCAGCCCTTTGCTTCCACTTTGCTTTCATTAAATCCTCAAACACAATTTTCTGTTTCTCTTCAGGTTTTGCATTGAGTCCTGCAGTGTGGCATAAGAGCAGCTCAGGGCTGTGTGCCTCTGGCAGTAGGGTTTCAGCACTTCGGGTTTATTGTTGTAAGATCCTACATTTCAGATGCACTTTTCTCTTGAAAAGAGCAGGGAAGAGATTGCCTTTAGGAGCCAGACAGTCCTCAGAGGCCCAGGAAGTAGAGGATCCTCCCTCTTTTTACACATGCAGGGAAGTGAGAATAAAAACATTGCCTGCAGGCATGTCAGTGAGGGGATTAGGATTCAGTGTCCGATTATTGCTTGGTTTATATGAGGTAGCCGTTCCCACCTCCCATAACCAAACACTCAGTTAACCATCACATTTGAACCAGGGAGGGCCAGGATCCTAGCTCCATCACACCATTTCTCTTCTTAAATTCAAGAAAGAATATTCTGCCATTTAGATCTTTCCCTGATACATTTTTTGTGGTCACATGGATTTTTAAGAGCATACTGGTGGTGCATTCCCAGCTTTGAAAGACCAGCCTCCATGATTTCAGTAAAGCAAACCATTCAAAACACAGCCAGAATGACCGCTGCCACCTGATCATCACCATGAGACAGAGGTTGTCACACCAATAATCTCCCAGCTACTGGTCAAACCTGGGACTCAGGCATTAAGAATGTTTGAACACAATGGGCTAATATCGACCTCCTTCAGCAAAGCCTCACACAAACAACAAATTTACCCCCCCCCCCCAATATATTCTAAGATATCATTCAGGCACAAATGGTACTGGGCAGGTATTTTTTGCTACTCATGTATTCCTGCATGATAGATGTGAGCCTAGTTCTCCACAGCTGAAAGGAGAATATACTGAGTTGGAAGATATAGTGGACTTGTGTCAGTAAGCTCTATATGGAGATCAGAGATCAACAGGAGTGAACTGACCACCAGGAACAACCCTGGACACAGTACTAATTATGTGTAAGCTTCACTTTCAAAGCTACATAGAAGCTTAAGCCCATTTATCTTTTAAAGGGATTTAAAGGCCTATCAACTATGGGAAGTGAGAGTGAGCAGAGAGGGAAGTGCAAAATCACCAGCTGAAACTTCCAGTTGCTGTTAACACGGAGTGAATTATCTGTGTCAACACCATGCCGTAGAATCTCCCAGGGCAGGGCTCACTCACCAACCCTCCCTGACATATTTGACTTCCTTGAGACTTTTTCTTACAAACAAACAAACAAACCCCTCAATTTCTCCCATGTGACTTCCTCCCAATCCCATAATACTCCTAAGCCTAAAGCAGAGAACATCACTTTGTGATTCAGGCTGCTTTCTGAGCTAGGAGCAACAGCTCTGCTGAAATACCTCTTTCTGAGCTGTCTGAAACACTACACAGGATGAGCACTCTGGGAAGACAAGAAAAATGGAGTTGCAGGCTCGAGAAATGGACACTGACAAAAACCTGAAATGTTGAGCTCACTCAGATGCAAGTCTGTGTTTAATCCAGTCATCAGACAGTCTCTGTTTAGCTAAATATTTGACTTCAGAATTGGGCCTGAATTATTACTGGCAAAGCTTCCAAGCTCCACAGGTCCCTCTAACAAGCTGTTCCTCTGTGGAAGCCTTGCAAGGAAATGAATGCAGCCTTTGAGGAAAGTGCTGGAAGCATTCTCAGGCTTCCACAGTGGGTTTGTGAAGTCCCATTAGGTGTCCCGGCCTTCTGAAAGCTCCATATGTTGACGGATAGAAGCTACAGGGCTGATGTTTGTGTGCACTGTTGGTATGTTCCCAGAGGAGTTCTGGCTCCACAGCATGTCACAGGAACAGAGTTATCAAAGAAAGCACCAAAAATAACCTAGTCTACAGAACAACTAAAAGTCAAGCCCAGACAAAAATAAATAAACTGGAGCCACACATGAAGCCATGTAGCCAGAGCTGTAATGTGTATTCCATTCTAATGGGACATATCAGAAAGCACATTTTGCAAGCCAGAACACAGAACTGGTATGGTTAGTCCCTTTCATACCCACAGCAGGGGCATAAAGCAGCATAAACACACAATTCCTCATGGTGTCAATGGCAGCTGTGTAACATGGAGCCCAAAGATCAGGTTTGGGTGCTGCCAGGCAGAGCCCATGGTTGCTGCCTCAGCATATTGGGCTGATTGACACCCTCTCATGTAAAAACAGACCATCAGCAGTGAAAGAGGAGTGTGGTCATCCCCTCTCCTATGCAATATTCAATTCCATGACCGTGGCAGCATATGCCAGAAAAGACAATCCTCCAGGGATGGAGGCTGTTCCCCAGCCAGGCTCCCCTGCTGTGGGCAGCTCCAGGGAAGCAGAGGCTTGGCTTCCCAAACTACAGGCAGCTGCAGGGAGAAAGGAGTCACCTTCCAGTTTTGCTTCCAAAGGAAGATTATAAATTAAAGTCCAATTTGCTAAACCTTCAGGTAAGCAACTGTTTCTGCATAAACACATACTGGTTTGTGGGCTGTATTACATGGCTAACTGCAGATCTGACTGACTTTAAAATCACAGTGTACACAACTAAACCAGAGAGCTAACAGAGGCCCATTTTAAAAAGACATGGATTTAAACAGCCTGGCTTGTGATTTTTGAATGCGATTGAAAATAATGATTACCCTAAACTAGTACATAAAAATTGTGCATGCAAGGTAAGAGCACAGACACAGACAGAATGCTCCGTTGGAGAGCTTCACTTCTAAGCAAGAAAGAGCACGTAGCTAGCTCAGCTAAAATTATTCTTCAAGTGAAATAAAGTCAAAGACTTTAACACCATCCTGAAGATGGGGTCAATGTCTGGAATATATTGCAAAAAGAACTCGAATTACCACCTCCCCTTGTCATTTGTTACGCTACAACCTTAGTGGAAAAATCCAAAAGCTCTCTTAGGTCTGTTAGCTAATAAATGGATCGCCAGGCAAGTGTTCAGTGTCATTAATAAATTGTCGCAGCATTCTGTACTTAGAATCAGCAGAAAGTCTTGGTCCCATCCACCCCTGAACACATACCTCTTTGGGAAGGACAGAAGGAACTGCCTACACTGCTTTTTTTCTGCCTGCTGGAAACACCCAAGCTCACAAACAGATGCGAACTTTCAGTACATCTGCACTACTTCTCTTCCAAGGTCAGCATGAAGCAGCTGGAGAGCCTGGGTGATCAGTCCTGGCTGATTTAGGCCCTGGAAGACAATGACAATGACATTAACAGTGGCAGGTTAAATCCAGACAGCTTTCCATGCAAGGATCTCTTACATCATAACAAAAGACTAGCAAGAGCCAGAGGTCCCACCTAAGGCTGGGATGCATGGTATACCCCTAGTCCTTACAAGCAGGAATTATTCCCAGCCCTATTCAGGGCTGTTTCCCCAGCCCCCAGGCACTAGGATACCCAGTGGGAAGGGCTCAGCCCTTCTCAGCCATACCCGCTGGCACCGTTCCAGTTTGTCTGAAGACACTTAAATATTCATTGAGAAAGAGCAAGTCTCGCCGGGTGCACAGACTGCTCTCCAGGGAGATAGGACACCTGCCTACTCCACTCCCTGATCCATCAAATCATTAATTATTTAAAATAACAGGAAAGAGCAAGGAAAACTCTCTGCACCAGACATGCTCATAGCCTGCTCTTTACAGTGGTCTCTGGGGTCTTGTGTGACCCAGGGTTTATATCTCCCCTCTGGCAGAAGCAAGGATCAAGCCCAGCTTTCCCCCTTCCTCGGGGAGGATGCCCTACCCGCTGAGCTATTGTACAAAAGAAGGGCTTCCCCTTTATCCAGACAAACCTTATGTTCGCTTCTCCTACCAGAGAGAGGGTCTTTCTTTTTTTAAATTCAATTTGAATAAAAGGCAAACAAAACACAAATCCAAAGCTCTGAGAACTACCCATAACCCCCCTGCACACTCTGTGTTTGCTGAAGAGCTTAGGTTCCACCTCCTCATTTCACAGCCAGGCGGGCTCGTGGTCCAACTGCATCAGTGAAGCACTTGACTACCAGGACCTTCAGTACTGGGCTTTGGTGAGTTGGAAAACACCATCTCCCTGCCCTGCAGACTGCTCTGGTGTAGCTGTGCTCACAGAGGGACATGTCTGGAGTAGCACAGGGTCTCTGCATCTCTGCATCACTCCAGGACATCACTTGCCTCTCCACATTTCTCACTGCACCAAAGGCCCCATGTTCTCTCGCAGGAGAATCACAGACCCTCACAAGGGTCCCCAGGACAGAAGTGTCCTCCCAAACTGGCCTGAGTCCAGGGAGCAGCTCCATCTACACCCTGGAGTTCACTGCTCGAGCAGCGAATCGCGGCAGGTGAACAGCACTGGCACCCTCGTGTGGTGACCGGGATCAGCATGTGCTCCCAGCCAACAGAGAGGAGGGAGGGCTGGGGGAGACCTCATGTCACCTCTCCTAACCTGAGACCAGCAGCAAAGAATTACAGAGTGGTTTGGGTTGGAAAGGACCTCAAAGCTCATCTTGTTCCACCCCCTGTCATGGGCAGGGACACTTTCCACTAGCCCAGGTTGCTCCAAGCCCTGTCCAACCGGGCCCTGGACACTTCCAGGGATGGGGCAGTCACAGCTTTTCCAGGCAACCTGTGGCATGGGCCTCCCCACATCCCATCTAACCTTGCCCTCTGTCATTTTGAAGCCACTGTCACTCCAGGCCCCTGTCAAGTCTCTCTCCAGCTCTTCTGGAGCCTCTTTAGGAACTGGAAAGCTGCAATAAGGTCTCCCAGGAGCCTTCTCTTCCCCAGGCTGAACGATGCCAACTCTCTCACACTCTCCATAGCAGTGGTGCTCCAGACCTTGGCACATCTCCGTGGCCTCCTCTGGGCTCACTCCAGCAGGTCCACATCCTTCTTCTGCTGGGGAGCACCAGCGCTGGATGCAGCATTGCAGGGGCATTAGTCTGGGGGACACACAGAAAAAGATATGGTTCTGTCCCCAGCCTCAGCTCAGCCTGGTTCCTTCCTCATCATACTACCAAAATGGAGAAGAAAATAAAAGACAAAACCAGCCCCAGATGCTGAAAACGGAGAATTCACTAAAATTCTTGAGAGAAAAGCCCTTTTGCCCCCTCCTGCACCTGCGGTAACCACAGCACCTCATTCCGTGGAAACACCAAATCCCGAGCCCCTCCCAGGGAAAAGAGCAACAACCCACCCTGTATTTCCCACAGAACAGACATCCCTCTCCTCCTAAACTACTTTGGAAAGAGAGTTAGATTAATTTTAAATTAAACCACCCACCACACCGACGCAGCAGCCCTGGGGTGAAGGGCAGCACCGGGCCGAAATGGCGGCGGCCCCACGTCCCCCCTCAGGCGTCCCAAAACGCCCCGAAAACACCGCATTTGTCGGAAAGGGGGCTTATTCTATGCCGTTTTGCTTTAAAGAGAAGCTGGAGAGGCGCTCTACGGCCGCGGGTGGCGGGGACGCGCCTGCCAGCTCACCCTGAGGCGGCGGGGACGCGCCTCGTCACAGCCCAGCCCAGCCCACCCTGAGGCGGCGGGGACGCGCCTCTCTCACAGCCCACCCTGAGGCGGCGGGGACGCGCCTCGTCACAGCCCACCCTTCCTGAGGCGGCGGGGACGCGCCTCCCTCACGGCCCAGCCCCAGCTGTGTCGCGACATGGGGGACGACTTGGCTTCGGAGGGCGACACCCGTGAGTGGGGCCGAGGCGGGGGGGGCCGTGAGGGGGATTCGTGTGGCGGCGCCTGTGGGGGCTGAGGGGCAGAGCGGGGATGCTCCGAGGAATAACCACATGTATGCAAACCCTTTCAGGGACAAAGCAGGTGCATAAGCGCCACGCGTGAGTCAAGAGAGGTTTTGCCCCAAGGCGTTCTGCACCCTGAGATGCTGCATACGCATCCAGTGCCCCCCACTTTGGGGTTTTGGCCCCCTTTGTCCTCCGGTCCCCATCCTGCGTTGTCGCTGTGTCCTGCAGTCCCAGGAAGAGCCCAGCGAATGGTTTTAGCACGTTTCTTTGCATGTCTTCTCCTTTGCTGCTTTTTTTTTACATCTCTTGCATAATAAACTGCCCGTGAGCTGGTGCATTGGACTGAGGATAAGTAATTTGAAATGTTTTCCACGCCGTTTGGGATAACTGAGTTCATATTCAGTAACACAAGCTATGAAATACACTGAAATCTGAGCTTGAAAGAGAAGGAAAACTGCTAAATATCCACTGAAATGCTGCTGTTGGGTGGATTTATGCCATGATGAGGAGTGCATTTACATTTAAAGAGTGCTAGCAGAGCTGTGAGTATCCTAAATAGGAAACTCAGACCATCAAATTGTTTTCCATGTGCTGCTGAAAATAGAAAAATCACAGCTTCTGCAGCCTTAGTGATGCTGGGTTTGTTACTGTGTCTTCATAGGTAGAGGAAAGAATAAATAAGGTGCGGGGTGATTTGGCATCTCTTGGCAGTGTTGCTTTGTGTGACCATAAACTGTAAGAACACATTTCTGTCACCTGGAGAGCAGGAGCAGCACCATTTGCTTGAGTGAAACATAGGATTTACTCCACTGAATGGAGATAAGCATTTACGAGCAGGTGTTACGTGTGTCACCGCTGGTGTTAATAATTGAGAAAAACTCCACATGTTTTTCACGAATTCTCCTGCTATTTCCTCTTAAATCAAGGGTCCATGTGGTGTGGAAAGGCAATCCTGTTAACACACCTGACCAGATGATAACAGAGTCTTAATATACAGCACAGGAAATCCTGTTTCTGCAGAAATCAGCGTCCACATCCTACTGCCTTAATTGCAGCAGCAGATCCAACACTGTGGAATACACGCTCTCAGATGATCATGTCTGGTGTTAAGTGGGTAAACATACTATTGAATGATCCTGTTTGTTATTCATGTGTTTCTTGAGCTGAAGTTTTTTATTTAAAGGTAAAGGGAATGGAAATTGGAGGATGAGATTATACTTCTGTTGCTCTAAGAGTCCACAGTAAGGGATGCCATTCTTCTGTGCCCTCCGAAGAGAAAAATGAGGTAGTGCTGTTTAGGAAGCAAGTCTCCTGTTTATCTCTTCAGTGTGGTGGAATGGGAACAATAATATATTTTGATGCCTCTTGTATGGCATGTGGTTAGTTAATTATGTTGAAACAAACTGAAGTTGCATTGAGCCCCTCAAACTACAGCCTGAGCTCTGCAGATGCATAGAGAAGAGCAAAGCCTCTGGCCCAGCTCTGAGCCAACTTGCCAGGGGAATGTTACAGGCCCAGGGTCTCAGTTAAGCATTTGAAAGAATTTCCCAAAAGCAGTAGGGCAGAGGCTGAGTCCAACAAAGACTGACACCACCCTTGCCAAAAACCTTCAGAGCCTCTCTGCTGGGCTGTGGCAGCCCCAGAGTCATAGCTTTACTCTTGTTTCTTTGGCAGGAAGGTTTGTTCGATTGAGGAGAAGATTGCTGGGGCAAGGCCCAGCATGGAGAGTAAACACTCTTAAATCGTGCCTAACTGTGCAGGACAAATACAGCCAGTCGTGGTAAATTACGCGCAGAACTGCCACGGTTTATTAAGAGATGCAACACTAATCACAGGCCAGCCTGGCAGTTCTGTGCTGCTCGGCTGGTTCAGGTTGCCTGGAGGGGAACAGCAGAACCATGTGTAAAGGCCTCCTCGGAGAGTGGTGGGATGGAGGTGGAAGGATGGAGGAAAGGGTCATCTGTCAGAGCCTTTACGCTGGCTCTGGTCTTCATAGGGTGCCCAGAGGACAAGGACCTCATGATGGTTTTGCAGCTGGAGCAAATCCATGAAGAGGAAGACGCTGAATTAGAAGAGGAGTGAGTAGGACTAGAATAGCACTGATGTGGCACAGGGGTACTCAGGGAAGGAGAGACAGTGGGAGAGGACAAACCCAGCAAACTTGCCAGCATCTGTAGGATGGGGATTCTTGCTGGAAGAATCTTTCTGTAGTCATCCTTCCCTGAAGCCACAAGGGCCGGTGAGATGAAGGGGAGGTTTGTTGGGGCATGCTGCCCTGTGCTCCTTGCCAACACTCTTTTAATGCTCACTCTTCTGCTCTGCTGCAGTGCTTCAGTCAGAGAAGGAGTTCCATGATGCGGCAAAACGGAATGACACTGCCAGGATGGAGGAGCTCATCAAGAAAGGGGTTGACATCAAAGCCAAAAACAATGTAGGTCCTGGATTTTTCCACCTCTGAGCTGCAGGAAGTGGTGAGGCCGTGTTTCAGGACTGCAGCTCCTTAACGCTACTCTTACTCATTAGCTGCTTAATTGGTCAAAGCTTTAAAATACACCACCCGATGCTAAATAGAGCCTGTGGCAACCCAGCAGTTCCACAACATGCTAAGACCCCCGGCACTACCATCCTGACCACAATGGACAGCTGCAAGTGTTGAGCGAGGATGATAATTTACAGTTCCCCTTGTAATCTCTGTGCCAGTTGCACACCGTTGCCATGAAAGGCTTTGATTTTGCTGTCTCTTCTTGCCTAGGGTGTGGGACAAACACAGTCCCTGATGCAGGCCTCTCCGTGTTGACCAGTAGATTTATGGAAATACAGGTTTGCAATCATTCCTACTGTTTCAGCCTGTCCATTGATGGGCAGCAATGTTCTTCACTCAGACCTGCAGTTCCTGAGTGGAAGGTGTCTAACATCTGTCTGCCTGACAGGAGAGGAAGGAGGCAGAGGGTTGTGTCCAAAGAAGACCCTGCACAGTGTGAGGTGTTGTGGCTCCATGGATGGCCAAGGAGATTTTGGCCTTCAGGAGTACTGGTGGATACACACACACTCTGCATACATGAGCCTTCCCTCTCTCTGTCCTTCCCTTCCAGACAGACCGGACTGCCCTGCACTGGGCTGCAGGAGCAGGGAACGTGGATGCCGTACGACTGCTCCTGGATCACGATGTCCCTGTGGATGATGAAGACAGTGTACAAAGGCGACTCTCCCTTGCATGCCTGCAAATGTGTTTGGTGTTCAGGGAGTGCCAGGGACTGGGTGCTGGGCCAGCCGTTACAGATTTCACCTTAGCCCTGGGTGGGTGGCACAGGGTGGCACATGGCACCTGCTGACCAAGGGGCTGGAGCAAGCCTTGTTTTCAGATGTGTCTGTGCTCTGTCTTCTAGCTTTCTTCCTGTCATGCACAGTGACTGAGAGGAGGCTGGTAGAATATGTGAGGTTTTCTGTAGGGCATGGGAATACTTGGCTTCTTCTGGCTGTGTTGTTGAGGCTTGTGGGATGACAGGAACAGCCAGCAAATTCTCTCTCCCCCCTAACAACTAGGCTAATACACACTATTACCTAGGAAGTGGCAGTACAGAGACAGGTCTCTGTTCATTTGGTGTGAATATCTGTGGCAGGAAGAGTAATAATTGGAGAAAGTGAAGCTACAAAAAATACCAGTGAGAAACAAATGGGTTAGGAAAACTTCATGAAGCTAAGAGGACAGCTTTCCTCCAGGGTGGGGATGGTGGTGGCTGCAGTTTAACTGTAAGTATCTCTCTTCTCTTCTGCCCAGTTTGGAATGAATGCTCTTCTCCTGTCTGCCTGGTTTGGCCATCTCCGTGTCCTGCAGATTCTCGTCAATGCTGGGGCCAAGATTAACCGTGTCAACAGGGTGAGGGTCTCCATCACACGGCTCTAGACAGTGCTGGGGGACAGAGAGAGACTTACCTGTGGTAAGGCAGTCATGTGTGACAGCATCTGCTTCGGGGACTGCCATCTGCCCTCTGCCTTATCCCTAAAACAGGTGTAATCCCTACACCAGGTGTAATAATTGTAGCTATAGAAATGCACATGGTGTCCTCAGCTCATATTTGTGTTGTGCTGAGGGGGAAGGTGTTACAAAAGTGGGAAATGGGTTCAGTGAATCAGCAGTCCGTGTATTCTAAAACAGTCCTTAGTTGGGAAAAGGAGCATCAATACTCCAGTCATAACTTGCTGTCTGCAGCACAAGGAAGTGTAGCCCTAGAGGTGCAGAGAGGCATGGAGTGGGTCTTTGCTAACAGGAACAGGTTGTCAAAAGAGACTGTCCCACAGTGTTGGACTTGTTAAATGAGCAGTCCTTTATCTCCTCTCCAGAATGGCAGGAACTTACTCCACTGTGCTGCTCAGAGGGGACATGTCCAGGTCTTAGAGTTCATCATGGAGGACCTGGAGGATGTGTGTGTGGATGAGACAGACAAGGTAGGAAAGCTCATCACTGCTTTGTTGGCTCTGCTGAGCTTAGCAGGAGTGTTGGTCTTGGGAAGAGACTCAGAGTTGGATGCTACTCCCAGAAGTCTTCCTGCAGAGTGGGTTTAGGGATTATGGGGATTTTGGCTGTGGTCAAGCTTCTAGCAGCCAGATCTTCTCAATGTAGGCTTTTGCAAAATAAGTTCAGAAATGACAGTGTCATCCTCCCTTGCAGCTCCTGAGTGTATTGTAGGTAAGTAATAACCAAGGGTAACCCTCTTCCAGCGTGTTCCAACATTGGCTGATCTGTTTCTCAAGATGGCACAAGAACGTAGAGGAGTTAGTGCACATTCTTTTCATGTTTCCAAGAGTGATCCCCACTCTGATGCTTGGAAGTTAAATGAAGCAACAAGAGAATTGCCTTTCCCCAAAAGGGGTCTTCACTCACTTGATAACTAGGGGCTTAGATATTAAGTAAATTTTTTAATTCTTAGTTGCTTTTAGTAAATTATTTGTTATCCTCTATTTATAGGAGATAACCACTGAGAAGACCAACGTGCTTGTTAGCCCCAGTGGGTTGTTCTGTTCATCTTGTATTATTAGGGTCATCCCAAATATAAAGCAGAATAAGAAAATAACAATTTCTGAAGTGCAGCACTTATGGTGGGTTATTACCCAAGGCATTATTGTGTTTCTTGCGGCAGATGATCTGATCTTGTGCTTTCTGAGGCTTTTTTGGACTGTGTTTCTTTGTTTCCTTTCCTAGATGGAAAGGACAGCGTTTCACCTGGCTGCAGAGTATGGGAGGCTGGAGGTGGTGGAGTTCCTCATTCAACTGGGTTGTTCCCACAGTGCCAAAGACAAGGTATGGACATAAAGCCACACACAAGGGGGATGAAGTCCAATGATGCGGGGATGTGAAAATAAGGGAACAGGATACCAAAAGTCTGATGCAGGTGAGTTGTTCACAGTTTTAACTATGGTTGTGGTATGTCAGGACTTTTCTCCCTTATCCACTTGCAAGGCATTTGCACCTCTCTCCAGGACTTTTCAAACAGGATATGCAGAAAGCCTGGTGTACCATGCTCCACTTTAAGGTAGCTGGACTTCTTCCCTCCCTGCAGCAACTATTAGAGGATTGCTTCAGTCTTGTGTTACTGGTTACAACCTCCTTTTCAGATACAATGGATATATTCTGTGCAAGGTTGTGGTGTATGAACATGCAGTCCTGTGATACATATATTTATGAAGTAATATTTACTTTCAGGAACAAAATACAGCATTGCATTTAGCTGCTAAAAATGGACACCTCTCTGTGCTGCAGAAGATTATAGATGTTGGAGTGGACCTTGATGAAAAAAACTCAGTAAGTACATTTAAATGAAATAAAAAACACATCAGTGTTGCCCTTTTCCTCCCTAGAAATACAGTCCTGCCACAGTCACCAGGCTGAATAGTCAGTATTGACAAGAGACGTCTAGAAAATAGCTGATTTTATCTAAAGCCTATGTAGGTAAATCCAGTCCCCCTTTAAGAGTATTGGTTAAAGGCAACATCCGTCTTGGACCAATTTCCAGCTCTAAAGTGTTGCCTTCTCTTCCTGCTGTATCTGCTGAGCTACCTTATCACTCCATTTAATCTCCCTTTTTCTCCCTGACCCTTGTATGTTCAAGTGTCTAAATGGTTATTGAATGTGTTTTAAACTCAGCTTCACTGTGCTTTATAGTATTGACTTAGGCACTGAGCATATGGACCTTCTGTTTGAGATCTCTCTTTTGACAGATCTGCTCTGGAAAATTACGTGGCTGGAACACAGTTAATGATTTAGATAGCAAATATTGGCTTAGTATCGCTGTTATTTATTCCAGGGCACACTCCCAATTAAGTTTATCAGCATTTTTTTTTAGTCTTGTTTGGTTACCGACTTTGAAAGGTGTATTTGATTCTGATTAAGATCTGAAACAAAGGGGAAGCCACCTTCTGTGGTATCTGGTAGCATTTGTCTCCCCCTAGATGAGCTGCCCTTTGTGCAAAGAGTGATAAGAAAACCAGATTCAATCACTTAGGAATTCTGCTTATTTCTGTTTTCTTTTAAAGAAATGACCTGCAGCCCTTAGAAGGGAGAATCAGTGGTTGAGGGTCACAGGTTTCTAGTTCCAGATCCCTGACCCTCAGAATTGGTACTTTAACATGTCAGGGACTCAGAAGATGGAGTAGAGTCTTGCTCATTCTATTGCTCTGTCTTGGCCTTGTCTACAGAAACGCTGCTTGTGTCCTTTTTGGCCTTTTCCAGGAAGGACTTACGGCTCTGCACTTTGCTGCAGAGGGGGGTCACAGTGACTGTGTGAAGCTGCTCGTGGAAGCAGGTGCTGATGTCAATGCCCAAACCCAGGTTAGTTCTCTGGAGGTGATTCTATTTCCAAACACTGCTTTGTGGATTTATGCCTGGCTTCCCAGGGAGGGCCTTGTGGAGCTTTCTGTGCATAGTCTGGAACAATTGCAGCCTCTGAGAAGAAACCCTGACTAACACCCCTCTCTCCTGACATGCATCTCAGAAGAAGATGAACTGCCTTCATTATGCAGCACTGCATGGCTATGAGGAGATAGCCAGGATCCTCGTGGATGCAGGAATCCACACAGATGCTGTTAATCATGTAAGTCCTTCTCAGTGCTCTCACCACTTAAAAAAAGGCAAAGTCTGTTTGTGGAGCTGCTCAAGAGCACAAAGCAACTCTGCAAGGACCAGTGCTGCAGTGTCCCTATTCAGCCTCCAGTTCTGACTGGCTGCTGTGATAGAGTAAGACATGCTGGGCACAGCATGGTCCTTCCAATGCCATGAGCTAAGCTTTTCCTAAGCACAGGGTCTTCTTTCAACAGCAAAACGCATCAGCGACACACGTTGCGGTCCTGCAGAACTTCCCAGCCATGGTGAAGCTCTTCATCGAGGCAGAGTGCGACCTTGACATTCCAGATAATGTAAGACTGTAACTCCTGTTCTTTGTCTTTGAAATGTCAACCTGTTTCATAGGGGATTTCATCACATTGGAGACATGATTAAAGAGGAGTGCTCTAAATGTAGGAAAATCTGGAAGAGCAATTTAGGAAATGTGAAACCTGTGAAATGATTCTGAGTGTTGCAGTGAGGTATCATGGCATTGAGCACGTGGGCTGGACCATGTCCTTGGGACCCGTGCACAGCAGCATTGCAGTCAGGCTGTCTCCTCCTTGTTGGAAGCAAGTGGGAGAAACTTCAAGTTGGAAGACATTCTGCAAATGTCTTGGAGGGCTGAGAATGGGAGGCAAGCCTGGAGTTAGCTGGTTGTCTCGCCAAATTGTAATTTTCTGAATGAAGGGCTTTGTGTATCTTGTTTCAGTTAATGTTAATTTTTGTAGCAATGTTCTCTCCTGCTGACACCATAAAATTGCCACATTTAGTGTTTGGTTTTACTTGTTTCCATTAAACAGTCTCAGGGTGGAACATTAACCTGGCCCTGTGTCCCAGGAACAAAGAACTGGCACAGGTCCTGCCTTCCTATGGCCAAACTACCTGCCCACAGAAACTGTTTAAATAATAGGAAATAATATAGTCCTATAAGTGATCCTAGAGAGCCTTATGTAGCTGAAGAGGTTCCTTATCTCGACTGAAATGTTATCAGGGAGGCTTCTTAAAGTTAGTGCTAGGACAGGGACAGACCAGTTGTGCTCAGCCAGAGGAACCCTACTCTAGTTTGAGGTTTGAGGAGGTTGTTTGGCCCTCAGATTGAAAAGGGATAGAGGGGAAAGGTGGGCAGAGCTGACAGCATTCTTAGAGCATTTCCTCCTGGTGATGTTCTGTCTTGCTTGTCCTTCCAGCCTCATGCTTGGCCTTCTCTGAAATTTAATCCTTTTTCCCTTTCCCTCCTTCTGCAGAGGCAGCAGACCTCACTCCACATTGCTGCAGAGCACGGCAGGCAGGACATTGCCGAGATGATTCTCATTGCAAGAGTTAACCTGAAGCTGACAGACAAGGTAAATGTCTCCATGGGTTGAATAGGTCCTGTAGGAGTAAGGAGGGAAAATACACATAGATGGTCTCTGATGCTATTCTTCACAGTTTTCAAGGAA
This sequence comes from Grallaria varia, assembly GCA_013396735.1. Classification (NCBI taxonomy): domain Eukaryota; kingdom Metazoa; phylum Chordata; class Aves; order Passeriformes; family Formicariidae; genus Grallaria; species Grallaria varia. The sequence goes on along the minus strand of VWZG01000022.1, from coordinate 1,021,183 downwards.
GGCTAGTAATATTAGAATCTGGATATTTCCAGGGATAAGACCTTTAAACACTGCTGAGTAGGTTATTTGGCTGTGTTTTCAGGAAAGAAGTGTCTGGTTCTTGGCAGGTAGACAACAGTTCACACAATGAGCAACCTTTTCCTTCCTAAAGTTGTTCTAGTTCCTTCTGCTTCTACTTGTGCTATCACGCACATTGATATCAAAGATCTCAAATAATGATAAATAATACACCCCAAGAATCACAGCACACATGTTTTAGTAGGTTGAAGTATCTGGTTGATATAGATCTGGCTCCGTTTCTGGGGGTTTCGCCCTATGGTTAAATCAGTGGAATTCTAGAAGAATCAGGTAAATTGCATGTGGCTTGAAAGAGTGGTACGTGCCCAGAAAATGATGAAGAGGCATGGGCAGAGAACAAAACAGTGTTTGCCGTCCTCAGTGGGTTAGAGCGCGTGCAGACATAAAGACACCTGGCTGAACTGACCTTCAGCTGGCTTGAGCCTTTGCCACTTCCCAGCACTCCGTGAAACCACAGGGACACAGCTCAGGGGACACATCCTCCCTTCGCTATGTGAAATTTGGTTGCTGCTCACATCTGACACAAGAACCATTCTCCCTGGCATGCCTGGTGGCTGGGCTGTCTTGCTTCATGTAACTTCAGATCTCATTCCTTTCTGTGCTATGATTTTAGATAGAAATAGATTTCCCCCCCTGCGCTATCCAAATCACGTTCAGGTAAGGAGTATAGGTACATTTTCATGGTCCCATCAGCCTGTGCTTTTCTTAGGAGACGAGCTCTAATCATGTGCATGTGAAGCCTATAAAATCACTGAAGTTGTATAAATCACTTCAGTTTCATGTGACAGCAAACCTGCAGTGCAAAAGGCTATAAAATGCCTTGGATTGCAGTGCTGAGCTGATCCTCTGACAGCTGCACCCATGTTGCTGAGAGCCTGAAAGCAGCCTGCCACGCACTGGGGGTTACAGGAAGCTTTTCCAACTGCTCCTGCCAAATGGGCAGATCCCTTGTGACAACACAGAAGATGCTGCAGAGCCTGGAAAACCACTCCCCATGCCCTGCATGCAGTAGATCAAAGCCAGCTCACACCTGAGGTGTTTATAGGTGGAGAATAGGTCCTGACTGCATGCATTACTCAATAGTCCTGCTGCTGCAAGGGAGGTTGTACCTCCATAGGTGGAAGGTCTTTTCCAGCTCATTTTCCTGTTCTGATTTCAGCAAGGGAAAACATCTCTGGATGTCGCTGCCCGAGGCAATCACATCAACCTGGTAGACATGATTATCAAAGCTGATCGGTTTTACAAATGGGAAAAGGTGAGCAACTTACACACCACCCCCTGCCCTTTCTGGGGCAGGTGTAGCTTTATCGACTCCATTGAGAGTCCACATACCAGCTCTCAAAGGAAAAGAAATACAGGACATGCCGTGGCAGCCTGACCTCTGCCATCATTCCCTTACTTAGGAAAAACAGAAGTCCTCACCATGCCAACAGCATCTGCTTAAGGCTTTCCTTATATAAAAAGGCCTCTGTTGTTAGAAATCCCAGGCTGTGCTGCCAAGAACAGAGATTTTCAAGATTCTTTGACAACTGTTCCCAAAGCCCTGTAGAAGGGAGTGGGGTAGCAGTGGTTCCTTTTCCCACGAAAAATTGGAAGAGCTGAGCAGGAAAATGCTTGGCCTAATGTCACCACGTGGGATGTGGTGAGTTTTTCAGCAGTGGAAGGAAACACCTCTTGTGAGCAGTGACCCATTCTTGTTGGAGTTATACAACCAGCTTCCCTCTCAAACTGCAGCTGCTCAGTCGCAGTCCCCATCTGGAACCCTGCTTTGCCCAAGCCTGTGCCCAAACCAGGCTGAGCAGAGCATGCTGCAGGTACAGCCAAATGCCACATCCCGTGTGTCTTCTTAAGATTTGGGGCATATTCCCATACCAGGGGGAAGAAAAGCAGGGAGAGGAAGGCTTGTGGCCCAGATGCAATGCTGTTTAGAACAGGCCCTTGCATGGGCTTCCCCTGAAGCCCTCGGGAATGTCATTCAGCATCTTTGCAGCCGGGCATGTAAAGGCTGTTGAGCATGAGCCTATGTTGCAGGAAAGCAGGAGATTTAATTAAATGATTCTCCACCAAGGCCAGATAAAAGGCAGTATAGAAATGGAAATCACAATCCACATGGACTTCTACAGCAAAGGCTTTTAACGGTTTTTGTTAATGTGCCTGGTTAGCACAGAGTGAAATGAGAATAAAAAGAATAAAAGAAATGTGCTGTGCCAGAATGAACTTGCAGTGACCTGCAGAGCTGAGGGTGTGGGAGGCTGCAGAACAGGCACCGTTGCAGCACCCTGACCAAAAGCCCTCTTCTGGCTTTGCAGGACAACCTGAACAGCAACTCCGACTCATGGGTGGCGAAGCACTTGACCTTTAAGCAAGATCACAGGCTGGAAACGCAGCACATTCGCTCAGTCATGTGGAGATTAGCCACGAAGTATCTCAAACCTGGGGAATGGAAGAAGCTGGCACATTACTGGAAATTCACAGATGCTCACATTAGGGCCATTGAGCAACAATGGACAGGTAATAAAAAACTTCCCAGGTATTTTCCTTCCTTCATTTGGATTGTGTTTCTAGGAGATTAAGCTGCAGTAGGAGCAAAGCGTGAAGAAAATCTGTGTATTTGAAACAACCGAAAGATTACGTTAAAAATCCAGCTTTTAATGAATGTGGAGTTACCTACACGCTGGAATTTGTCTAGGAGTAATGCACACAAGCAGGGGGATTAGTGGTTCATTGCGTACTCTTTGTGAGGCCCTTCACAGGCTGGTGAGTTCTGGGTACCATTCTTGTTCTATAGGACAGGCAAAACTTGCTGAGTTTATCTTTTTTTCTTTTAAGGATATGAACTAAGAAGGCAGTGAAGTTCCATTTAGAATTTTAAGAGATACATTAGCAGAAGCAGGGTCTGAGGGTGAGAAACAGGTCACTGCTGGTTTGGCTGCTGTCAGGACTTTGTAGTTTGGACAGTGTGAGCAAGGGACTGAGCTGTGTTCTGAAGGCAGAAACTCTATTGCCATGAAAGGCTGGCCAACAACTCCAAGCTCACTCATAGCCACTCCATTAAGTTTCACATGGAAGGAAATTTTCTAAACTGTACTTTAGAGCCTCCTAGTAAAATTCAAAGGGAGCAGTGTCCAGACCCACCAGCCCAGAAATCCACTGCAGTCAGGGCTGTGCACTCCAAGGGTGGGATTTCATCTGTGGTTTGATCTTGCCAGGCACTAAAAGCTACAGGGAACACGGCCACAGGATGTTGCTGATCTGGCTCCATGGTGCGAATACTGCAGGAGAAAATCCAATCAAGGGACTGTACGAAGGCCTGGTGGGGATTGGGAGAAGAGATTTAGCAGGTAATATTTTTGTCTCCCTTCACTAAGCATTATTTAAATCAATTTACTTCTACTCTGTGGTTACACAACATACACAAAGGAAAACTTCAGTGAAGCCAATTCACACAAGCTGAAAGCACCTGCCCTGCCCCCATGCTGTCATCACATGTCATTTCTTTCCTCTTCATTTTAACAAATGAACACATCCTGCCACAGCTCCCTGTGCAGCAGAACATTCTCTCTTACAGAAAGTATCCGGAAAAAAGCCAATGCAGACTCCACCTCTCCACGGAAGTGCACAGCAATGTAACACCAGGGGCATCTTCTGCTGGTCTCAGAGCTACAGGAGAAACACTTCTCTGCTGCTGCTCAAAGGCAGCTGCAACTTAAGGGCTTCTTGTCAGAAACAACTGGCACTGCTGGATGCTTCTGGAATGACAAGGGTAAAACTAATGCCAATGGTTAAAAATGCCTCTTTATACAGAAGGAAGATTTTTATCAGCAACTTCCTATGGTCTGGGTACTGTTAAGGGGAGTTCAGCCAGTGAGCCTGAGCCTCACTAGTCATACTGTATCAGGAAATACAACACTTTTACTGTGACTTGTTTATAGCACATTTTTGTATATAAATTTTTAATTATCAATTTTTTAAGTTAATGAGGGGAAAGCCTTTTTTTTCTGGAATGTTCCTTACTTACCTTACTCGTGGGGTGTCTATCACTTGTGTCTTTAATGTGTCTGTAACTTCCCTCTTACAGTGGGAACTTAAAAAGCAAAATCAAAAATTGCATTTGGTCCTTTTAGAACCTTTGGGGTTGTGATCTTTAATGCTTTGACTCTTCACCAAAACTTTCTGACAACAACATACATACTGTTTGTAAATTTACGTTAACACACATGTGCTGTTTTATAAATCAAACAGGTGACTCATGACCTCTCTTACCTTTTCAAGAGGTTATCTACACAGCCTCTGACAGACATACAGTTTCCTTACATACCAATTTGTTATGTAATACTTCATATTTATTTTTACAGCATTGCAAGGGGAAAATAATGTATTTCAATAAATCTATACTGTACCCTCAAATTTGCAAGTTGTATCTTGTCATCTTTATTAAAAAAGCACTACAACATTCTTACTTAGAGCTAAACCAGTACAACCTTATAATTAAAGCTTGAAGGGAATTCAAGCAGAACATGCTGGTTTTCTTCATTTCCAGAGGTGGCTGTAGAGGCAAACCAGGACCGTAGTGAGCTCCAGTGCTGTTCTCTTGGAGTCACAACAAGAGACACTTACTGAAAGTGAAATTTTATTGAAAACCATTTTTAAGCAGCAGGAAAGTTAAAAATTCAAATGCTTTATTTCAAATAGAAACTAACTTACAACACAACATATGAAGCAAATAAGTGATGGCAACGTCTTTTAAATCAAACATTCAACAAAAATATATGTCAGCTTATAAGTCCACATGTGGTAATATATACAGCCAAGTGAAAAATATAAAAAGAAATATACTGTTCTGCTTAAGAACATGACAGTGAAGACTTCGGTAGAAAAAATGTCTTTATTTTTAAAAGTGTAGTCTTCAAAGATGCTTCCTTGAATCCAAAGACTAAAAATTAAACAGATCTATCCCGTTACGCTGCTGGAGGTTACTGTCCGTGGGTAGTTCACTGACTGTTGATCCTGCTGGACTCACACAGTGATAATCGGCTAACACAAGGGAAAAGGCAGAGTGGGAACAGTTGATTGTACACAGGAAGACCACCAAAGCGATGCGTCCAGTCCACTGGCACTCCCAAGCCTACTGCTCTTCTTGCTCGTTGCTGGTGTGAAGACTGATCTTTTGGACTTCCAGCTCCTCCGCGCTGACCATGGAGGGATCGATGGCTGCGTACCGGGTACCGTGGAACTGCAGCAAATGGATCTGTGGGGCACGGGAAGTAACACGGAAACAGGTGGAGAAGCACAATGTTTTGGTCAAGCAGAAACATTCCTTCCAAGTAATTTTTGTGAGGGTGAAACCATGGCTCTGGAGTATAGCAGTTCAGAGACAGGGCAGACAAAACCCCTCCTAAAAAACTGCCCCTTCATGAACACAGCTGCTCCCTTTGGCATCAGCGGTCTCAGAGCCAGAGCACACACAGCTCAGGGAAGTCAAGAAAAACCAAGCACACAACAGGAGTTTCCTTCTGCTGTTGTGGCTAAACGAGTCATAGACTGAGTTTGAATCCAGAGACTCACCTGAATATACAGGTTGACCTCAGCACTCCTGCAGAGGTAGGGGAAGTTGCCTCCTGTTTTGAGGTGAGCTCTCCTGGCATTCGGGTAAAGCTTATACATTTCTTCTTTCGCCTCTGTCGAAAGCGCGCTTTGGTCAAACACCTACAGAACAGTCCCAGCAGTCAGCTCTGAGGCTCACATTTTGTATTACATCAGACTGGCTCTATGCTGCTCCTGGAAGTGACTCTCAGCTTGTTTGTGGAATGGTGTTAATAAAATGAAAACAAGCAAACTTGTTGGGCATTGACAGATAGAAAGCCAACGCTGTGCCACTGAAACATATGGCTGAGTTCCCGCACAGATTATCCAACTCATAGTGTAGCACAGAAGAGTCACAGTGTTGCCCAGTCAGCAGAAGGCGTCTCTAGCTATGGAGTGACATGCTGCAAATGCTTACTAAGTTGCTGATGGAATATCAAGCCCCCACCCCGCCAAGGGGAGGCAACAGCGCTTAAGAAAAAAATTAAGCTGAGATGAACTTACATCCATAATGGTTACAGGGATGTCTCGGATTTTGTGAGGTTCCACGTAGGAGTTCTGGCAGTTGAGGGTGAGTCTTGAGGCAAGCTCGCTCTGCCCTAGGCTCTCCAGCTTTCAGAAGAGAGAGACACTGATTAACTACATATTTCACTGAAGGAAGCTAATGTAACATTCATAATACAACCAAAGAGAAGGTAGTTTTAAACTCAGTATTACTATGCATGAGGGAAATGCTTAAAGCACATTCCTTTAGTTGCTCCTGTGCCCGGGGAATGGCCTACAGATATATCCCAGTACTTTCGCCTCTTCCATCTTAGTTCCTTAACTTCCTCTCTTTTGATCTACATAAATAAACAGAACTAAGGTAAAGTCACTGTATCAGTTAAACTGCTGGGACTGTGAAAGCATCTGCTAAAGATCCATTCCTCACTCCTCCCTCCTGGGTCAGGGAATGTGGAAAGCACAGAAATCCCTACACCCTCGTGCTCAGTAAATCTACAGGGAGTGACACCACAGCCTAATATCAGAGCACAGAGCTACCACCTACCCTGTCCACCATGAAATCAATCCCATCCGCCATCTCAGGATCTAGAGGACCGGATGCAAAGTTCCCAAGGACAATTTTTTTCAGCATAAAAGCAGGCATCAGCCAAAAGCTAGAACAGAAACAAGATGTAACTATCTTCAAGCACCAAGGGCTGCAACATCAAGATGTTTCGTTGTGCATACTCCCTTTTCTTGCACAGACTTTGTGCTTCAACTTCAAATGAAGTCCTGGAATTGCTTTAAGAGCAGAGAGATGGAAAACACGGCAGCTTGGTGCTTGAAGTGCTCTGGGAAGCTTTTAGTCTTACATGGCAAAAGTGTATTTTAAACACAGTGAACACCACTTTTCTTGCTCTAAATGGTTTTGCTAGAAAACAGGCAGAGTTCTTAAATCTGACCACACATCCAGACTATCATGGAACAACCTGCCTAATTCCACACTCTCAATTGTGAAAATTTCCATTCTCCTTGTAGTATGCCTTTAAAAGTCATAAATATTCCATCCCACACCTCCCTCACCCAGGCTGGAATCAGGTTAGACACATGTCCAACCCAATCAGTGTGACATTTCACTGCAAAAAAATTAATGCCAGAAGTCTGCTTGCTTGTCCCAGTCCTCCTCACCTGTTTGCTGTCCATGTCTGATTGAAGATAGAAGTGTCACTAAAGGCATTACACAAGATCAGAGACTGAACTCTGGGAGACTTGTGTGTGTATTCAGCAAATTTTTGAGCCAGAAAACCTCCCAGAGAAGCTCCAAAAAGGTGAACCTAATACAAGGAAAAAATAAAAACCAGATGACACTACACTTGTGAAATGTGACCTCTGAGCACAACATTTCATTACAAAAGTAGGTCATTCAAGTTTACCCTGTCCCCATAACCCAATTTTTGAAAGAGTCACAATTCCGTTGATCTTCTGGTTTTATGAGTGATATGTGACAGATGCTGGCAGAAGGAAATGTTCCACACAGAATCACAGTGCAAATTTGCGTCCATCAAGCTTAAGAAAAAACACAAACATTTCAGTTTGTTCTCCACAGCTACTCCAACCCAAGGTACTTGACCGTGGTGTTCTGTACTATGTGAGTTAGGAATGATAACTTCCATGGCATCTCATGTAAAACTGAAGTTATTCTATGCTTATTAAATTCTATGGCTTATCAGTTGAATTTAGGCCAAGCACAACAATTTCCAAGGGCACTCACCTTCAAAACTAGCTTCAAATGTGAAATTGCAACACAGCCTCTCTATTTATAGCCTACATTTTTGTGTCCTCTTGTATACACTGGCTCTTAAACAAGACTCGTTCAAACATCAGGTTTTTACTGCAATGATTCATCCACTTCCCCATCTCCAGGCACTCACTTTATCCAGCTGGAGGTGGTCTAACAGTTTCCTGAATCCATCACAGAACTCGAGGTGATCCCAGTACACGGGATACTGCAACTAAAATAATACAAACTTAGAAAAAGCCAATCTCAGGGCAATCTAATTCAAAGTCACAGCAGTTCTCACATTAAAGGTTTCAAGACATCAGCCAGCCTCTCCTGCACAGTGAGGCTCCTCAGCAAGGTCCCCACAGCCCGAGGGTGCAAACACCTCCCCCTCACTTAGACAAAAGCACACAAAGTGCTGCAGAGCAAGTTTGCTGGGGAAAGTGCAGCATTGCCTCATTCTGTAATCAGCAGGAGGGGAGCCTGTAACTGTTCCTCAGTAATTTTGGAGCACGTAACAGCTACAGAAATCATTAACTGCTGCAAGACAGACAGCGGTGCTCCTAAAGCCAGGCTGTTTAATATTGTACAAATGAACCCTTTCAGTCCAGCTCAGGAGCTGGGAAGCCACAAACAGAGAAGGCCAGGAGGGTTTTGAGGAGTGACAGCGTTTGCAGATATTATATGGGCTAAGAACCACATTATCCACCATCCCCAAGGAAAACACAGGATCCCTGAACTAACTCACGGATTTGCCTCAGAGCTAACAAAGACCCAGCCAGAGACAAAAATTACTTGTGTCCAGGACACACAAGGGGAAAAATAGGCCACAAAGTTAAATGTGTGCATGCACAAGGTTTTGGGTAAATGCTGTTGTGAACATACAGCAGATTCCAGCCTGGATCCACATGCTACCTACTCCAGAGTACAACTTAGCATCAGGTTTTAGGTGGATTCCCTTAGTGAAAACTAAGAAGTTCACTATCCAACTTCTGATTAGAGCAACAAGCAGGAGCACACTGACTCTGACACAGGTCTGAGAATACTCACAGCGATAACTCTGTAGCCCCATCCAGTCAGTGCCAAAATTTGCTGGAAAAACACATCTGCAGTTCCACTTACAGGAGGGAGAAATATGAGTGGGCAGCGAATGCTCCTCGGTCCTGCATCATACAGTGACCAGACTTTACTGTCGTCATCGTCTACTATGATCTGGAAAGAGAGGCACGGGAGAGAGAAGAAACAGAAGACAAGTGAGGTTCCTCAGCCAGCTTCCACAATTACTTTTAGAAATTACCATCATCTAGTAAATGTGACAATACTCAAGACCATCTTTTATTCTTCTTCACAATAGCTTTCCTCTCTAAGGCTGTTTTCTAAGTGGAATGACAATATTCGTGTCGATACAGTTGGAACAGAACCATGGCCTTCCACCACCAGACCAAACGTTCTGTGCATCCTGAGATAAGCTGGATAATGAACTGCACCTCACGAGAAGAACTCCTGTGCCCAGGAGAGACCCAAGAGGTCACTTCAGGGTACCAAGAGCAGCAGCTGGAGGCTGGAAGAGCCAGCACTGCCCCAGGGACAGCTTTTTAAACAGCCATTGACATTTGCATCCATGCACAGAAGACATGACAGGTCTGGATCCTTGCAGGCCTGCTGAGTTAAGCAGCTAACACCACAAATTATTGATCTGAAACACTTAGAGCTGCCTGCCAGAAACAGAGACACACAACTCCCAGGACAGCACTGCAAAGCTGAGCTGGGAGGAAAAACACTTCCATCATCTGGCATCATCTCAGCAGCAGTTGAAGTACCCAGGATGCACGGCTGGCTGAGGCAGATTATTCACACATGAGGTGCTATCATTAATAAGCAGCCCCTCATACTCATCAATATCTTCAAAAGTATAAGAATTGGGTCTTCTTTTCTAGCAGTGCTGAAGTCTGACTTGTTTTGACAAGGCCTGTTCTACCAGCAAACTCTTTTGTATATTAAAATGTCCTTTCAACTCCACAAACCAGCAGAAGTGGAAGGTTCATACCAAATTAACAAGCACAAACCTCTGGGGAAGGGCTGTGTCACACAGTGGGAATTCATCTCCTCTGTATCAAGATCTTACAGCTTTTTGAACAGTTATATACGACAATTTACTTTTCCAACCCAGCAGTTAAGCTTCTCAGCAATCAGAGAACAGCATATCACAAATCAGATTTGCTTGACTAACAAATCTGCTTCTAATAAAGCCACTATTTCAGGCTCTGGGAACATGTGAGGAATCACATGATACTGTTGTTTTCTAAAGTCTCTATATAAAAGGAAGCTCGCATACCAGAGCTTCCAGACCACTGAAACCATCTAAACAAACCTTGTACAAAAGACCTCCCAAGCCCCAAAAAAACTACCCTTGGAACACAACTCCTGGGCTCCAGGCCTTGCGATTCTCAGTTGCCATCCCATCAGTAATGTTGGATCTGCTCAGGGTGGCTCCCTTGAGTTTTGCAGGGCCAGGGCATTCCTTGCTGAAGACTTTTAGGAACTACTTATTTAAGACAGCGAGCAGTGTATGCAAATGGAGGCTCACAGGCACAGCTAGAGACTCAGTTAAAAAAAGTTATTTTCTGTGCTGTACTTCCTACATCTGAGCAGGCAGGAAGGGTGATGGAGCTGTGCATTTCCTGGGCCTGTCAGGAGAAACGTCCCAACCCACTCTCTGACAAACTGCTCTGGCTCTGCTTCCTTAGATCTGACAGCAGGAACCAAGGCTGGTCATTCCTTCCTCTGTAGTTCTTGGGGGGAAAGACGCAGGCAAACGTATTCCCAAAGACTGCTCCAGAGATTAATAACATCTTCAAATTGGGCTTCCCCCCCTCCTTCTCTCTCCAGTAACCAGGACTAATATATTTATTTCTAACTTTTTCATATCCCACATTCACCACTGTGGCATCACTGGACTTCGGAGCAGAAGGAATCACTCAGGAGGGTAAGGCATCCCCTCATCTGAAGGTCAGCAGGTCACCCTCAGCTTCAGTTTACACACAGTTTTGAAACCCTGAGCCCTCGCAGAGAGAAGGTAGTTTGGCTGCTGGCGGCAGTGGCTGCTGGCAGTGTCACAACGTCCCCACGGCAGCAGCACCGTGTTCCGTTGTAACCACAACCTCCAGCTCCTTTCATTCACCACACTGCATCCCATAAACAGAGCCTCAGAGCACCCACATGTCTTTCCACTGGAATACTCTCCTGGCTTTGCTAACCCAGTGAGGCACTGCCTGAAGGCAGCAGCGTGGCACAAATAGCCCCAGCAGGTCTGGTACTGCCCAGGAACAGATGGACAACCAGAGCCTACCCAGAGCAACAGATCTTTCTTAATTACAGAACACACAAACTGGCAAAAATGAATGAAAATCCTACAGCCCCAAGGGTGTTCCTGCAGCCCACACAGCCACCCAGATTAGGGAACCAAACTGACTGGAAGTCGGCTTAGCCCAAAACCAAACTATAACACACCCCAAACTAAACAGGCCACTCTGTGTGTATGGCCACATCAGTGGCTGTGCTTGCAGGAGCAGGCTGGAGGTAAAGGCAGGGCTGTAACCACAGCCTCAGCAAGCCTGACCTGCAAAGGGCACACGTGAGAGCCTACCTGGGTCAGGAGCTCTGCACAAGTACTGCACTCTGGGCCCTTCTCTGCCACTCAGCATGCAGAGGGCAGGAGTTGGAGCAGTGCACATCTCAAACACTCTCCTGTGGCTCAGTGAAAGGAAGTGGAGAAATCCAAGCAGAGGTGAAAGTCGTTGGACAGTGTGATTAAGCAAAAGACATCTAAAGGACACGCAGAAGAAGCTGTTTGGGGTTTCCCACGGTGGTTAGAGATCATCCCACTCTCAGGAACCCTGTGTGAAGTCCAGCTGCAAGGAGGTGCCTTCAGACACTGCTCCAGCCTGAGGACAACAGCTTGGGACAGTGGAGATGGCTCTGGTAGCACAGGGTCAGCTACCCTGCCTCAGTGCAGTGCATACAGACAGCTCTGAGAGGCCACACGTGTGATCCCCAGCACCCACAATTTCCTTGGAGTCTCCTCCTCAGGCACGGCTGGGATCAGGGCAGCAGGGACTGCTGCCGTGGGTCACAGCTGTGAGTCTCTGCTTCCCACCACTTGCAGAAGTGACCTCTGAGATGCATGTGAAAATGAAGGGCATGCTTTCATGCACGCACGTGACATGCGGAGCAACAGTTCAGGAGATAAAGCAGGTCAGTAGCACAGCCACAACTGCTCTGCATTAACCACACAGTTTGGTTTTTCCCCCCCTGCAGAACAAGAGGACACTTCACCTGCAAGAAGATTCCAGCTGTACATACCTTTTTAAGAGGAACTGTGCTTCTGAACCAGTTATAGTCAGGAGAGACTTTAATCTCTCCCATGATGTTTAGAAAACCCTCAGTTTGGGTCAGCCTGAAAAAGAGAGAAAGGGAGAAATCAATACAACAGTTTTCCCGTGGGCAGCACTCGAAGGCTGTGCCATGTACATAAAGCATTGCAGGGTGATTTGCTCTTATCAGTTGATGGCATTACCTCTGACTCACACTGAGTTTACTTTTGCTCAGTTTTCATCACAAACCATGTAATTATTCCCCCAAGAGGCAGTCACCTGACTGCCTTACTGCACCAGCCTAATTATGAAATGATGATGCTTTTGTAACAGCATTCCCCTGTGACAGCTGCACAGAAAGTCAATTGTGTTGCAGGCTGTGAGTGGCTTAAAACCCTACAGCATGTTTTTGATTTGTTTTAAATTGATAAAGCACTCCACACTTCTAGCTGATAAATATTCATGCAATTCACTCAACAGCGCACACCACAGACATTATTTCATGTCTCTGTATTCAGACCATGTCCTTCCATCTGACCCAAAGGAGTCCCAAAGCACGTCAGGAACATCATCTGATCCGAAGCTTAATTTAGAGAAGATTCCTGAAACATCAATTCTGTCCACACAGAAGCAGACTCTTGTCAGGAGTTACCATGAAGAGATCTTTGAAGCACAACAATTAAAACAGGACAAATTGATTCAGAGTTGGAGCCACGCAGGAATGCCACTAATTCACTCCCCAGTCACAATGTCCAAGCACACACAATGAGCATCTTATAATATTCCATTAATTAGTAATAAACACTGAGATAACTCCAGGATTTAGCTCTTTTTTTAAAAAAATGCAGCTTAAAAGAGACCATTAGCATCCATTTATACAACAAATGGCATCAAATAGTTTTGAAGCTTCGAGGCTCAACAGCTTCACCCCGAAAGCCAACTGCCTCAGGAGATTATTTTCATGCATTCACACACAGCACTCAGCATAACAAAACAAAGAAACTTTTGCTCTTGTTACTTAACAGTTGCCAAGTCTAAATCAATAGGTTTTGTTTCTTAATTCTTCATAAAATAAGACCGCCTTGTGCTCTGTGAGTCACTCCAATTCATTTCTCCCTGCAGGAGAGCTGCTGGTGGGCAGCTTAACCAGCTTACAGGGTTACAGCTGGATTAACAGTTAGTTACAATTTCCTCATCTTTCAGTCTTCATTTGCCATGTGCCAGGTGCAGAAAGCATGAAGTTTAAAAGGGGAAGGACTTTCTGAATTGCAAGACAACACACACCTTCCACAGAGCACACCTCTCATGTCCAGGGGTTTGAGGTGGGGAGTTCACCTGTGTGGCTACTGTTTCAGAACAGTGTGGCTTCGTTTTGGTGCTTGCACCAATTATTTCGCTTGCTATCATAGTCTGGTAAAATTACAGCAAAGATTAAAAAAAAAATAAATTATTTCCAAAGCAGACCAGGTGCAAGGATGTGTTCCTGAGCTGGGGGACAGCAGATATCTGGAGAAAGGAAACAGTGGTTCAGACTAATTCCCCTCCATAACCACACATCGTGGCTTTCTGAAAGCTCTTCAGCAAACAACAGTGTGACAAAGCTGTGGCAGACATAAATTACAGGAAATGCCTTAAAACACACATTATCTTGGAGTGTTACATCAGCAGGGCCAAGAAGCACAAGCCATGGCCAGGGTCTCGCTACGCCAGGGACCGCACGGACACGGAGGCGCCCCAGGGGGAGACCTTCTGCTGCTAATTCTGGTGGCCAGAGAGGACTGGCAACCTCTCCCTGCTGTGATCACCTCACTGCTTCTGCCACCTCACTCCTTCAGCACCATGAAGCTGATTCTTGTGGGCTGGGAGCACAAAGCTGTGTCATTACACCTGGTACGATGCAGGTGAACTTTGTCCTGTACCTTATCTGGCACCACAGCGAGTTTAGAGTCCATCTGAAAACTAAATTTTGAGCTCCTCAGCTCACCTGTTATCACTTGTGGAAATGAACCATTGGCCAGTAACACCCGGGCTGATTTCCCCCACCTTTTCTTCTAAAGGTGCATGTGTGACCACCACCCCTAAGGGCTACCCCTCTTTCTAGGCAAGAGGAAACAGTCTGGCTTTGATTAAAGAAGTTTTTGATGAAGCTGATGTCCTGTTACTGAAATGCCTTTTTTTTTTTTTTTTTTAATTTTAGCACAGAAATGCAGCACCACATTTGCATGCACAAATACTCCTGTCAACAACCCCACGTGCTTTCCAGGTGCAGAAAAACTGAACCACAAACTCACAACAGGAACTCAGCCACTAAAGGTAACTCACATCACAGAGAACCTGACACTGGTCAGGACCAGGCTCTAAACATCCAGTTTTCACTTTTAGGAAAACCAAACAACCTGAAGAACTCTAATCTCCCGAAAACAATTCCTCCAAAGGAAGGATTCTTCTTAGGTGGTAAAATTCTCCTTGTGAGTTACCCCACTACACTGGAGACACGTTCCATTCGTTATTGATTTAGAAAAACAACGAGAAAGAAGATTTACGGGTAACTGGGCATGGCAGCAGCACCTTCCTCTCTCTCCCAGCAACACTCCCCTGTCCCGGGCTGCCCCTGGCCCTGCTCCATCCCCCTCTTCAAATGCATTTGCCCCCTCAGCTTTGCAGGGAGAAGGGGATAAACCCCTCTTAGCATCCTCAGGCTGCGGCGGGGAAAGCCCGGACTCAGGGACCCCCTTCCCAGAGAGACCCCCGGGAAAACGCACCCCAGGGCGGGCCTCTGTGCTCCCCGAGGGGCCGCGTCCCAAACCCCTCCACCGGGGCTCTCCCCAGGCCCTAAAACACACCCCGCGGCCCCGCACAGCCCGGCGATCCCTCCGGCCCAGCCCCTGCGGGGGCAACACCGTCCTGAAGGCTCAGAGCCCCT